>CAHIKZ030002468.1:1312500-1350000 GCA_903632075.3 Acanthosepion pharaonis | reverse complement strand
TTGATTTTCATATCAAAAATAGTTCTGTTTACAAATATCGTCTCATATAGTGTAAAAGATAATTCATGAAAATGACGTTAGCGCCTTTTTAATATAATTTCTAAGTACTCAGTAATCTTAAAAATTTAGGTAAATATGCACCACAATCTAAGGTTTTATAGAATTTTAAAAATGTTTGCTTTAAATTTACTATAGTTATCGCTCTTATTTTCTAATAATGTGTACAGATGCCTGTACCTAGAAAAATCGGCACGTTTATGCGTATACGAAAATATTCAAAATTCTTTAAAAAATATTGGTATTTGATGATTAGTATTAAACTTTTCCATTTACGATTAGTAAATATATTTTTCACTTAATAATATTATCTAAAATGCTTAAATTAATACAGAATTTTAATAGATTTCAAAGTTTCTAATTTAAATTTTAAAAATGAAAATAATTCTCATAAAAATTCATTATTTATCGAAAATATTTTCTTAAGACTATAGTGTGCTATATGACGGTTCCGTATAGGATACAGATTCAATTCCTGTTGGAGGACGCATATTTTCTATGAAAATTTCTCGGACATTCAGACCTGTAAATGTTGTTAATACTGTTTATTATAAACAAAGTATTTACTTAAATATTTGTATCTATAAAAGAACGTATAAACAAAAATGTCTTAAAAAATAATTGTCAGACTTTTCTCCATTTCATATATATATATATATATATATATATATATATATATATATATATATATATATTTATATACGCCAACCTAACGATAACCATATCTTATTTATAAAAGTAATTATAAGCTTTTTCTGATTAAATAATATCATAGTTTTATTGCATTTTTTTATTTTACGATTCAGTGCAGATTTTCGGAAAATGATGTTTCTGTTTGACAAAATAAATTGATGATTTAAATTCTTCAAGGAGTCCTGCTTTTAGCTAATATAAATATAAAGAGACTGAAATAAAATTTATGAAATTATAAAAAAAGGATTTCTTTATAGTTGGTTAACATATTTTAATAATTTAGTAAATGATTATAATTAAATTAATAATAATTGTTCACACATTTATTTCTTTATAAATTGGTAAAAGATAAATATAGCGTTGCATTAGTAGTAATTGTACTAGTTTTTAGAATGTTACAAATATAAAATTATTCTTGTAAATAAAAAGTCTAGTAAATAAATAATGATTACTCGTTTTGTTGTTAATTCTCAAGAACGAAAAAAATGTATAAATTCACTTTCATAATATTTAGGTTTTATTCCAATTCTAATCATCGATTTTTAAAACAATAAAAATTGCTGAAAAGTGAAAGCAGTTAAAAAAAAGGGGTCTCATGGGAAAATCCGTCCTTTTGACTCTCTGTCCTATTGCGAGAACGTTTATTTACGTTTGCTCAGACTTTTTTTTTTATATGATTTAAAATGATAAATTATTTTCATGAAGAAGTCCCTACAATTGAAAATGGGGTAAAAGTGAATAATGCTGACAGAAATCTGAAGATTGTAACATAGAACAATGGAGGAGGCATGAGTCTAAAAATAAACATGACCTATCAAAATATGCTCGGAAAAAAAATGAGTCAGTTGTAAGATTTGAAAACCGGGATAATATTTGCGTAATGTGCAACCATTACCAGGAGCAACTATCCGATATGCGAACTAAGAATGAGTTCATCGGAGACACAAAAATAAAAAGGGGAAATTGTCAAGGATACGTGTTTTCACTTAAATTTATCGAACCTTTACGGCGTGACAATCCCAAGAGAATTAGAAGATCTCACAGGAATTATTATTGCTTAATATATAAACAATATTGATTGATTCGTTTTATTTTACAGATTATCAACATTTTGCAAGTTATTTAGAGACAGAAAATAATTTTAGATTGTAAGTATTCTTTTAGTATAATAATGGTGTAGTGGTACACATTTTTCTAATTAACTGTTGTGGTACGATACACCTAATTTACATAAGTGGAGTACCGACCATATAAATATGGGTTGGTACCGGAAGACGGGGGAAAATAGTAAAAAGTAAGAGATCGAATCCAGAGACTCTGCCCGACTGCGATTTAGTCAACCCATTCTGCAGGAACAGTCTTCCCAAGAATATACCAAAACTAACTGTAAATATTGTGTACCTTTTCCTTGTTTCAATACATTTTGTTTACGTACATTTTGTGTTGTATTATTATTATTCCATGCTTATCCAAGTTTCAACATTAACCAATAGCTGGAGGAGAAGTGATGAATTCATCACTTTCCAAAGGATATTTGTGCGTAAATGAATATAAAGAATCTAGCGGAAATTCGATCTCGGTTCTCCGATTAACATTTCATTTATCCATTATACCACCCGCACATCCAAGCTTGCAGCACCTGGCATTCCCAAGCGGTCACCCATCTAGATACTGACCGGGCTCAACTTCGGTGATCGTACGTGTTTCAACGCGATGTAGACGCAAGATCTTTAACGATAGAAGATACACAGATGGAAATGTGTTGATGGTTAACTGAAAAAAATACAACAGGTAATCAATGCAGTAATAGAAAGCAAGAAAAAAAGGACTATCAACTGGAGGAAACAAAAGTGTATATTTGTCAGCAAACGAGGCAGTCGAAAGTACAAGCTATGTAATGGAGACCACTGGTGCAGAAATGAAAGAGATGTAGATATTTATCTACCTGAGAAGTATAGGAAAACTAAATATATTATAAATATAGTAAAATATACAGATATGGTAAGACACTAGCTAGATGAAGATAGCATTTCCTTTAATGTATCACAATTATGTGGAAAGTTTTTCTGGTAGGTATATGTGGTGGGTATTTCTGCCGCACTCTGTATTTACATACGCTCTATCTCTAATATCGAGCATATTTACCCGTAAAAATTGCATACCTTAAAACTATATTTTTATCATATATATATATATATATATATATATATATATATATATATATATATATATATAATGTCATATTTACATGTGTATATTTTTGCATGTATATATGTTTGCATATAAATGCATGCATTAGACCATACGCACTCATGTATTACGGTTTGATCTCTTACGAAGAACAACTAATTTATTGAATGTATTCTTTTGTAAAATGTCCCTTTTATGTTGATATAATCTTTTATGCAGGTTTATAGATGATTCACTAATGTAAAAGGTCGATCGAAAAGTATCGGGACTTTTGCCATGGTAACGAACCTAAAGTACACAGAGTGTAACCGCTTGGCACAGGTAGAGTTTGAACTCTGTCGTCTATAACTAATAAGTTATAACGTCCTCACTTACGTTGTTTATAGCAGTGCTTGGAAGGAAAGTGTGTAGAGGGTGGTCGTCAGCACAGAGATTCCATCAGTAAACATGACTTGTGCAGCAGTATTTGGTGCAGGACAACATTCCTCAGATCTGACAACCACCATATTCTCCAGACCTAGCGACTTTTCCTTCTGCAATAATCGAATCATACTTGAAAGGAACAAGATTTCAAGACGTCGATGAAATCCAAGAAAATCCAGTAAAAAAGTCGCTTGCTATCCCCTAAAAGGAATACGATGCTAGATAAAGACGACTATTTCGAAGGTCATTAAATACCGACCTGATATTTCTTGTAGTTTTCTTTTTAAAGCACCAGTCCCGATACTTTTTGATCAAGCCTCGGATTACTTGGAAAATCTCGTTGCAATATCTTTGCAATATATTCCGTAGGTTTTGTTAGTATTTTGTTTGGGCACATAAATCTTTTATTGGTTTTTAAGTGTGTTCTAACAATTTAATATTAAATTGGATAAATTATTTTCATTTATAGTCGTTGTTATTTTGTCGAGGTTATTGTCGTTTATTTTCGTTTTTTAGAATGTAAGTTTTTTTTTTTAACATTTACGATACCAGAGGATTTTTAAAAAGTTTGGCCATAATTCCATTAATAAATTGGTCTGAAGTATTTCTATCACGGAATGAAAGAAACCACCAATAATCTTTCTATATTGTCATTCTTTCGCCCATATTTTAATATATGTAGATTTGCCAATATGCATATCTATATATGTAAACATCTAATGCACATATATGCTTATTTTATGTGAAAATATACACACATAGATATACACATATGTTTGTGAACGTTGCTTTTCAGATAGCAATGAACGATGAAGCAGAAACATATGGTTTACATCGTGAATAGTCGGCAAATTAGCGTTGCAAAGAACAGAGTGATCAGCTGACAATCGAGCCCGATATATTTCAAATAATTCCCGAGTTGTAAGGCTAGAGGCAGAATCAACAGGAGGAGATGTTTGTTTCACTGGGTGTGGCAGGCTGGAAAGACGCGAAGAAAATAAAGAGAGAGGCAGAACAGACGGAGAAAGACGAAGAAAAGGGAATAGTGAGAAAACGGGGAGAACACAACGCTTCATTGCCAATTGATCTGAACGTAACCGTAAATACATTCCGAAAGAAAAACCCATACATTCTTTAATAAAGGATCTCTTCCCTCTCTCTCTCTCTCTCTCTCACACATATACACACATACACATATATATGTATGTATATATTACTGAATGTAACGTCAAGTCCTTCGATATAGCAGTGAATGCTGGGCAATAACTCTCACAGATGAAGAAGGGACTTGGATTTCGTTATACAGAAATGCTGAAAATACCATGGACTGAACATGTAAGCAAAGATAAAGTTCTAGAGAAAATGGGAACAAAAAGGACACATATACTTCTCATCAGGAGGGGACAGTTGAACTTTCTAGTGCACATAATGACGAACAGTCAAATTTTTCTAGTGCACATAATGAGGAACAGTCAAACGTTTCTAGTGCACATAAAGAGGAACAGTTATTGTTTTAAAAAGTGATGATTAGAATCGAAATGAAACCTAAGCATATGAAATTGAATTTATACATCTTCTTTGCACTTGAGAATTGGCAACAAAAATAATAAACACTATTTATTTATTAGATTCTTTATTTACAATATTTATTTATTATATTATTTATGGGGATGGTTGGCAAATTAAAGTGTGTTCCAATAACTTGGGCCGATTTTAAATGTGAATTAAGTTTAAGCGTCTAATGATTTTTTTTCTTTTTCTTTCAGATTTGAAAACTTAAGTATTTGGCAAATTCAACCGTGGATTAACAATTAAACAATGTGTTAATGTTATCGAAGCCTGTTACGAAAATGGACGTTCAAACAGAAATGCATTTTGCACACTTCGCGATTTTTTTTTGGTCAACATAATTGACCAACCGAGAGTGCAATTGGAAACATTGTTCGTAAATTCATACAAACTGGGTCTGTGGCAGATGTGAAATCACCATTGCGTCCTCGTTTACATTGTTGCAGTGCACGAGAATATGGCCGAAAATCCAGACACCTCTCTTCGTCCTCATGCAGGAATTGAACCTCTCCACATCAAAGTTACATCGAATTTTGACAAAAGATTTGTCTCTACACACTTACAAAATTCAATTAACACAAGAACTGAAACCTTCTGACCATTAGGAGTGCCGTACATTCGTCAATTGGGTGCACGAGCAAAGAGAAACCGATGATGATTTTTCGCAAAAAATCCTCTTTAGTGATGAAGCCCATTTTCATCTTCTTGGTTTCATTAACAAGCAGAATTGTCACATTTGGGATGATGAAAATCCATAAAAAGATTGTTGAAAAGCCATATATTTTAATAATTTAGCAAATGTTTATAAATTTAGGAATAAAAAATTGTTTTCAAATTTTATTTATTTATAAATTGGTAACTAATAAGTACTGCATTGCATTAGTATTGATCGTATTAGTTTTTAGAATGATGTAAATATAAAATTGTTCTTGTCAATAAACAATGTAATAAATATAAACAATTTAATAAAATTAGTGATTAATATTTTTGTTGTAAATTTCCAAGAACAAAAAAATGTATAAATTTACTTTCATCTGTTTAGGTTTTATTTCAGTTCTAATCATTCTTAATTTTTTGATATTTCTTGTGCCAGAAATGGATACGGAACCTTAAAAAAATAGGATCGGATGTCTCGATCATGATTGCCTGATAAATAAAAACAAAGTTACGTTGCAAACTGATATTTGGTCCCCGCCGTCTGATACTGAAAGCAATTAATAATCAATTTAACATGTGAAACGAACTGAGTGCGTTTGAAATATCTTCCCGGGGAAAATTTTCTTAGATTTTGTAAATTTTAATTATTTTAATATTTAGGAACTAACATTAAAAAGGAGCAAAAGATTTGTTTCGGGTATTTTTTTGATGAAGTTATTAGAAGTTTTGGGTCAGAGACACAAAAAAGCAAAAAAAAAAAAAAAAAAAAAAAAAAAAAGAACAAAAGCAAGTAAAATATGGAAAAAAAAATTAGTTTAACGGAGCTGTGCGTTGTAGTTCTCTCAAATCAACTTGATATAGGTCATTTTTGAAAAAGAATGCCAAGTTCAACGTCTGTTACTTATAACATTAATTTAAACAAGATTCCAATGATTTTCCAAGAGAAAAAAAGCCAGAAATGGCAACCATCCAGAACTGATCATCTAAAAATAAATGATTAAACATATGTGCAAGTTTTGATTAACTTCAAATAATCATAACTTGACAAATACATCGGGTTAGGGCGAAGTTAGACTACTTCTGAAATTCTGAGACTAGCGACTAAGACATATCACTTGGGAATGTAGTTAGTCGACTGAATCGTTTTTACGGCTTATCAACCCTTTTCAGGTTATTTAAAGCCAAAAAATATTTTTTTAGTTTGAAACAATTTTTTTTGAGAAAATAATGCTTTAGTCATACAAAATTTACTAATTAATCCACAGTTGGAAGGAGAATATGTGGGTTCATGCCTTTCCCAAGTGTATTTGCGCATAAGTGAATATAACAAACCTAACGGGAATTGAAACCCGGTTCCCCGATTAACAATTCCAAGCCATTATCCATTATACCGCCTGCACATCAATTTATTCCCAAGCCGCACCTATTTAGGTTATGACCAGGCGGTGATGGCACGGGAACTGGTAATTCAATGTGATGTGGCCGTAAACCACAACACCCACACATCCAAGTTTACAGAACCTTTCATTCCCAAGCCGTCACCCATCTAGGTAATGACCAGGTTCGACGTTGCTTAACTTCAATGAACGTACGGGTCGTTCAACGTGATGTAAGCCACACCACCTGCACATCCAAGCTTACGTTGAAACATCAGTTCTCCTGAAGTTAAGCAAAGTCAAGCCTGGTTAGTATCTAGATGGGTGACCGCTTGGGAATACCAGATGCCGTAATCTAGGATGCGCGGGTGGTGTAATGGATAATGTCACGGAATTTTTCATCGGAGATGCCGAGTTCTGATGATTTCCGTTGGGTTTATTATATGCCCTTACACACAAATACCTTTGAAAAATATACGAATTCATCTCTTCCACCTAGCTATGGGTTAATTAGTAATGGCGTATATCACTAAACCATTATTATCTGAAAAGATTCTTACATTTTCAAAATATTTTTGAATAACGGTAAAAGTTGATGACCCGTAAAAAAAAACGAATCAATCAAATAAGCATCAAGCTTTAACATAAACCGTAATTATTATCCACCAACCTGATTAAGTTTATCTTAGTCTTGTACAGGGTCATAGTAGTTGGTCACCCAGTGAGGATCGATCTGCTTTTCCAATGCCAGCTATTTCCCTTATGACTGCGTTGCAACATTTGTTACTGTACCTGGCGTAGTCTTGTAACTGTAGACTGATAACCGAGTCCCTCTCTCATGTCTTTAACCGACTTGTCCCGTTTCTGTTTTCGTTTTCGTAGTTGTTCACAAAAAGGGGAAAAACCGGGTGTACTTTCACAAAGAAATGGATCCTGTTTCCAGTTTTCTGGCTATTTATTCGCGGCTTCTGTGGGTAGGTAGATGATACTTGAGACATGTTTGCTCTGTGTCTTCTTACACGACAGGCTAACGAACAAGATCTGCTACTGAATACTTCGACTATCTCCTACGACACTTCTGCCAAACACCCGCAAGTTGCAACTTACTGTTCTACATATACAAACCTACGACCAGCACTTTCTATCTTCCGACCAAGTGGCTCCTGATCCCGAAAGTTTTTATTTATTTGCACCGTTTCACTTTTTCCTACGTTTGGACAGCTTGTTGCCGATTTTCAGACCTCATTTTAGGCTTTATTGCTGGTCATAAATCAAGACATTTCAGTCTCAGATAAAAAAGATCAGTACAAGGCCTCAGATAAGGAACTCCTAATCAAGATATGTAGTAAGTAACTGAATTACGATTTGCCTAATCTTCATATAATGATGGGTCACTTAATATGTAAAATATTTACCCAGCTTAGTCTGAGCGAAGATAAGAAAATCGAATCACTCAGCGAGGATAGGTTGACGAATGGAAATATTTACTAAGGTTTTAGTCAGGTATAATTTGATGTTATTTGGGATATTGTGAGGATCGAACTCTCCATATGATTCTTGGCATAACATGACTAGTTTGCTAATCATTGTATTACGATAGGCGCATGAGAGGTGCTGATATAGTTTAATTTTTTATAAGTATCCTAATAACTTCTAACCATCCAAGATGATTCCCCTGTGATTTTCTTTTACAGAATTAACAACACTCTCAATTTGTTAGATTTAATTAATTCAAATGCGCTTATCGAGCACTTACATTCGTGAAACGTGTTTTTGAAAATCCTACTAAACGAAGCGTGAATAAGAAACACGACGTTGCATTTGTTTTCATTATTTTGGCGGCGAAAGTTGAAAAAAATTCAGTCGTAAATTTTGGTTACTATTAGCAGCAAACCACGTAAAATTCTCTAAGTATGAAATTCAAAATGAAAATGAAACGCTATAAAACTGTTTTGTTACTTATATTTTCTTCGTTCGGGAATGTTGGCCTTGGGTCGATGCTTAGAAATACAGTCATAGTGATAATTCTATATGAGTTCAAATCTACACCTGATTATTTCTGTCATTAAATTTGGACAAATCGTCACCCGAAATTGAAAAAAAGGTCCCATCTGCACGTTTTTGTAGTTTTGAGATATTTGACTTCAAAATTTGTCTAACCATAACAATTTCAGAAATTGACAGAAAGATGTCATTACATATTCTTGGGATAAGATGGACATGTTTTTACAAAAACTTATGTGATCATATAGGGCGCTAACCAGAGAGAACAGGCAAAAAATAAAAACTTCAGATATAACCTTTGTTGTATTTATATGTAAACCTCCACTTTATAAACAGTGTATACAGCTGGAGGCTAAACAAATCCTAACCTTTTGGTTGGGATTTTTATTCTTGGATATTAGCCCAAACCCCATGGGTCTCCCTCCCCAGGCATTACTACGTCCTCTGGAGGAGGTTGGGTTTATTGCCAAGTGCCTGAGCTGTCCCTATAAGGAGAAGTGTCGAGGAATTTTTGCACAATATGGCCGATAAAACCATTTTAAACTTCAACCTTGTGTCACATTCGGTTTTGAGATGGGTGCTCTGGTAAATTCCACACATTTTAACCTTGAAGACGAAATAAATCAGTTAGGTATGAAATAAAGAAATAGCCACCAGCGTAACTCAACTTTGCATTCGTGAGAGCCCACGTTCGGTATGTGCACGCTGTTAGTGTAACTGTTAGCGAGTCAGAAACTAAAATCGGAGAGCCGAGTTCGAATTCTGGCCAAGTTCGTTCACTTGCGTACAAATATACAATTCTTCTCCTTTCAGATTTGGATAAAACAATATGGCTGAATGAGCACTCTTGTCAGTCTAAAAGAAGGAAAACTGCTTTGACATCCGTCGAGACTTTCATATGCATGTCGCCAAGCTCGTTCAAAAATATCTAAACTGTCATCTTACCTAAATTGTATACAATCACTTTCTTAAATCAATGATTAAAAAGGGCTTCGAGCCAATGAAGCCTACAGCCTTATTTGAACCTCATAAACTAGTACAAACAAAATCACAAACATGGAACAGTACCAAATAATTAAAAGCATATCCCGCCAGGACTTCTAACAGCAACAAACAACTAAAATCTGCGTCATATTTAGCTAGAAAAGAATATAATGACATGGTCATGATGTCGACGTCCCACATTACTTCAAACAAAAGGTTAGAAAGGAAACTCCCATCAATACTGGAAAGAGCAATAAGTTACTGGTTTTGAGAATCCTATTTTCCTGAAAAATTGTTTTAAGGGAAATATTTTATAAATGTCACCCGAAAGTAGTACAAGCAGCCCGGTCAATTAATGCTGAATGTTTCTTTTTAAGGAAACGGCTAATATTATGATTACCTGTAGTATATGGCTTACAGACTCGTGATATGAGATCTCTGTAACAGATGCCTAAGCTATTAGGTAACGAAGATCAATCTGTTACTGTAATTAAAATCGAGCCTATAAACTCTATCTATAAAAGGCAGGATGTGTGTGTGTGGGTGTGTGTGTAACGAATGCACGGCCGCAATTTTCGACGGATTTGCACCAAAATTTACATGCACATGCTCCAAGTTAGCGGGAAGGCCAAGACCAACCTTCCATTTCCCAACTCCCATCGATAGTGGAAATAATCGATTTTTTCATGCTTCTACGGCAGTTTTCATGTAGTTTTCGCCCATTTTCTACTGATCAGAGTGAGAGCATATAGCTGGCTGCCACAAATAGGCAGGAAGATTCTATTTGCCAGCGTGAGAGCCAACAGCTGACTGACATAAATGTTAACTAGCATGCAAAAAAAAAGTGGGAAAAATTTAAATCTGCATGGTACTTTACTCCAATTGGCTCATTCGCTTGCTTAAACTCAACGTTGATTCTGATTCCGCAGAACTGGGTTGGGTGTGAAAAAGTATTTGTTATTAACATTCTTTTTTCATTTGTTTTTTCCAGTTACGAGTGCTTTTTTAAAACTGATCGTTTTGTGTTCATTTTGTTTAGTTCTTTTTTCGTAACAGATTTAATGTTTAGTATAGAGCTTAGAAAAAATTCGCAGTGTGAGATAGACAAAAAATAAGGCATTTAGCAACATCAACACGGCAAAGGGTACTCCTTTAAAGGCAAGGAAGGGCAAAAATATTTTAAGTCAAGTGATAGCGATTGCTAAATGAATCGTACGATTTTTTAATCAAGCACGGGCAACGCCGAGCCATGCTACTAGTGCTTGATATGCGCCATCTTTACATTTTAGACTGTTAGCATTCGATATAATATTATTCGAATTTATTAGACGAATCGTTTTCAGCTATTATTACAGTTTAATTAATGTTTTCTTCATCTTAATTCGATTGCTTTTCATCGCAACTCCCTAAGCGCTATTACCGGAGATAATAAAGCATACTGGAGGCTTATATTTTTACTTATTTATTTCTGATATAGACTGCTTAATATAGCTGCTAGAATGTCGATCTAGGAATGTTGCCCCCACCCAAAAAAAAAAACAACTCTCAGAGAATCCTTTCTGCCTGCTATCAGCATAGCTGATGTTAGGCTCATGGCGAGCAACACACTGCGCCTTCTTGACCATTACGTTTTCAAGTGACTTGAAGTGGAGCGATTGCATCGAATTAATAGCTGCATCTATTGAAAGGAAATTGGGTCACTGTGTCGTGCCAAAAGATTTTTCTCGTAAGAGTTTATCCTGCACATTTACAAATCTGCCATTCGCTTGTGCATTGAATACTGATGTCATATCTGGCCTCGTGCTCTTGCTATTCATCTCGCGGTTTTTAACAAAATCCAAAGAAGGATCAGCAATGTAATCGATCCTGACTTGGCATCTAGACTTCAGTCACTTTCTCACTGATGTGACATGGCTTCTCTCTGTCTTTCCTACAAATATTTTCATGGTAGCTGCTCTGACAAGCTTTTTTTCTCCTGGTGCCCGGGCTACGCGTGTTTAAGCGCGCTACTAGATTAGCATCTAGGTCCAACCCTTTCACTGTTGAAATAGTTAAATGCAACCGCTACTACTATTCCAACAGTTTCTTTTCTCGCACTTCCTGTCTGTGGAACTCCCTTCCGTTTACTTGCTTCCATGATAGCTACAATCTTCAAAAATTTAAATGCAACGTCAATCGTCGTCATCTATCTTCTTGAACCCCGTTCAGTTTTTATCATTTTCTCACCACCCCCTATATCCAGTCTTTTCGCTCACTTTCACTCTCTTTAACCCCCTGCGTACCAGTGGTATATTCGCCTTGATTGTGGTGAAATGTTTTAAAAAAAAGTTATTATTAATAAATGAATCACGCTAAATGGAACATCAGTCCCTAATTAATAATAATAATAATAATAAAACTAACAATGGTACGTCTAAAATTTCCAAATAATAGTAAAACTATGGCAGATATCCTGGCGGAAAGTACACTGTTGCATTCACTTTCGCACATAGACTTGGGAAAGGCATGGACCCGTCTCTTCTCCACACAGCTATTGGCTAAATAGCAGGGTGACAACTAGTTTAAAAGAAGGAAATTCGAATCCGTGGATAAGTTAACGGGAAATGATTCCATTGTCTTTCAGAATAATGCCTGGCAATTTCCCAGACAATGAAGAAGAATTTGGGGGAAAGGAAACGACATTAAAAAGAGTAATGTATTATCCTGAGAAATATTAAGATTTGCAAGTACCTGCATCCGAACATGCAATTATCAGAACTCGATTCAGAAAGCAATGCTGTAAATTAGCAGGTTCGTTTTGCAAAACATTGATAAGATGTAGTGTTACCGATTTCGATTTTCATTGACTAACTTGTACTTAGTACTTGTACTTACATGTACTTCATCGGGCATTGATGCAGGATCAGTTGAACTGGTTCCGTCAAACATCCAAGGACGACATACAGGACGTGCAAATTCACATAGGAGTTTCAATGGGATTCTGGATTCACAAACAGTCCCCAGCCGCATGTATACACACTTTAGGATAGTGTAATCTAAGTAGTTTCAGGCTGGATTGAATTCAGAGATTTTCCTTCTCCTAAACTGGTTACCAACCAAGACTATAGAGCATAATCTTCCCCACTATATATCCATAGCTGGAGGGAATGATGGATTTCTGCCTTTCCCAAGGGTATTAGTGCATAAGTGAATGTAAAAGACTCGACAGGAATTCGAGCTCAGCTCTCCGATTCCGCTGCCGATTACTTCTATGTAACTTAAATCTAATCAGTATCTAATAACAATGACCTACTTGGCATGTCCAAATTGGGGTCAATTGAAATTCTTCTTTGAATTGTTTAGACTATTGTCCCAAGATTTCAGGCCATCGATTCTACAGTCTTCTTGCATAATCGGTAAAGAAAATATTTTTTCACAAACAAATGGTGGCTGAATAATAATCCGACTATATGAATCCATTCCAACTACGCACACAATATTATTTTTCGCCACCCAGGTGCTTCTAATTTGTACTCAGTGGGGTGTTACCCGACCCTTTCTTAGCTGAGCAAAGAAAATAGCACTGCACTGAAAATCTACACCGATTTAACTCAACTAAATCTTTCTTTTCCTTCCAGATCATAAAAAAACGAATTGTGTAGGTTGAATGGGAACAACCATGATAAAAAATCAAGGGATTTAAATTGTCTGAAAAATGTTTGACTTGTAAATAACGCTTCTCAAATTAGAGACAAAGTTTTCACTATTACGTATCGTGTTTATCAAGAACGTAGACGATTATGTCGCTAAAATGATCCTATTTTTTGTTGCTATATGTAATCTTTGATCCTTTAACAAACTTTGTCTGTGTTTTGCTGTCCATCCATTGTAAATTACCCATTTGCTTCTCTTGCCATCACCATGCCCTGTGAGTGTCAGATTCTCCGGACAGTCTTTCCTCGTTATGTGTCCCAGAAAATTCAACTCTGTCTTTCTGATTTAACTATAATTTTCCTTGTTTCTATTTTCATTAACATTTCCTCATTGCTCACATGTTTTCTCCATGGTATTCCTGACATTCGTTGATAGAATCATATTTCTCTCACTTTACTCCTCTTCTACATCTGTGAAGATAGTCATCAACATTCTGTACCATATAGAAGATTGAATATTACAAATCAATTCAGAACTCTCAACGTTGATTCTGAGAACATTTTCGTATCTCTTAATATTTTGCTCAGTTTTTGGAAGGCATCTTCGGCTATTTCTATAGGCATTCGGATTCCCGCTCTCTCTTTCCGATTGCAATTATCAATTTCTTTGTAATTTCTTTTTTTCCAAACTCATAACCGCCTGGCCTTCTTTTGTATCTCTCTATATTTCTGAGATGAGGTATTATGTACACTATTTACATTATTCGGACTATTGTCCTCATCTTTGTCGCTATGATTATCGCAACGTTTCGGCCGTCTTCAGTTGGCTGGAATGTCGAACTGAACCCTTTATTTCGTTCACTCGGTTAGACTGTTCTTGTTCCATGTGCCATGTCTAATGGATGTTAGTTATCTCCTGTTAATTCCCCTCTCCAAGTTCTCCACCACCTTAACCAGGTATTGACTTCACACTCTTTGGGTCCTGTCACTGGATCTAACTAATGCCTTTATCCACTGTGCCATGTGCCCTACCCCAGTGAGCGAAATAAAGGGTTTAGTTCGACATCGAAGAATGCCGGAGTGTATAACGACCGAAACATTGCGATAAATATGACGACCAAGATGAGGATAATAGTCCGAATAATGTAAATAGTGGCATTCTTTTATTCCAATATATTTTGATAAATTTGCTTATGGTTCGTATTTTCTTGATTTCAGATGAAAATTTTGAAATTGTCTGACACGTTTAAGTGAAAGTTTTACTCTCCAAACCTATAACATATAATCTGCAATATACGCAATAAAAGAAAGCGCGATATTAAACTGACAGCAGTGTTAAAACTTCCTCACTGAACACATTTTCTGGTTATGGTATTCTTAGCCATAGGATCACATCTTTTTCACGTCAAATAGGAGTAATTAATGCCCTTTTCTTTGTTTTTTCTTTAACACATTTGTCAGTAGAAGAATATGGCTGTCATTTCATGTCTCATTGTCATCTGTAAGGTGATTGTCCAACATCAACTGCCGTATATCAGATTCGAGATTACACAGCAGTAAACTAGTATTTTCTGCGATTTCTGTCTATTTATTCTCAACGTGTTATATTCGTAACATAAAGAACGTAAATATGTATATATTAAGGCTTGTTTAGTTTAGTGTCCAAATTTCGTAAGACATTGTCCCTAGTATTAATTCTCACAAGTGGAATTGAACCTTGAATTCAAGTGTCGCGCTATTTTTTTTTTTATTACCATCAAGACGAACATAAATTTACTTTGGCAATGACAAATGAACAACGTTTATTACCCAGCATCGCAATGAACAAGTGTAGCAGTTCGTCAAATTATGTCCGAATTTAGGGTAACCAGAATATACCGAAATATTTTAAAATTAGAATTTATTCTTAAACCGTGGTTCGATCCGTATTAATAAATTCCGTCCAATGATACAAAATCTTTCTAAAATTGCAGAAAAGAAAATGTCATAAGGAAGTTGCTTTCCCCAGGGTCATGTATTTTAAAAATTAGTTCATCAAGATAATTCTGTAAATACCGGTGCCAGAGGTACCCTCAACCCAGAAAATATACACCAACTCCATGTATACTCGGCGTTATTCTAGTCAGTACCTGATTTGTTACTAAATGAAGATACGCAGATGACACCGTGTTCTAGGGAGACACAAAGATACCTACAGGAACTCTTAGAGTAAGTAGTAATGGAAAAAGAGAAGAAAAGACTAATAAAGAACTATAAGAAAACAAAGTGTATAGCTTTTAGCAGAAGGAATCGCCAAAGATGCGAGCTTCATATTAGACATCAGAATTAAACAATTTCAGAATGTTATCTGGAAAGTATTATCATAGATGACGATAACTGTGAGGGAGGAATCCAAAGGTGCATTGGAATAGAGACATTTGCCTTTCAAAACTTAAAGAAATTATTAAGAAACGGGAAGATGCCATGGGAAACAAAAAATGCGGGTTGAAATGCTATTTAATATCAATCATTTTATATGATACTGAATGTTCGGCAATTTCTTCACAGATGAAGAGGTAACTTGCGGTAACAGATATGTGGCTCTACAGAAGGATGTTCAGAATACTATGGACAGAATATTTGAGCAATGAAGATATGTTAAAGACAATGAAACAAAAAAAAAGACAGTTAAAATAAGTACCTAATGAGGAAAGAGGGTCTGGGAAATTTGACACTCACGGGATATTGCGAGAGCAAGAAGGATAGAATGTAACGGAGAATAACTTACCTAACCATTTTTTTTTAAACCAGTCGTTTCCAATCTTTTTTTTCTTTTTTCTTTTGCTATGCTCCACCTAAGCATCTCTAAAATCCTGCTGCTCCCCGCCCTCTGTGACATATAATTCTTATTATTCGAAAAGTGAATTCCTATTCACGTGGAGAAAGCATAAAAAACTATTAACTTAACTTTTCTTAAGAACTTGACTCTACACACACACACACACACACACACACACACACATATATATATATATATATATATACACTAGCAGATTTTGCCCGTTCACTGTCGCTTCGCAAAGTAAGATATATTCACTACCTAAAATCTTTGAAACAAAAATTTTAAATGAATATTTCATTCATAAATTGGCTTGTTATAGTTAAGGAAAGTTTTACAAATAGATGCCAACTTTTTGAAGGTCAAGTAAAATGCAAATTTCAAACGCTTTTCTGTACTATATAAGAGCATATTTCTGAGCACCTCGAGGCGGTGTAATGGTTAACAAGCTTGTCTCGCTAGAACAATTACGACTGAGTAGTGAGTTCGATCCTCAGTAGGTGTCCCCTACTTTCGGCCTTGTGCCACAATCTAAGCTACACTTGGAAAATCACTGTAAGACCATATTTCTAAACAGAAGTATTTTTGACATAAAAATCAAAACAACCCTCTAATAAAAAAAGCAGTTATGAAGAAAAGTCAATAAATAAAATAATTAAAAAAAATCAATATGCAAATTAGTTAAGCCTGAAGAATGATAGTGCCTAGAAATAGATAATATATAAAACTGATATTGAGCCCTTAGCGTGTAAATTAATATAAAGTAGTACTGGTGCTTTTTAATCTCAGAATTCGTGGGAGAATTGCGGTCTAATTTCGCATTTATTCATATAGATTCCATAATGTAGGTTTTACTTAATTAACTATTATGTTTCTCTAACTTTACATATGTTGAATGTCTAACTAATTCTAATTTCTATTTTCAAATAGAAATTAGAATTTTAATAGTATAAATCTTTACACTATATTAATTTTATCTTGTCCTCTGTTCTGTCACCGATGAAATAAAAATAATTGTTTGTACGGAAAATAAAGATCTACATACATCAAAACGTCTTTAAATTAAGTGGCAGCAGAAGAATTATCGCTGAACTTTTAAAAGGTAAGCTTAAATATTAATTCAATACTTAAATGCAGCGATCACTTTTGAGTTCTGTAGTTTGTTGTTGCCTATCGCATCTACTCCTATCTAGCTATTGTGATGATGGCCAAACCAAGAGCCCTCCACAGGAGATAGCTTAAAATTTTAGCTAAAGGAAGATAAAAGTTACTCCGCTTGAACCATGAAAGCAACGATAATGGCTAGTACAATATATAACTTTTTAGGGCTTTTGAATGAGCTATGAATCATTGAAATCGGACCTGTGGGAGCGGAGGAGTTGCTTGGACACACACACGAACAAAACACATACACTTCTCTCTCTCTCTCTCTCTCTCTCTCTCTCTCTCTCTATATATATATATATATATATATATATATATATATATATATATATATATAGATAGATAGATATTATAATTATTTTCTATTTTTAAAATATGGTCCCATCGCTACACAGGAATTACCATGTTTCAAAGCAAAAGCTAAAATTTTTAAATTTGATTATAAAATTATATTTAAAATCCATACCTCTTTCCATCCTCAAGCGATTTTTGGAATAACCTATTAAAAGTTTACTTCACTTATAAGCACAGACAATCTTATTATTTTAAATTGTTAAGGTTACAGGAAAATTCAATCATTTTTATAAGCGGCGTTTGGGTGTTAATTTCTCTAGACAACTTATGTATCAAATACAAGTTACTTTCAAAATCATGTTAAGATAAGGTGGCGTATGTGAGCCGGCTCACAATGACATCCGTTATTCGCGTGTCGCCTGTATTTTTTCAATTTAAAATATTTTTTTTTTATTTCTAATAATTAATAGACTATACGTTATTTTTACAGATAAATATATTGGAATTACATTCGTATTTTAAAAAATTATTAATCAAAGATCAAGTATAAATATGTATATTTCATCTTTCATCTCTTTTACAAAATTAAACATTCTTTAAGGAAAATATTTGACAGTGTCTACAAAAAAAAGCTATTTCATTTCTTTGATTAAGCAAATTGTTATTTTTGAAAAACTTATTAATGTATAATTTTTCATGTATGCACAAAGGACATGGGTCATTTAATGATCTACAAGCTCTAGCTCTTATTAATTTCCCTTTTACTGTTGCCATTTTATTAGTTTCTTTAAAGTGATAGAAATATTTAGATAGGGACGTTTGAGTTCTGTATTTATTATTTTTAAAGGACATTTGATATTGGTTCCAACGTCTTTTGAAATCATATTTTGTGCATCTAATGTAGATCTTAACTATGGATATTCAGTAAATGAAATGCCGCATTGATAGACCAATGACTCCATGCAGCATTTATTATTGAGAGGACAATTTTGAGGATTTCTGCAGTTATATAATTTTTCTTTATATTCCTTTTTTTTATTTTAGGATATAATTTTTTTTTTTTAATTTTGTTTACTCAGCATTAGGTTTCTTAATAATCATTTCTAAGTTTTCAGTACAACAGTAACTTAATTTAAAGGTGTTTTAATTAAAGATTTGTACTGAGTTTACTATTTCTAGGAAATTGTTTATCAATTAATGCAAAGAAATTTTGTCCTAATTTATTTTTTACTATTTGGTTGGATGAGGGGGGGTGTATACCAAATGATTTTTCTTTTTCTGTTTTTTCTATTGTGTCTATTTTCATTCTTTAGGCATTTATAGCCGCTATTCTTTAAAGCTTTATTTTAGAAATTACTACATTCATAGAATATTTTCTCATTTGCTAAATGTGTACTTATTCTCTTTTCGATAGATAATAGTACATACTTAATTATTATGCTTTTACTGTTTTTGTGTCGAGCACTGTTTTTAAAAATAGAAATAATTACTCCATGTAAATCTTACTGTTCTTCTTATTTTATATATATATATATATATATATATATATATATATATATATATATATATATATATATATATATATATATATGCAAGGGGTCCCAAAAGTAACCGAATCATTTTCTGCGTGACATGCCCGTAGTAGTTCAGGCTTCCACCGTTAGATGCCACTTGAGACAGCTCTCAGGCATCAGTGTGCTAACTGTTGTCGTCGTTGGAAGACGTACAGCTCTGTGGTTCACATTTGTTTTGAAGTGATTCACGCCTTTTCGTCTATTTTTACCGTGGCTGAAAGGATGCCTGTCGTAAACTGAAAGAACAGTTCGAAGTTGATCCAGACTTTTCGAAGGTCATCTCTAGTGGCGAAATTTGGTGCTATGACTACGACCCGGAAACGAAGCAGCAATCAAGTTAGGGGAAGCATCCAACATCACCGCGACCCAAAAAGCGCGTCAAGTGAAATCTAATGTCAAGACGATGATGAATTGTTTCTTTGTTGTGAAAAGAATTCTCCACAAAGACTTTGTTCCTCCTGGTCAAACAGTTAACCAGGCTTTTTACTTGAAAGTCCTGAAGTGTTTGCGAGACTAGGTGAGACGAAAACGTGGCAAAGTGGATGGTGGTGGTTGCATCACGACAATGCTCCAGCATACACCGCCTTAAGTGTGAGACAGTCTCTGACCAAAAATGGCATGTCTTCACTTCCCCACCCTGCCTATTCAGCCGATCTCGCCCCCTGCAACTTTTTTGTTCCTCCGAATGAAGAAAATCCTCAAAGGAAAACGTTTTGCAGATGCGGAAGAGGTTAAGAAGAAAACGATGGAGTCATTAAAAAAACATAACTTCACAAGAGTTCCAGGACTGCTTTGAACAGTGGAAAACACGTCTGGACTGGTGTATTGCTTCAAATGGGGAATACTTTGAAGGTGATGAGAATATAAACATGCAACAATAAATAAATAAAATTATATGACACAATTCCGGTTAATTTTGGGCCCCCTCGTATATATATATATATATATATATATATATATTTGTATATATATATATTTATATATATATATATATATATATATATATATATATATATTTGTATATATATATATATATTTGTATATATATATATGTTTGTAGATATATATATATGTTTGTATATATATATATATATTTTATATATATATATATATATATATATATATGTATGTGTTATATATATATATATATATATATATATATATATATATATATATAAAGAGAATATTCCTACTAGTTTATGTATACTGGGATATACTGAGTTATAATTGAAGTAAATTAATAAAACATGCTCATCTATAATCTTTTTAACTATTTTATGCAGAGCGCTATGGACAGATTTTAGCAGTGAAATCACCTGATGTTTATTTAAAAAAAAACACCGGATTTTCATAACAACGTCACGATTGACATACAGTACAGTCGAGACCCTATCTGCCTACGTGTATTTTCTCGCGATAACTCACAATTCTTATCAGTACAAAATTGCTAGATTCTTGCATGAGACGCCGTATGGATAAACGAATAATGAATGGAGTTTAAAGGTTAAAGGGAAAAGAATGCAACATTTTCAACGGAAAATATCAATTAATCCCTAAGAAATAACCTGAACTAATATATATATATATATATATATATATATATATGTATGTATAAAATCAAC
The DNA here is from genome assembly GCA_903632075.3 of Acanthosepion pharaonis. Taxonomy (NCBI): domain Eukaryota; kingdom Metazoa; phylum Mollusca; class Cephalopoda; order Sepiida; family Sepiidae; genus Acanthosepion; species Acanthosepion pharaonis. The sequence continues at coordinate 1,328,943 of CAHIKZ030002468.1, read as the reverse complement.
ATTGAAGTCAGCACTCAGAGGCGACAGGCTGTTTCATGATAAGCGCAATCGTCAGGTCCAAGCATGAAACAGCCTGTCGTCTCTGAGTGTTGACTTCAATGTTCACTTTCATATTTATATTTACATACGCTCTATCTCTCTTATTGAGCACTTTATCCCATAAATATAGCACATATTAAAACTATATTTCTTCATATATATATATATATATATATATATATATATATATATATATATATATATAGTACAAATACAATTACACATGTATATAGAAAAAACAAATATTTTTATGTATTCGTCGTGTATATGCACTGTATGTATTAACTCGTACACATTCATACTCCCACACACTCGCTAGAAAAAATCACTGTTAATAACTCATTCTCGAATTCCAACACTTCAAAATCAAATCCCAACCCGCTTTGGGTACCAGAATTTAAACAGATAGCAGAACAGCAATTGGGTGGGTAAACAAGGGGACAGACATAGAGATACAGAGATTAGAAAGTTGTGGAGAGACATGATTTTCCACTTGCAGGGTGTAAACAGCAGATAAAACTAGCAGGTGACAGAATGAGAAATTAGCTCAAAATACTGCAAATTATTTCGTTTTCTCTGGTGCAATAACGGAAATGCAAATCTCACAAGTCATTGTTAATAAGTTTGTGCTTGGTGAACAGAAATATTTCCGCTTGCTCTGTTCGAAACGTTATGGTGTTCCGCATTGAATACTGAGACGACTAACAGCCAGAATCACGTAAATTCAAATGAATTACCCGAGAGGCTCATGCTGTTATCTGGCGGCATTTTAAAGCCGATCAAAGAGCTAATAGTTGCTTTTTCTTTTCCTGCAAAGTCGTAAGACTAGGCCGTATCTTTCCATACTACTATTATATTTCGCCATCTGGTGATCGAATCTTAGTGGTCGTAAAATGGACACAACATATGTTCCTTTCCAAGTGGTAACAGGTTTTTAAATAGGTGGGCGTGAAGTCTGGACAAACAACAAAAAGTTCTCTTTCGCCCTACCCCACAAATTAAAAGTGAGTTATACCAGTTTTAAATTTCACGAAAACACAAGTTTGTTTTCTTAGAGTGATCGTCAAGGGAATAGTGAAACTGAATTCAATTGTGCAACAGACCAAGTTTCATTTCATTATTTTTATTTCTTTTTCGTGAAATTTTAAAAAATATATAATCCGTGATATAACAGGCAGTATTTATTAAACAAAATACATCAAAACTTTAATTCAATATAAATATTACATATTATATAGTGATGCATCAAATTTTTATGAAACAATAATCAAGACTTTCTTTGTAGCGTTCATTTCATTTGAACTTAAACTGAAGGTGCCCTGTTCTTACTTTCCAACCTTGTTCAAAACTGTCTCGACAGCCTTGTGGGTGATGATTATTTTCAACACATCAATTCCTTTTCCACAGAATTTTTCTTTGTAGTCTCCATTGCATTCATTTGAACACAATGTACTGAAGATGCCCAATTCTCCTTTTCCAGCATTTATTCAAAAATATCTCGGCGGCGGGAGGATTTCTGGCTTAGAGTAAATTTGTTTTTCTACTCTAATACACTAAGCATATAGAGTATTTTAAAACACTCGTCATGTTAGTTGTACAAAAACAATGTAGCAGCAGTGTGGACCACTCTTGACCACTTCGGCTGTCCGGATCGCTTCGGGTCTCTGCATGACGGAAAGACGGCTAGCTCTTTGTATCGCCGGAAAATGAAACGTCTAGAATGGTTCCAGCAAACGAAGCTCTGAAGAATACTTCGCATCACTTGGAAGGACTGCATCACTAACAACGAGGTCCTCTCTTAAACATCTCCCCCCCCCACCACCAGAATCGAGGTTACCATCCTTTAGCATCGCCTCCGCTGGGTGAGTCACGTATCCACAATGCATCTTACTTGATTTTCACGTATTATCTAGTTGGAAGAAATCGCCAGTGGTAAGAGGGTACGCGGAGGACCAAAACGAGGCTTCAAAGATCAGTTGAGAACATCCCTGACACAGGCTAATATCGACTCTGAAACCTGGGAAAACGTTAATGCAAATCGGCTTTCCTCGTGTAGAACCATCCGAGAGGGGACCGAAAGGTTTGCGTCCAACCGTCAACATGAAAAGATGTGCGAAGTGCTGCCATGAGGGTCCATGTCGCCCAACCGCTTCCACTACACACACTCCACTGTGACACTTGCTCATGACTCTTCATAAATAGGCTGGGTCTTCATAGCCATCTCCGTCATCGCCACCAGAGTGGAGAAAAGAAATAAGGAGAGAGGATAACGATCCCGATGTTCGGATGTGAGCGGGTGCCGATCAAAAGCCTATTTTAAGTATATATTCAGCATTAACGCATAAAAGCTTTCTTGCACTAACAATAAAAAATTATCACGTGTGCTAGTATATTTCACCAACTCTTCTTCTCAGCTCTGAGTTAATTAGTAGGACATGAAATTCTTAAATTCTCTAAAAAAATCTTACAATCCTAAATATTTTCTGGCTTTAAATAACCTAAAAATGTAGATAACCAGTAAAAAACAAAGAAAATCAAAATATATTTTCTCTATTAATATAATGTGTGTTGTGGTGTAATGAATACCGGCTTGGAATGAGAACTCGGGATCCGAGTTCGTTACTTTCACTGACATCATTTGGAAAAGTATGAATCCATATCTTCTCCCCCATGCTATGGGTTAAATATCCGGACAGATTACGTCCTATAACCTTAATCGGCAACCAGTCTACCACAGAAAAAACGGTTATTTACTGCGGGAAAATCTTCTGCCTCGTCAGTCATAAATCGTAAGAGACATATTCGTTCATGCGTGTATCAGGTAAGACACTTAACTGAAGCACTGACTTCTGTCGAAAATAATTTATTTTCTACAGGAATACACGGTATATTTCTAGTTTACACAAAATGTATTTTCTCGAAAAATACAGTAAACATTTCTGGCTTTCTGAACTAATAAACAAAATATTTGTTGACTAGGGAAATATATATTTACGTTAAATATTAACTGAGTAGGTAAAATATCTTTACTGCGCTAATACCGTAAATATTTCCGGAGTATGAAAAATATCTTTCTACACTAATACTTAAATTATTACGAGCATAAGAAAAATACATATTTGCGCTCATGCCGTAAATATTCCTGGCGTACGGGAAATTTCTTTTCAGCATTTAATACACAAAATAATTATATCGCAGAGAAAATATATATTTTTTCCATTAATGCACTAAATATTTTCTGATGTAAGGGAAATATATTCTCTTTACGAATATTTTCAATATTTTTGCTATATTTTTTGCATTAATGTGCCAAATATTTCCTATGTTTTCTTCACTGTTGCCGCTTTTCTTCAGGCAGTCCGTATGGGAAATCGTTTTCAGTTCAAAGTTCAATGCACAGAAAGGTATTATTAAGACATGAATTTATCGGATCTGTTGCATGTGGAAAAATATCCACTAATCGGTGGAATCGATGAACACATAAAGACATTTTTATCAACTTTTCTTGTAGTTAACTTTCTTTTTTTAAATGTTTCTGTTACAACTTCTTTGAACGGTGATAATATTATATATAGATTAGGTACCTTCTAGAATAATGAATAAAGGCTCCAAATCTAATAAAAAAAGTTTTATCGTCAAAATATTTATGTTATTAATAAGAGGAAAGAGCAAAGTATTTTTATTAGTTTTTTTAATCCTTTCTAGCACTTTCGAAATTGTGGTTAAAATCTTTCTTTTGTGTCAACGGTCAACGAAATATTTACGATAAGTGCTTTAGCGTCTTTTTTAGGTGAAAAACACATTGATTTGGAAATTCTTGCAAAAATCAAATAATTGTCGGATTTTAATTAAACTATCAGGACTTATTCACAAATGAATGAAATTATTTTTGAATTTCTTTTTAGAAAATCTTGGTAAAAAATATTTTTTAAAACGTGTTAAACCCCACCCGCCACTTATTTAAATTCATGAAATTTGAGAAATTAAATTGCAATCTCGAAATTTGTTCTATTAATTAAAAGCAGCACTCCTTGGAGAATTTAAATGATCGGTACCAAAAATCTGCTCTGAATTGTAAAATAAAAAAAAAATGTAAAAAAAACAAACTATGACATTATTTACTTAGAAAAGCTTTTAATTGCTTTTATAAATAAGATTTATTAAAGACACTATTGTCTTAAGAAAAAAAAAACAATTTTTGATGAATAATGAATTTTTACAAGAACTGTTTTCATTTTTAAAAAATAATAATATAAATCGTTTAAAGCTGGTTACATTGTTATTAAGTGAAAAATCTATTTACGAATCAAAAATTGATAAAAGTCAAAAGTCGATTACACACAATATTTAAAAAAAATAATTTGTTGATGCATATAAAATATTACGTAATTTGCCCCTGTTTGAAAGTATAGTCGACCATACACGGCGTAATCACAGAATAAGAGCGATGACTATAGTAAATTTAAATTCAAGTTTCCTAAAATTAGACTACAGAGTATTTTTTGCTTATTGGAAATAGTAAATTTAATCATTTAGCTTTCAATTAAAGCTAAAATGAAAGATCCAAGAATGCTTTTTTCATTAAAAAATCAATTTAAACATTGGGTATCGAAAATGTAATCAAGCCAGCTAATGTACATGAATGTATATATGCCTACGTATATATATATATATATATATATATATATATATATATATATATATATATATATATATATATATATGTATGTATGTATGTATGTATATATAAACATAAAAGAAAAATATCTCTTTTTAATAGTTTGATTTGATTCTTTGGAATCCAGAAAAACTGTCATTTTTTAATTATAAATTTGATTAGAGTTTGTTAATATTTTAAGAAACAAAGGCTGTTGAAGTAATTTCGATTCCCACTTGGGCATAGAGGGTGATATAAGCTTGGATGTGCGGGTGGTGTAATGGATAATGCCTGGGAATTGTTAATTGGAAAGCCGAGTTCCAATTCCGTTAGGGTTGTTATATTCACCTACACGCAAATACTTTTGGGATCATATGACCTCTTCTCTGTTCACCTAAGGCTTAATTAGTAAGACGTGTATTAGTAAACCATTATTATTTGAAAAAAAAATCTTACGGCCTAAAAATGTTTTCTGGCTTTAAATAACCTACAAAAGATTGATAAACTGTAGAAAATAAATCAATCAATCTAATATAAATTATAACGACATCGCCAGATGTCATTATAAACTATATGGAATATATTTCAAGAGTATTACTACTTCAGAGAAAATATTATATGTATCTATTAAGATAACTGTTTTAATAATTCCTTAATTTAAAGAGAAGAGATTTATGTTTTCCAAATCCTCCAAGAAGGTGCTTCCATATTAGAAACGCTTTAATTTAGTAGCTCAAGCAACCAATGGTTGTTTGTTTAGCAATTTATCTATTTATTAAACATTAAAAATATAATGTCTTCTGTTACCAAACAATATCAAAGACCGTTCATGTTTCGTATTGCTTTATTTTCAGATTTCAGTTTTCCATTTTTCAATTGAACTTCATTTTATCTATCTATCTATCTATCTATATATATATATATATATATATATATATATATATATATATATATATGTGTGTGTGTGTGTGTGTGCATGTGTGTGTATCTATATATATATATCTGTCTATGTATATCTATAAGGTCATCCCATAAGTTCTGTCCGAATTTTGAATAAACAAAACAAGTGACCAAATGTTACATTTAATTACAGATTCAATCAACAATGTATTTTACCCTGATTATCTATGACTTCCTTCCATCTGTTAACAAGCTTACAAATACTATTACTGTAAAATTCTTTTGGCTTTGATTCGAAGAACTCACAAATGTCAGTTTTAACCTCTTCCTGTGCTACAAAAGCTGTTTCTTCCAAATGATTCTGTAAGCTACAAAACAAATGGTAGTCTGAAGGAGCAAGATCAGGAGAATAAGGTGGATGAGGAATTTTCTCCCAACCAAGTTCTTCGATCTTTTGTAACGTGATTCTTGCTGTGTCGGGTCGCGCATTTTCCTGATGAAACATCACCTCTTTTTTTCCTCAAAGCTTGGTTCAAACGCTTTAATTGCTGACAGTATTTTTGAGCATTAATTGTTGCATTAGTTGGTAAGAATTCAAAGTGGATTATTCCTTGGCGATATTTTGCCCATGAAGTTCCCTTCTCGGCTGTGACTGGGGTCCTTCCCCTTTACCAAGCCACTGTCTACGACGCTTAACATTTCGATAAAAGATCTATTTTCCGTCGCCAGTCACAAGTCTATCCAAAAAAGGTGAAACAAGTTGGCGAGAATGGAGAGAAGAGCAAATGTCAACTCGGGATTTGAGGTTGTTTTCAGACAAGTCATGAGGCACCCATTTTACAAGTTTAGGAACTTTTCCAAGTTGTTGAAGATGACGATGAACAGTTGTATGGTTTGAACTGAGAACCACTGCCAATTTCTCAACTGATAAAGCAGGATTTTCTTCAAGGTCTGCTTTAGGAAGCTTTTCATCAAACTCAATTGGACGTCCGGTTCGATCTTCATCTTCAAGGGTGAAATCTCCACCTCTGAATTTTGTAAACCATCTTCTGCAAGTTCTTTCATTCACACATTCCTCTCCATAAACTGAGTGAATGTTTCTAGCCATTTTGGCTGCTGAGTTTCCTTTCTTGAACTCATAAAACATTATGTGCCTCAAATGATTCTTGGGTACTTCCATGTTAGCAGGGTTTAATCAAACAAAATTTAATTTCATTGTTCTCTGAAATAGAATTTGATCAGTTTAAATGCATCTAAACATAAAAATAATGTTCAGCTCCATTAGACATTATAAAATAGTCTTTAAATTTCGTTCATTTGAACAAAAAGTTAAAATTCGGACAAAACTTATGGGATGACCTGATATATATATATGTCTATCTCTCTCTCTCTCTCTATATATATATATATATATATATATATATATATATATATATATATATATATATATAACAATCGGTTTCGCTCCCGCTCTTTAAAGTTTTAATTTATTTTAAAAATGTTTTTACTTTTTCTTCTCCCGATTAAAAAGCTTTGAAGAGTCGGGGCGAAACCGGTTCTTTTCTTCTTGCTTTTCTTTTACCATCGGTTTTATAATTATGCCAAGTAATATGCAGCTTAATGTTTCTACAGCAATATATATATATATATATATATATATATATATATATATATATGTGTGTGTGTGTGTGTGTGTATGTGTGCGGATGACGATATGTATATTTGTGGATGACGATATATTTATATATATATATGTGTGGATGACGATATATATATATATATATATATATATATATATATACAGGTGTGTGTGTGTGTGTGTGTGTGTGTGTGTGGATGACGATATATATGTGGATGACGATATATATATGTGTGTGGATGATGATATATATATATGTGTGTGTGTGTGTGTGTGTGTGTGTGTGTGTGTGTGTGTGTGCAGATTATCTATACCTGTTAAAGTATTGTATTAAAAATACTTATACCAGTTATCAGTTTATTGTGCAGAACCGTGACGCCGAGCTTAGACATTGTAAGTATTTCCAAATGTCTAATTTAGACGGATTACTTGTCTGCTAAAAGTTTCTCATATGCAGAAAGTCATGAGTTCAAGACATCAAATAATAATAATAACAATGTATCGTTTCCTTCTAAGTGTTTAGACAATCGCTCTAGTTTTGTTTAGTATATTGTTTCCTTTCAGAGTGTAATCTTTCAATTGAAAATTACCAAACCTGCTCATGACCGATTTTCGTAAAATGTCGCAAATGCGATCGCGCGTAACTCTCCCCCACATACAGAGTTACAAAACCACGCCTAGCGTCGTCATTTGTGAAACGCAATGCCCACAGACTAGCTGTGATTTCAATCACTATTTCGTTTCCATAAACGTTCAGCAGGCGTCGAAGTTAAGTGTCACTGAATGCAATTGTTTGCAGGAATTCAATGGGACATCTCCGTTTCGTACTCATTTTAATGTCTGTCAACATTCTACTAGATGATATCTGACAACAAAAACAACTCTTCAGTTATACCGTCAACATACACCTAGGTCATCGTAGATTAACATAATAAATAAAAAAGGCATTATTTTCGGAGTGATTCTTGTATGTATGCACACACACACACACACACACACACACACACACACACACACACATATATATATATATATATTACATAATAGAGAAATCCAAAATTACCTCATGAGTATAGACTATTTCAACGTTAGCTTTATTCAATACATTTACGTTGAAATAGTCTACACTTAGGAGGCAATTTTATTTTTCTCTATCATGTAATATATATATATATGCTCTGTTATAATAAATACATTGTTCTCTATTTGTGGATCGGTTTAATAATTTCTATTATTAGGATCCACTTGGATTATATACCAACGGATTTATTACCAGTACTCTCTCGCTCTCTCTCTCTCTCTCTCTCTCTCTCTCTCTCTCTCTCTATATATATATATATATATATATATATATATATATATATTATAAATTAACTGGTTTAATATATGTTTTTTTCGCTACACAGTAATAACCATGTTTCAAAAATGGAAGCTAAAAACTTCAAATTTAATTTTGTAATTAAATTAAAGACATTAGTTCCATTTCATCTTCAAGTGAGTAGTGGGAACTCCAATATGTTTTAATTTAATTACAAAATTAAATTTGAAGATTTTAGCTTCGATTTTTGAAACATGGTTATTACTCTGTAGCGAAAAACATATTTTAAAACCATTTAATTAATAAATATATACACACACACACACACACACACACACACACACACATATATATATATATATATATATATATATATATATATATATATATATATATATATATATGGTCTGTAAATTTACATTGAACACTGTTTTGTAAAAATAAAATATCAATAAGAACACCGGATGATATATCTTACTGTTCTTTCTTTTTTTATATATATATATATATATATATATATATATATATATATATATATATATATGGTATGAGGTTGTTGTGGAGAAATAAGAAATGTTTTTCCAGGTTGGGTATTTCGTAAATGCTGATTAATTTACGGTCAAGCTATGCGCGGGAAGAAACAGGTTAGTGCGTGCAGTGCTGTATGAGTCGAGCGATTTTTTGAATCAAGCACGGGCAACGCCGGCCATGTTTCTAGTATTGTATAAAGTAACACACACACACACACACACACACACATATATATATATATATATGTGTGTGTGTGTGTGTGTGTGTGTTGTTCTCCTTTACACAATATAAATATTTAAGCATATATTCGCTGAATATACATCACAATATATATATATATATATATATATATATATATATATATATATACTCTACTGTCGATTCGACGTATGAGGGTCAAACAGATCAGTTCCTAGGAACTTACAGCCCGACACCAGTATATGAGATTTGATTATAGTGGTGGAGGTTTTGTGCAGAGCCGATCACCCTTTATGAAGAGCCGAATAGAGTAACCTGGTGCACTAAGTGCCACAAGGTCTTGAAACGACCCTTCGCAGGTTTTTAATTCAGAGTTATCCTTCCCCTAGACCAGTTGCCATCCAAGTTTATAGACTCCAGTCTCTTGCTATTTACCCATAGTTGGAGGGAGAAGAAGAGGATTCATATCTTTCTCAAAGGTATTATCACGTAAGTGAATGTAATGGATTCGATTGGAATTCGAACTCGGCTCTCAATTTTTTCAATCCAAGCAACTCTTCATTACTCCACAGCGCCTCCTCTCTCTCTCTCTCTCTCTATATATATATATATATATATATATATATATATATATATATATATATATATAGTCTGAGTCTGAAAAAAAGTAACCGGATTTAATTTCCTTCGAAGTAGTCCCCTACTGAAGTCACACACTTTATCCAAAGTCGTTTCCATTGATGTGGAGGAAATAGGTGGATCTATGCTTTTGGTAAAAGTATAAAGTATATAGTATAAAGCATATGACTATAAAATATAGAGTATCTGCGCGTAGGTGAATATAATGAACCCGACTGGATTTCGAACTGGGCTCTCCGATTTCTAATTCAGAGCCATTATGTCACATCTCACTCACACATCCTAGTTTAGAGCACCTGCTGTTCCAGAGCAGTCAACCATCTAGATATTCAGCAGGCTCGACGTTGCTTAACTTCGGTAATCTGGCAAGAATGGGTTACACATCTCTAAGTATATATACACTTATGTAATATGCATTACATATATATATATATATATATATATATATATAAATTTTGGTTGGCTGCATTTGTGTGCGTATATATCACATAAAATTGTACCATCAATTTTACAACTGAGGTTCTTGATAATACTGATTCTTTATATCGGGCTGCATGTGTCTTATATCCTGGCCAAATTGATAATTATTTTTAATCAAAATTACATTCATTTTCAGCTTTAAGAATTAATTCATGCCGAATATTTTTTTAAAATTTTTTTTTAATTTCTATTCTAATCTTTGTTCTTTATAAACCAGCAATTAGTTTGTCGTTGGATTTTATAATTTTCCCTTCTCTCTTAGTGATAGGTGAATAGCAGGATACATCAGGGCTTTTCTAGCTTTGGTTACCCAGTTTAACAGAACTGAAAGATCGCCCATTGCACTCTTTCCCAAAGAACAATTCTGGCATTTAACAGATAGTAAAATAAAAAAAATACTGTTTTGAGGCATAAGCTACTATGTCCTAAAGGGACAAGTGATTTAAAGAGAGTGACATTCAAATTAAACCATCTTCCCTGAAAGTAGTAACAATCTAGGTATTTAAATCACCATTGGGGTGGTAAACAGGAGGTAAAGTTGTCATTTTCTATTGGTCTAATTTGAAATGCTTATCTTTTAAAATATTCTCCAATATATATGAATCGTTGCTATTCGGTTTAATAATCGAGTTATTTATTTAAAGAAAAAATTATATGTTTTTGTTAAAAATGAATTAGGCATTTGTGTGTCTTTCTCAAAAAGACGACTTGAATAGAAAAATTGAATTTTCTGTGCTTTATTTAATATTGCAGCTTTAATCTTTTATCAGATGCTAAATTAACAAATAAATATGGAAATAGTTATTGTTTGGATTCTTTCTTTAGGAATTGATGTAATTTCTTTTAAACATGTTATAGTTTTTCGATTTTTCTTTTATGAATTAAGAAATGTAAGTAAAGGAAACAAAGTCGTAAAGAAAAAGATGTTTTAAAAATGCAATTTATGAATTTACTTCCTCTCCTTAAATAAAATTAAAAATGACATTTTATAAAAAAAACATCTCAAAACGTTTATTCTGCTTTCCAATTTCTCAGAGAATAAAAAAAAAACAAAACAAAAAAAAACGCAAATTTGTCAAATGTCTAATCAGTGTAAAGGCAACCATTTGGAATTACTTTAAAAGAGTTTTGAAAAAGCTATTGTGCCATTTTGTCACTAAATTTGCCGCCAGTTGATTAAAAGTAATTTAGTCCTGTTTTTAAGCACGGAAAATGAAAACAAAACATAATCTCAAGCTCTTCTTATTTACAGACCCAAACGTTAATCCTAAGCTAACCAGGTCTCAATCCTAATGTATCCAAGCCCTAATCCTAAGGTAACTAAGCCTTAATCTTAAGCTCGCCAAACCTTATTCGTAAGGTAACCAAGCCTTAATCCTAAGCTAACCAAGCCTAAATCTTAAGCTAACAAGACTTAAACCTCAGCTAAACAAGCCTTAATCCTAATCCAAGCCATAATTATACGTTAATCAAGCCTTAATTCTGAGCTAAGCATGCTTTAATCCTAAGCTAAACCAAGCGTTAATCAGAAGACAACCCAAGCGCTAACCTTATGTTAACGCAAGGAGTAGCCGAAGTTAACCCAAGCGTTAATCCTAGGATAACCAATACCTAACACCTAAGTTAATCTAATTTACGTTAATCCGTAACGTGTTTTCAATCCAGTTATATTTCATATTACTAAAATAACATTAATAATAATAATAATAATAATAATAATAATATATATATATATATATATATATATATATATATATATATATATATATATATATATATATATATATACCTGATTCTGTGCAAAATGATATTATATCTATTTTTATGTGGTTTTATTTATATTTTTTGCTTATTATATTTAACTGTCACGTGAGAACACAATAAAGATTTTTTTGTAAATTACAACGTTTTTTGCTACTTCTGTAGTTTTCGTTAGGGCTTGATATTAATGCGTTTTATTTGTTTGTTTTGACTTAAGCTAAATCTCGAATTCAGCTGCCATATAATAAACCCGCTGCTATGGTATATACGCAGTACTCCTTTGAAAGAATAGCAGAGCTTATAATCATTTTGTCCATTTGACTGAACGTGTGTGTATGCGTGTTTTAACTTGCGCCTCTGGTATAAGAGATAAAAATATGAATATGGTTGCTGACATGAAATCTAAAAATACAATCACACTTGAGAAAAAACTAGTTCAAAACTCTATATAAATGTATTTGCTAAGATTCAATTTTAAACAGAACCATTTATGGCACTTAGATGATAATCTAACGTTAAGTTCTTACATTTTTTTTTGTTAACGTTCTAGATTTTTTTCTGTTATTAATTATTATAGCTTATTAAATTTTGTCTTGCATTCATGTGTGGTTAAAATCGGGAACAAAAGATTGTTCAGCCGACAATTCTCTGCCTTGCCCACTTAACTTCTTACAATTAACTGTTTGTAATTTCCCTGCTTATATTCCTTTACAAAATGTTTTTAAAGAGTATTTCCGTTGCGTTTTCCTATTGCTATTCATTGTATGAGTCTTGGAGGCACATTTACGCTTTGTTTTAATTCTTGTTTTATGTCCCTTCTTATGAAACGAAACGACAAAATATAGAAAAGGAAAAGAAAAAAAATATGATAAAATAAATAAAATTTCGTACTTCAAGGTTCGAATATTTAATTGTATTTACTTTCGAATTCATTTACTTTATGTATGTGAGGCGTATATATCAACAAGATAAACGTCACTATGCATAAACATCTTTCGAATAGCCAATTGTCCGGGTGTCATGCCATGGTTTAAATTTTATGCGTTTCAGTATCCTCACTCTATATATAAGTCTAACATTCGTCCATTCTTAGAATATCGCTGCTACATATGGCCCGGTTCCTCTGCTGTTTAAATTGAGCTCCTTGATAAGATCCAAAAAAGAATCAGTAATATTAATGGTCCTAATCTGGCGGCTCGGCTTAAGTCACTTGTTCACCACCATAAGGCTGCCTCTCTGTGCCTTTTTTTTTTTTTTTAATAAATACTTTCACAGTAATTGTTCGGATCAGCTCTTCGCCATGATACCTATCAATTTAAGCAAAGTACTAAACCGGAATCGAGATCTTATCAATTTACAATTGAGCTAGTTGGATGTAGTCTTGAATTCTATGCCAACGGTCTCTTTTCTCGCTTGTGGAATTCTCTTCCGGTTACTTCCGGTATCGACTGCCCTCCTGATTACTCTTTTTTTTTCCCCTTCTCACACACACACACACACACACACACACACACACACACACACACACACACACACACACACACACACACACACACACATATATATATATATATATATATTCGCATAAACTGTGCCAATTAGTCTGTAACCATCTATCACGAGTGGCTCATAGGCCTTGTAGACAGTGAATATCACTATAAAAAATTATCGATAGAATGTGTATCAACAATTTTCAATATCTATTTGGACATAAATAGGTTAATGTTAAATGTTGTGTGCTGTTTTGGGAGCAATTCCCAAAGGAAACTGGTGGTTTGTTGTGGGACAATTTCAACACACGCCTATGGGAAAAAACGAGGTGAATGACGGAACAAAATTATTCGCTTTTAATTGATTCGTGTAAAAATTTACAAAATAGACGATGAAAAATGTTTCGTGAAATCCCTCAGAATTTAAATAAAACTTTATCTGAAACCAAAAGGGATATTTTATAAAACAATACAATCGTTATGTAAGTACTCAGTTTGTATTTTTTTTTTGCATGTGTTAGTCTGTTAGTGTACATAATTTCAGAACCAGATGGTATTGAATAAGTACTTGTTAAGTTTTTACAATATATTTACAATAGTTCTTTTTCTGATACGTGTTGCTTGCCAGCTAGTGTCCACAATTTCGGAATCTGACAGCATTGAATCAATGCTTGTTTTCGTCCTGGGTATGACGATAAACTACATCCGCGTCCTGGGTAAGACGGTAAACTACGTCCAACAGCAAGGCCTCTGATCAGGAGGTTTTGAGGAGCGTGGAACCACCTCTTAATTGCTGGTGTTCCCAGGTCCACACTGACCCGGGGTGGTAGCACCTGTTAGGGTCCCAGCTATGGGCGAATAGTTAACACCCAGACTTGTGTAAAAATAGGTTTTAATACCAGAAATACTTCGTAATGAAAAAAATATTACCAGCAATAATTTTTGTAGGAGAAATTATTATCAGCAATACTTTAAAAAGTACCAGCAGTACAAAGAGCTATATATTTTTTGAAAAAAATATGACCAGCTATAGATTTCTTCAAGGAAAAATTAATCCCAGAAATAGATTTTTGAAGAAAAACATTACCAGCAATAAAAATTTTGTCAGCATTAAATAACCCATTGAGGTTGATATGCCGTAAACCAAACCAAACCAATGCTTGTTTAATCAGGTCTTTAACATACTTTCAATTGACCAGTCAATTTCTATATTAGGTTGAAAAGCCGCCTTCATCGAGGAATGAACATCTTACAAGCCTGTTAATCTAGTGAACAAAATATGTGTGGGGATGTCCGCTGAATTATTTAATGGTGTATTAGAAGATTGCATGAATTTCTAGGATGAGGAGTTATCATTATTTACAGTATTTACATTCGGACTATTATCCTCATCTTTGTTGTTGTTCTCAACATAAAAGATGAGTACAATAGTCTGAATGCAAATAGTGTAAATAAGAACAGAGTAACTTCGGAGGATAGTGAAAGCATATCTCAGGAGTAGCATAAAACAATATTTTAAATTGATAATAAATGATACCAAACAATGATAATGAAGGAGTATCTTACGAGAGGAATAAAGGAGTTTCTTAGAAGTATAAGAAACAATGGCGTCAAGAAACTAAATCAAAGAAAAATCAAAAAGGGATCTCCATTTGAGCAGTAGTAATAATATGCAAAATAAAAACTGCCAAAAAAAAAAGTCTGCACAAATCTCTGCAACCCAGGAGGATGCTAAATCATGTAATTTAATGCCAAATAAAATGTTAATTAGCGCACCGGATTTCTTTTTAAAATATCTCCTTTCCTAAAAGAAATACCTTTTTCCCAAGATCATAAATATTTTTAAAAATTTTAAATAAATATTTTTAAAAATTAAAAAAAAAATACATTTAAATGAAAATGTATTATTTAAAATAAATACATAAATAATTTATAAAATTAAAATAGAATAATAAATAATAATTACATTAATATGAAGCAATAAGTAAATAAATAAATATATATAAACAAAACAGGAAATAAATAATTCAACAGCAACAACAAATACTCACTATCGTTTATTAGGTATTAAATGACATCACATAGCATCTTCCATAGTTTACCTTGGCTTTTATAATTAGCCTGAAGAATATTTATGAGCGTTATTAAATATAAAAGAAAAATGAAAAGTTAACGATATTTTTACTTCTGTTTATAAATATATATTGTTGCATTATAAAATTCTTACATTTGCCTTGATAAACTCTATCAAAAGATGAAACGGGTTGTTAAAAAAATGGTTTTACTTTTGTCATTATTGTTGTTCATGATGACGGTCGTCTTTGAGTATAGAATCCAGAGGTTAGCAGTGAATATTTCGAAGACAGTAGGAAAGCGTTGTTCAGGTTATCAGTGGATATTTTTGGTAAAAGTAACAGAGCGTAGTTCGTCCTTCTGTTATCTCTTTACCTGACAAGCTGGACTGGACATTCGGGTAGAGTAGACAAAATGGCCGCCTTTATACACGACGGATTGAATATTCTACATCTTCTGATTGGTTAAACTTCTATTGGTGGACTATAAAGTGAGTCAAGTCATTTGGACTGGCTCACTAGTGCACACACATATACACAAAAAACTGCAACAATTATTCCTATGATTTTTTACAGATATATTTTTATTTATATCTGAATGTTTGCCCACACACATATGCATATATAAATTTATGATTTTTTTTTTTTTTTATAGTAAGGTTCACCCTTTACAAGACCCCAGGTCAGTCGAAGTAAAGGGTTAAGTTAGGAGTCAACTT
>CAHIKZ030002468.1:1292500-1302500 GCA_903632075.3 Acanthosepion pharaonis | reverse complement strand
GCCACTGGGTCAAACGAGAGCAACTGTTATCACTTAGTGATCAGGTCCCCCACTTAGCGATCAAGTTATTGGAATGGGGCCAGGTCGTTAAGTGAGGAAAAGATAAAGAAAAGAAAAAGAACTTTCTTCTTCGATTTACATCTCTGATATTTACATTTGGTCTGTTATCATTATCTTTATTGTTATTATCATAGCATTTAAGCCGTTGCATTCTCCTGTCATCATCAAGTGTTTATCGATCCGGCTAACCTTTAGGGATTTTCGAAATAAATTCTTTAATATACGAGAGAGAAAATTTTTCTCATTCTGCTGTTCATGTCTACGAAGATCCAGACTTATTCAGTTTTTATTACTGATTGCTCTGTTTCCACTGAGTCGAAATCTGGTTTGAAATTACCTTATCCGTCCGAGAGATTGACCTCATAATTAATCATGAAATTCATGAACTAACGCTTGGATGCATTTGAGTGAATTTATTTTCATATTTATTTTGGCTTGTTGCTACACTATTACATTGGTTCTCAAACTTTTTTTTATTTTTCCATAGGCCGCGTTTTCGAAATGAAAATTTGTTCGAACCTCACCAAATTTTATGTGATTAAAAAGTGAATTAAAAAAAAAAAAAAAATAACAGAGTAACGTTAAAGGGAGATAACTGAGATTCGAAGTCCTAAAATTATCATTGATAACTCTCTCCTCCAAATCGCGGACTCTATTTCCTATGTTCTAAATACTTAATATAATTAAAAAATATCGCAATGATAAAATCGACCAATAATTATTTATAACTATTTGTACTGGGACACAAGCATGCAATTATAAGTAATTCATAATAATATTTTAAATTTTGAAATCATATTTATTTTTGGCATATCAATTTTTTAAACTGTTTCTGAATCTTTGATTGTCTTTCAGTCATTCCGCCTCACCTGCTATCCTCTTCCGCCTCACCTGCTATCCTCTTCCGCACCACCTAGGAGACGCAACGCACCGTTTGGGAATGTAGATTTAATCTAGAAAAAAAAACAAAAAAAAAACACCCGGCACAAAGCCAGACGAGAGCAACTAATTATGGTTATTTAAGAAACTGATTTTCACTCAAGGAGTAGAAATTAGACGTGATATTGACGAACACGTAAGAATTTTACCTGGAGCCGGGGTTACTGACATTCAGCAAACGTAATTATCAGACTAGAACAAAATATAATCATTTGAGAAATTCAAGTTTCCGTTCAGGCAATAAAAAGCATTAAAATCATTGGGTAAAAACGGTGTGATTTCAAGACGTAACCAATTAAAACGAGGCTCAGTGACATTGCGATTGCACCATTTTGTCAGGGGTCAACCTTGAGTTATGTTCACGACAGAACATAAAATTTCAATTATAGCAGTAAAAAAAAAAAAAAATTAGTTACACGAGAAACAACTTGACCAAGGCGTAAATTGAACACATAACATCAGACATGGAGACAGACGCATCATATCGCCAATGACCTTGTATAATGATGATGCCCGAAACTGAAGTCTCGCCACTACTTAAATTAACTAGCCCATTCGTAAAATAATAGAAAATGTATTTATTTATTTTGGCTGAGGAGCGGACTTTTGTAAATTAAGGTTTGGTTTGATTTATTTTGTTTTACGATATATCAACCCCAATTGGTTACTTAATACCGACAAGATTTTTAGGATAGGTTCATATGAATAGAATATATAATCTTTGTAAGAAATCAGTCTGTAGATCAGGTTTCATTGACGTATTTTTATAAAGAGAATTATTGTCGAGAGTCAGATGTATTACTGGTAATATTTTTTCTCAAAAAATGTATTGCTGCTAATATTTCTTTTCTTTTTTTTTTAAAAAAAAAGGTATTGTTGGTATTTTTACTATAAAAAATATTTTTATACTTTCATAGTATTTTGAGCCCAATTTGGGGCGGGGTCAGCTATTTGCCCATAGCTGGGACCCTAACAGGTACTACCACCCCGGATCAGGGTTGGTCTGGGAACAACAGCAATTAAGAGGTCGTTCCACGCTCTTCAAAACCCTTCGGTCAGAGACCTTACTACCGGATGTAGTTTATCTTTATAAATAGGACATTGCAGATTAAAATTCCACCTAAAATTGTTTTTTTCATTTTAAAAAGTGAGTGTCCTGTTCGTGATATAAATACTATGTCAAATAAATCCTTTACTTCTTAAAGAAACATCTGTACCTAAAATGACAAAAAAAAAAATATTTTTCGCATCTGACAAATGACGCCAAAGAAAAGTGTAATGGATATGTAATCTGCAAAAATTGCTAAAGAAATTCTTCCTGATTTTCCACAAGTGCACCAGTCAAATTGAGTAGTTCTTAAATGTCTGTCTTCTTCTTCTTCAGGATGTGTGGGATCATGTCTCTCCACATTTTCCTGTTCTTTGTAGTTCTTATTAAATTTTGTCTTTTTGCTACCTCTCCTAATTTCTGTTCTGCCAACAATTTCGTCAGGTGGGTTATGCACTGTTTCCTTCTGATTCTCTTGTCTTCATTATGTTCTGGGAGTGTCTTTTTTTTCACGCCTACTTTGTCCGTGAGGAGATTCACGGCATTCACTACCATATAGGAAGGTTGACATTATGTAAAATCTCATTAATCTTTTCTTTGTTTCTAACGAAATTTTTATATTTCTTAATACCTTGCTTAGCTTTGGGAAGGTATCTTTCGCTATCCCAACTGCCTTCGGATTTCAGTGTCACACTTTCCGTCCTCTGTTAAGACATTTCCTAGATATTTAAATTGTTGTACTTGTTTGACTTTGGTATTTTCAATTTGTAATTTGTAATTTGCATGTTAGGCTGTTCCTTTTACTGACAACCATGCATTGTCTTCTTACAGTTGATGTTTAGACCAAGATTTAAATTAACACCTCACTGAGTCAGATTGTGACACAAGGTCGGTTTTAAACGTGGGGACCCGAGTGTTTCTATTCGGGTCACTGGTCTAAGCTGGTCTTAGCTTGTCTATGTTGGTCATAGCTTGTCTAAGCCAGTCACACAACTGCCACGCAACAGATGTCAGACAACGGTGGGAGGGAACGCAAAGGAGAAGAGAATGCCTCCGGCACGGAACAGATACTACATCTGCTGCATCTAGCCCGACGGGAGATCCTCCTTCTCCTCCTCAGCCAATCCTTCCGGAAGAATCCGGAATGAAAACCACCAATTGATATTTAGTCCTTTCCGTCCCTACCTTTTGTAGAATGTCTTACTTTCCTTTCCATCTCTGTTATCAACACTGTATCATTTGCATATCTTATGTTAACATTATGGCCGCCAATAATGAAATTTGGTAGGACTTCTAATTCTCCTAAAAATCGCCACTCTATAGGTTGAATATATCCGTTGAGAAGACATCCTCATTTTACTAGCAGTAAGTAAAAAATCAGATAAGGTTTAACTAACACGTGATTTGAATCCTTAAATTTCTTATCATGAGTCAGATGAGTTACAATTGTGGAACATAGCGACCAGTTTGTCTCAAATTTTGATCATATTGAAAATATTCATTCTAGCAATAAAGCAGCCCGAGAGATTTCAACCAATACGCAATTTGAAAACGTAACATTCCAATCGGGAGTGAAAAATGTTTGTTTTAAATTAACTTCACCACAGAAATAGAAATTGATCAGCAATAAACGCAAGGTATAGTTTTAGAGTGACCTGAATTAAAATCAGCTACCATCGTCAATGTCGCGTTTAAAAATACGGTGACCACAAAAATGTAAGTTCACAAGACTATAAAACGTAGTTTGACCGCGAAGTGTTTTGAACATGAAACTTACATATTTGGAGTTAGAAGCGAAATCATCGGACCACGTGTTCTGAATGAGGAGAATGTACAAAAATTTTTGATCCCGTGACAAACTGAAATTTACAATGTTGCAGCAAAAAGTAAAAATAAGAATTTGGTAACGCTTGACCATGGCTCGAATGGAACGTGTAACGTTTCGATAAATAGATAATGGCTCTCGTCCGGTCACGTAGAACATGATTTTTCTTTTAACTCCATCAGACGTGCTGACACTGTGCCACGTGAACTGCAATTTATCTTATACTAGCTAAGAAGCTGCCCTCCGTGCGAACTTTTGAACTTTCGACTGAGGGCTATTTGGGCCTCCGGCTCAAAACTAATTGGGCCTCTGGTCCAGCTTAGAAAACAACAATGCTAATTTTGAAGAAATACCTTTGAATTCCGCAGTTAACTCCATGGAACTTCAAAACCTCATTTTAACATCTATTCAGGCTATTTGGGCCGAAACTCCAAGTTGGTGCAAAATTCCAATTCAGGCCGAAAATTTTCTTCAAATCACAAACTCCGTGGAACATTAATTGAGATAAGTTCTTCATTCCTTGGAAATTCACAAAGTTTTGGAGATATTTTAGATTGAATTTAAAACAAAATGTTTAAATTTACAAAGTTCTTGTGTTACTTTAAACTTAATATAAATTAAAAAACTTTTAAAATCACTATTTTTTTTAGTTATTTAAAAAATTTGAATTTTTAACTGTTTGCTCATCATCCGGAAACAAATCCTAATACTGGATGTTCAATCCCGGGATTGAAAATCTGCTGGATGAAGAGCAGATTTTCAATCCGGGGATTATCCTGATCCCAAAAAGATATAATATGTCTATACTGAAGAAGTGAGGCTCCAGTTCGAGGGATTTTAAATAGACAGCAAACAGAATTTGCCTTTTATTTATTTAGATTATTATCATCACAGAAATTGAAAATTAAATTATGGCAGATAAAAAGGCATAAATCGACCACAATACGATTTGAACCCGTAACAATTTTATTTGGTATTGCGTCGTCGGTGGTTGGATAAAAATTCGGCGCGGACGCAAATATCATGTGGAGATTCTCTGTAAATTTTATATTTTATCTTTCGTAAGATTATTTCCTGAGCATTGCAATTTTCCTTTACTTTAAAATGTAAATGAATTTAAACTTTTAAAATGTATTTTGACTCAATTTCTGAAAACACCAATAGCTGCTGCTGATTCTTATTTATATGAATTCTTGACCAAAAAAACAAACAAAACAAAACAAAACAAAACGAAACAAAACAAAACAAAACAAAACAAAAAACAATTTATTTTTGTTAAAAGAAGCTAAAATATATATTTTTGTTAAAACATTTTATTCCGAATCGCCCATTTTGCACTTGAAAAAGATATAATTTAGTTTCCTATAAATATAAAAGTAGTTTAAGCCTATTCTGAAAAGAAAACGGAATTTTTTCAGGGATAGTACTTCCTGATTCAAAAAGTTTGGGATATTCACATATTTAATTGTAAAGTGCAACACACCTTAAAATTCAAGGATTTACACAAGGAATTTTTGTGTTCGATTCCAATAAGATTTTATTCTTGATAATGACTGAGACATAAAATTTGGAAAATTTAACTCATTGCAATGAATTTTCGAAAATTGGAAAAATACAATTATTGGTTGTAAATGATAAAACTTGTAATTAATAAACTCTTGCTGTCGATATATATATATATATATATATATATATATATATATATATATATATATATATATATATATATATTACAGAACGAAATCCAAAATTACCTCACATAGTCGGGATAGATGTATTTGAACCGCCGAAATTATTTACCAACGGATTTATTACCTGTACTATATATATATATATATATATATATATATATATATATATATATATATATATATATATATATATATATAAGTGAAACGCATATATTTTGCAATTTAAATATTAATTTTCAAAATTTATCGATTTATTATCCCAAGTTGAATAACTTCTCCATTGACCATATAGTGCGAATATACTACAATAAAAACTAAGCGACTTAATATAATACCTTGTTTGGCTATGGAATTATTGATTCATTCTGCTATATATATATATATATATATATATATATATATGTTACTACAAAACAAAATAATAAGCGAAGCATTTAACAAAATCAGAAGCTAAACTTGAAGGAAGAATTTACTCTGTTACCTTTAATAACTGCGACAAGGAAAAACCTCAAGGGATTTAAATAATCGATTTGAAAATCTTACTGTAATTAAAAGAGAAAACAATTCATCAAGACGAAAAAAGAAAGTGCTTTAATCATCCACAGAAAATTTGCGTCCAGGTTCTTAGAACGTTTCACCATTCTTAACAGATCTCCTATTACCACAATGTGGGATATTTAATAACAAAAGTGATGTAAACATGGACAAAAAGAAAACAAATTTAAATGAAATTGGCCAGATTATAATCCGAAAACAAATTTAATTTAAAATTCTCAACATTCTCTTTTCCTTCGAGTCGCAGCAAGGTAAACATGAATTTAGTCCGATGAAGTCTTAAAAGACGAAATACGTCAAAGGAAACTTTTTTCATTTTGTTATATCACTTATATATATATATATATATATATATATATATATATATATATATATATATATAATTTGGATTTTCGATCCTAGCTAGAGGCAACCGGACGTCTAGACTATTATTTGCCTATATTCGAAACTTATGCAAAAACCTGAATTTAGGCTACGTAACCCCTAACTTTTACAAGTTTTAAGCAACACAATATTCATTTCTTTTATTTTCCTAGTTTTTCTCTGGCCCAAACTATACTGAATATATATATATATATATATATATATATATATATATATATATATATACACTTCCGTGAGGTTCAATCAACTTATTTCCTAGCAACTCCTGAATATATGATTTGATTATAGTGGTGAAGGCTTTGTGCAGAACCAACCACACTTTTTGAAGAGCCGAATAAAGAGACCTGGTACACAAGGTCCCCAAACGACCCTCCGCAGGTTTTGAATTCTGTGTGGTCCTTCTCCTAGACTGGTTGCCATCCAGTCTATCCTCCTTTTTTCTCATAGCTAGAGGGGAAATAAGAGGATTCATACCTTTCCCCAAGAGTATTAACACGTAAGCGAATGTAATAGATTCGAGTGGAATTCGAACTCATCTCTCCGATTCCTCAATCCGACCCGCTATCCATTACACCACCGTGCCTCGAATTCCAGTCAGATTCATGCATGAACGCAATCTTCAGGTGTGAAAAACAGAAGTATACTCGGAGTAGATGAATTTCAAATCCAGCCGATGTTAACGAAAAGAAAACACTTTTTGCCATCGTATCTGATAACGTTATTTATTAACCTTCCTCTAAAATCTCAACGCACTTCCTTATGCATAGGGTTGATTTTCATTACAATCTGAAGACGCTTAGCACACGGAGGTAAAACACGTTGTCTGTAAAGGTTTTTCCACTTTGTCTCATTATCTCAAAATGTATATGCATGTATCTGTGTATCTGTATATGTGCATCTGTTTGCATGCATGTATAGGAGATGGTGATCAATGTAAAAGTTATCCTCGCAGGGATTTGTGCATAGCTGTGCTATTTTCTTTTAGTGTGTTTCTCCCAAAATATTTAGCTGTCTCTGAATAAGAGGGAAGGGTTAAAATATGCGCTGTAGGCCACAATTCACACTATGTTGTTTCACCTGATTACAGATCAGGGAAAAAATATATAAATAAGGCAAATAAACGACCAACTACAAACGAATAACGGAGAAATAACAACAGGTAACCCGTACAACTCATGGTTATGCACGCAAAGGTGTTTTACCGCCAGCGGGCAATTTGCGTGCCGATGCGTGAACATGCGCACTTCGAAGGAGAAGAAAAGAAGCTAGACGATTTCAGAAAAGAGAAGCAAGGCAACTCGCGTGCCTAAAACAGTGAAAACCGAAAGGTGAACTTCATGGAATCGTAAAAGAAAGAGCAAAAAAAAAATAAAAATAAAAATAAAAATAAAAAAATTAAAAAATAAATAAATAAAAAACGAAAAACTCTTTTTTTTTGCTTTTACTTTTTATTATTTCCTTAAAAAAAGTAGCAGATTTGGAGACTGAAAAAAAAATTGCTGCATCCGTTACGATTTCATGGCGCGTTTTATCGGTGCTGCACCTGAAGAGAAGCAGGAATGAACTTGCTTTTTCTTCAAATATTCTTTACGTTTTATTTTTAAAGGAGAAAAGTTTATAATTGTCGAGTTAGTCAGGGGTATTTATACTAATTTTACATTGCAGATTTTCTAAGTATAAATATATTGGCTGAAAGCTATACAAAAAGAACTCAATGTATAGAAAGCTCTTTAACCGGGAGAAATATACAGGGTGCGATGGATAAATTGTCGCTTAAAATGACACTAAAAGGAAAATAGCATTGACATCTCATTTCGACAGATATATTTACCAAAAATACACAAAAATATCTTGAAATACTAAAGAGTAAATTTATTCAATAAAATCGCTATTGATTTCAACCACGGCCTCCAGACGACTTCAGAATTTCCTGCATCTCTTCTGGACGTTCACCTTGTTTGAGTTGTTGAGTGCTGCCATAATCCTTGCTTTCAGTTCATTAGAAGGAGTTTTGTTGGTTTCCCGCTCAATTGCGCTCCCACAAGGGGGTTGCAGTCTGGAGAGTTAGGCGGCCGGATGCAAGGGGTGATGTGGGTTCAAGAAATTGTCTGAGAAGCATGACTGTGTTCTCTTGCTTGTGTGACATTGTGCAGAGTCCTGTGGCCAGACATTGGGGTATTACAATGGCCACCCGTCTTGACCAAGGGCAACACTACCTCCTCAAGGCATTTAATAGGCTTCTGTGTTGAGTTGGGGGCCTTGTGGGAAAATGAATAGAGGCATAACGTCGCCATTACTAGTGATCACTATAAACACATTCGTAATCACCATTAGACTTATCCAACTCTTTTTGAATCATCTGCACTGTCCTCAGATTGAAACACAAACACACTAAAATGTTCGCATTAGAGATTCCGGTGAGAATGCCAAGCAGCGCGGCATGCCGTTTCTAAATTTCTGGCGAAGTGAATTGCATCAGGGTGCTCTTTTTCTCACAGACGGCGCCAAAATAAGCCTAAAATCTTAAGTAGTCGACAAAATCAAAAACAACGCGAAATTAAAAACATAAAATGGCGACAATTTACCCATTTAGGTACTGGCAGATAATTGTCAGTTAATCTGAAATTTTGGGATCAAACTCCACCGTTCAATGTGCGATATTATATATATATATATATATATATATATATATATATATATATATATATATATATGTGTGTGTGTGTGTGTGTGTGTGTGTGTGTGTGTGTGTGTAAATATATTGAAATATAGGATAGAACCGTTAGGTTAATAATCCGAAGTTCTTTAGCATTTTTGTTTTATTTAAAAAAAAACAGTGCTCGATACATAAGTAGAGCCTATAATATAATTATTCTTAATGGAATCATATTTGTTAAAAAATAATTATATTTCATTAATGACGACAGACAAGTTAATGCGATTAATCTTTTTATTTAAATTTTCTTGTGTTCGAACAAGTGTATTCCTTTCTGGACACAGTGTGTGTATCAACTGTAAACATGTTCTATAATTCCGAGCGCTTTTCGCTATAACTTTAGCCATTGCTTGGGGTGAAATATATATATATATATATATATATATATATATATATATATATATATAGAAAAGTTTCAAATTAAAAATTATCATGTTTTATTTTATGAAAGTATTTATTTATTCATATATATATTTGATATTTCAAATTGTCCTCAATTTTTCATCAGAAATAACTGTTTGTTACAAATAAATTAAAATTACTGTTTGTTAGCAAGTAGCGTCCTTCGCGAGACGCGGACGTCACGTGATATGGAACGTCACTGTTCGGATATTCCTAACTTAAATCTAACTGTCATAAATATTTAAAAAAAAATGTTTTTACTATATCTAAAAAAAAATTGCTTAACTATTGAAATATTTATAAAGATTTAAAACACCTAAGTCCCTATTAAACCCTAGTTTATGTGTATTTAATTTTAAAATCCAATATGTTTCTTTTTT
>CAHIKZ030002468.1:1217500-1287500 GCA_903632075.3 Acanthosepion pharaonis | reverse complement strand
AGTTCTCCACCGCCTTAACCAGGTATTGGGTCCTGTCACTGGATCTAACTAACGCCTTTATCCACTCTGAATGAGTCTCTGGTATTATAAACCTAATGTCTTCAGCAACCATTTTTTACATATTGTGGCCGAAACGTTGTAATAGATATAGCGGCAAAGATGAGGACAATAGTCCGAATAATGTAAATAGTGTACATAATACCTCATCTCAGAAATATAGACAGATATTGTCATGTTGTTAAGTTATTTAAAGAAAAGCGGACGAAAAGATGAATTCTCGTGCGCTCTCATGAAATTTCTTATAACGTCTATTTTATATCTAATTGGACATTGACTAGTAAAATTAAGGAGCCAATAGTATCTATTTGTGGATTCTTTTGTATAACGAAGTATCGAATGTATTATTACTAGACCCACACAAGAACGTTCAAGAATGGCAGTTCATTCTTTTCATAGGTAAAGTTAAGGACAGCCATTTTTTTTTTTTCGAATGCAGTATTGAGATTATCAATTTCGTTTTTGTTCTCAGCTAAAATAAAACTTTCATCTACATAGCGTGCATATATTTTGGATTTAGTACCTTTTTTTAAACACCTTGTTTTCTACGAGGGGCATGTAATGGTTAGAGAAGCACAGATCGAATGGATTATCCACACTTCATAAGTTTGAGTGTAAATATTGTAATTACGGTCGTAGAATAGGGCTTCAGTTGTGCAAGCATGTAATCATTTTTTTTTTCAAAATATTAGGTTTGATAGAGGGAATTGAAGTTTTATATACAGAGTTAAGGATTATATCGATGTTTTTTTCGACAGAGGTGATTGTTAATAAAATTTCTACGCTAAAACGCTAAGTGGCGCTAAAATGGCTTGATTTATATATTATTTATATATTTAAAGTCGACAATGGTTTACTCACTACAAAGATGCATTCTTGTTTTGATGCGGCTGCATCTCGACTGGCGAGAACCAAAAATGGTTATGGACAATTCTATTTACAAGCAAACCGCTTATTAAAAAAAACATAGGGAGAAACACTTTAAGAGGAAAATGAGGAGGGTAAAAAAAAAGAGAAAAGAGAAGGAAAGGAAAGAGGGTGAAAGAGTAAGACAATAGTATTTGTTGATAGCAGTTTGGGTGGTGAAGGAATGTTGAGGCGTTAAGACCCGCAAAGTTTAAAACAAAGCGGAAGTGCCCACGACAGTTTTTTGATACCGTGCAACGGTCAGAAATCTAAGCAAAGTACGCCTATATATATATATATATATATATATATATATATATATATATATATATATTTATTTATATATGTGTGTGTGTGCGTGTGTGTGTGTGTGTGTGTGTGTATATATGTGTGTGTGTGTGAGAGTTTTTTCTATTTGAAACCACACTACTAATCAGTGTGGTTTCTCATTTTCAGCAACTTCATAAATATCTGTTATCAGTCCTCTCAAAATCTCCATGTCCTGTACTAAGTCCTGAAAATGCTGCATGTATTCCAAGCTCTTGAAATCTTTTATAGGATATGATTGAATTTTATTGATGGACTTTTTGATGTCGATGTTCAATGTGTATACTATAGTTGTTCTAGGTATTCAGTTAATATTAATTTTTCTATTTGTTTTGAGCTGCAAAACTTATATTCCGTCAGAGACTTTCGAATGTCTAATGATGTTTTTTCATTTCGTATCAATGACAAAACCATTTTCATAATATTTACTGCCGGTTTTCCAAAAGCTATTAACTTGTACAGTTTAACGTCGATATTAGTATTAATTTCTTCTTTGATTTTGGTTTCTTGAAGACAACATGCATCCATGTTATCACCCTCAACAGCCTGAGCGAATAATTCCTGCATTTCTTTATTCACGATTACTCTAACATTAAATGGCTCGACGGTAAACATCTTCATGTAATATTGGAAGCATTTACAAAGTTTTAAATAGGAAGTTTCTAACTTCTTATATAAAAAATGTGTTTTAAATATGTATATATGCCATTGTTGCGGAATTTGAGCTAATTGGATGTGTCAGAAGGTGAAATTGTGTGAAGGCTTAAAAATGTGCGTGTTCGTTAAACATTCATCCACAACAAATAAAATAAACAAACATTTGAAGGCAATTCAATTGGAAGAAATCAAGGAGAAACAACGTAGTTATAGATTTCAACAAATAAGATTCATTTATTTACGTTTGATATACACAAGAGAATTTTAAGATTGCTTGTTCAATGTGATAAGTGAGATAAACTTGTAAGGAGTGACCATGCAGTGATTTGGTGTATGAAAGCTTGTAGTTAAGGTTTGTCTATGAAATTAAAACAGTTTGCTTTCTGCAAGGTGAAATGTCACTTGTGTGGATTCAAATATTAGTGTGTATGTATGCGACAATTTTAAATATTGATTAAAATCATAAGGAGTTATGTGTCTTTCACTGATATGATGTAAGTTGACTAAATACAATTACTACTTCGGTAGTGATAATGTCACTTTTTCTAGTAAATTGTAAGTTGGGTCAATTCGCGCGGCAAGACTTTCTGAGTTGTGTTGAGCTGCTGAGAGAGGGAGTGTGGCGGTTGTTGAGTCAGTGTGCTGGCGCGCGTGGAGTTTGTTAGCATCTCTGAAAGACTTAGTTACTGACTGCCTGAATCAAGTGAAGCGATCCTATTTATTGATTTTTTGGGTTTCAAACCGGCTCCAAATAGGTGAGCGGGAAAAGAGATTTGTCGCAACTTGCTACATTTTTTGGGTCTTTTTAACCAACGAGAAGTCAAGTTTGAAAAAATGAAGTGATGATTGGTTAAAGTTAGTTTGGGAGAAAAGTGCATTTTTCCGCAGGGGTGAATAGCAAATATGGAGGATTCCATTACCATAATGAAATCATCCACGTAGCAAACGAAATCAAGTGTTCAGACACAAACAAATGGAAAATGCCCCGAACTTTTGTTCAAACCCAATATATAAGTCTGACATTATTCTCTGATATAAGAATTTTTATTTTTTATTTTGGTGTGCTATTTCGTCTGTGTTTTTTTTTCTTTATGTTTTTCTATTTTTGTTATGACGGCAGCGATCAAATATAACGTAATATGAATGTGTACTTTAGTTATGAGGAGAAAGAGTAAAAACGATACCGTGGTGCTTTTACTCGGTGTAATCCAGCTTCATGAATTTGGCGGGAAAGGGGGCAAGCAGAGATCCTCAGATGGGAATGATGTCATACACCGAAACGAATGGCGACTAAACACATGAAGTCAATTAGAATGTTTCAGCTTGATAGGTTTTTAGACAAATGTTCATAGTTAAACAAGTTTTTTTTTGTTTTTTTTTAAATGATGACCCTTGCCATTAGGAATGGAACTATAAATTTCTCAAATTTCAATTTTTGTTTCTTATTAGAGAGAAAAAGTTGATCGTATACATCCGAGTATAAATTAAAATCACCTGCGTTACACGGGTGGCAATGAATAGTTTCGTCTCTGTGACTGATGTCGCCAGGAATAAACTGTGACGCTGGGTACATGGACTTTTCTTTTTTTTTTTTTGATCGCCATTATTTTCTATTAAAAATCAGTGGATTTATAAACTCGTACTGAAAGCACTAGTTTTATTTTTTTTTTAAATATGCCATGCAACAGAACAGGGACCCTTAATGTAAGTCCAATGAATTAAATGTGATATAGTGGTGAAGGGAAATGAAAAATATGAAAGAAGAAGAAGAAGAAGAAGAGGAGGAGGAGGAGGAGGAGGAGGAGGAAGAAGGGAAATGACAAAAATATCAAAAAAGAGAAGAAGAAGAAGAAGAAGAAGAAGAAGAAGAAGAGGAAGAAGAAATGTGATAAAAGGAAGAAAGATGGCAAAAATATCGATAAAAGAGAAGAGAAGCAAATAGGGAGATAGAAAAATGAGAAAGAGGAGAAGAAAGATGACAAAAGGAAGGGAAATGGCAAAAATCTAGAAAAAAGATGGAAAGAGAGGCAAAAGAGGTGGAATGAAGAGGAGGAGGAAGAAGAAAGGGAGGAGGAGGAGGGAGCATAAAAAACAGAAGAAGAAGAAGAAGAAGAAGAAGAAGGTGGAGAGGGCATAAAGTTACCAAAAAGAAGAGAGATATCAAAAATATCGAAAAAAGAAGGGATGAGAAGCAAAAGAGTGGAAGAGAAGGAGGAGGAAAGATGAGAAAAATATTAAAAAAAAGAAGCGAAGAAAATCAGAAGACGGGGAAAGAAGAAATTCTTTTGGTTAAGCAAAATGAACATTTTTTATTACTAATTGTTCACTCTATGCAAGGCTGAAGAGCCAGTCAATGTAGTGGGTTACTGAATGAGTTTGTTGTTTGAACTTAAGTGCAACTTATGATATTTAGTAAAAATAACGGTTGAACCGAGTCGACCGGGAGTTTGTTCCACAAAGTAGCCGTTCCTGGAAAGAAGGTGTCCAAAGGAACTAATTTCTTACTTATGGAAAACATAGGGAATGGAAATGATTCTTCCCAGTGTACCTGACATGTTGGACCTTGTTTGTGAAGGTCTTGTTATATTCTGTGCTAATAGGAATATATACTTGAAAAACAAGGTAGATAAAATAAGTAAAGGTTTACTGTAAAAAAAAACAGTACAATAAGAATAAAGGTAACAGTTATGCACAAGGTCGTCGCAAGTCAATCCAGTAGTGAGTGCTATTATTGGAAGGTCGGCAGTTCTCGCGTAAGTCTGAGTCGTACTCAACAGATCCCAGCTAATAATATTTACCAACTTCCTCACGGGGTAGGATGTGGCATAAGGCCAAATTTAATGTGGGACACTCCGAGAACGTAGTTTCAGCCAAAGATTCCCCGTAAACTGAGCATAAACGGTTACGGGTCTGGCAGAGAGTTCGACAACAGCTAAGAGCTGAATAAGAAATCCCAGCTCGTCGGTATCCAGGAACTGTCCCACGCAGTCACATGTAGCACAAGGCCAAATTTAATGTGGGTTTCCCGACCCCGTAGGCTCGGCCAAAAGAAATCCCCGTAGATCCCGTATAAACGAGATCGGGTCTGTCTACCTCCCCGGACGAGACTCTGCCCTTCGGTATAGCCTTCTCTGGGTTCCTCTTTGCCCGAAGGCAGCGATTTTGAACATCACGACTGGAACAGATTCCAGATAGTCTATTTACTAACCTCCCACACGATCAGACCGGGTTTAATGTTGGGCATCCGATCCCGTAGGATCAGTCAAAAATTCCCGTAGACCCCGTATAAAACGGGGTCGGGTAGCTGTTTCCTGGGGCGAGACTCTGACCTTCGACATCGCCTCGTCTAGGGATCCTCTCTGCTCGGAGGCAGAGAGTTTGACCAGCAAAACTGGAAAAGATTTCAGATAGAGTATCTAGCATCTGCCCTCTGCTATCACATGTGGCACAAGATCGAATTTAATGTGGGGTTCGGCCAAAAAATCCCCGTAGATCTTGCATAAACGGGATAGGGTCTGTGTACCTCCCCGAACGAGACTCAGCCCTCTGTCCAGTTTCCTCTCTGCCCGAAGGTAGAAAGTTCAACAGTACAGCAGAAAAAGATTTCAACTAGATTTGTAGTCCGTTGACTCACAGATGTAGTAGTCACTCATGGAGGGGTGACAGGTTATTCCATTACATCAGGTCTGAACTAGTACAAGGCGGTAATGATATTGGTACACAAGGGTTCACAGGGAGTGAAAGTGAAAGAGAAGACTGGGAATAGGGAGGATTGAGGAAAGAACAAAAGATGAACAGGATTCAAGAAGACACAAGATGGTGATTGATGATGCGTTTAATTATTTGAAGATTGTAATTATTAGGGAAGCAAATGAACAGATGGGTGCTCCACAGGCTGGAAGTGCGAGGAAAAAAACTGTTGAAGTCGAAGTGGCGGTTGCATTTAGCTATTTCAACGGTAAAAGTGGGGACCTCGATACCAATCTAGTACCACAGCTTAAATATATTCGGGGCACCAGGAAAAAAAAAAGCTCGTCAAACCCGTTAACATGAAAATATTTGTAGAAAAGAGGGAATCCATATCCCATCAGTGAGAAAGTGACTGTAATCTTGATGCCCGATCATGATTGAATAAATTTCTTCTTTGGATTTTGTCAAGAATCTCTAGATATACAACAGACTTATTCCGAAATTATAGTCAATATCTGAAAAGCAAATGGATGTTGGCATTTGTTTGGGATAGTTAATCTATTCACCATGCCAATTTTTTTTTATATAGTCTTTGGTTTCCTTGGAAGATTATCAGATTTCAAAGAATGGCAGGGTTGATACATTTTTATTCTTATATTGATCCCTATTGATGATCGATCTATACAAATAACACCTTTCATGATTATCATGAGATTCGCAGGACTTACTCAGTTGATAAGAAATCACATTCAATTCTCTCTATTTACATATCGAAAACAGTCCTCATGAACTAGTTTGAAACTGATATGACCTTGAATACCCAGTGTGATATATATATATATATATATATATATATATATATATATATATATATATATATATATCCAGTATTCCTGAGAACTATAATCTCCAACTATTCAAATGTAATGTCAATCGACATCTCCAGTTGCCGTGATCTATCCACTATCCTTCTCCTCATCCTCTCCTCTATCACTCCTATCTGATCTTGCTCCAAATCTTCTGTAACCCCTTGCGTCCTAGTGGCTTCTCGCCTTGTTTGGGGTGAAACGCTTAATATATATATATATATATATATATATATATATATATATAATTCTTTGTATGATTATCTCGTTATGATATAATATATATATACTGCGTAATCTCATATATATATGTGTGTGTGTGTGTATAAAGTCGACAATGTGGATTGAATATTTCATTGAAGCATGAAACATACTGTCAATGCTGGACGTTGACCACAGAGTCCACTTAAATGGTCACATTTACATTCGCTCTATCTATGACGGTGAACACCTTTGCCCATGAATATAGCACACTTTAGAACTATATTTTTATAATATGTTCCCTATATATATATATATATATATATATATATATTACATTTCAAAAGTTTGAAGGAACTCCCAAAATTAGAATTGAATGAATGAACTTGACAGAAAAATGGAAAAAAAAATTAAGAGCTCTTAGAGCCATTGAAAAAGGAATGGAATTAAACTTATACTTTGAAAAACGTTTGCAACGAATGCAAAAATTTAAATTTGCGAAAATTCTTTCAGCCCTCTGATGAACATTCATGAAAGTTCTCAAATTTAAAAGCCTTGACAAACCACTGGCCTCCTCGTTTTTGAATATAAACACGGGCACAAAATAAATCCTACATTGTCTTCATAAAGGCCCTCAGAGGACGAAACGCGTCGGCTAATAATCACTTTTCTCTAGTCCCTTTTTATTATATATATATATATATATATATATATATATATATATATATATATATATATATATATATATAGGCATATATATACAGGATTGCTCAGTCCTTCTGGACACATTTTTAATAGTTTTAACTCTTTTTTTATATATCCATCTATCTATCTATATAAATTAAAACACAGTTTTGATCACTATTAATCTGTCTGATCGTAGACCAACGATCTGCGAAAAATCTCCACCACAGACCATCAGAAATCACTTTAACACGTTCGATCCTTAACATTACCTAAGCGATAAGCTGAAATATGTTTTGTATTTGAGTTGTATTTCCAAGATTTTTCTTAAATTAAAAACATTACGTACGATAGAAGCTGCTTATTTTCTTCCATTGTAAATGTTTGAATCAAGAACCAAAAATACGACAGTTTTGACAATTAAAAATAAGTTGTTATTGTAGCTGACACAATGCAACTAAAGGCGTTTATTTAAAGTCAGCTAAAACTGAACGTAATGCAATCTAATGCCAACCAGAATTAACATTTGGTCTATCCGAGTATTTCTTTTAAAATATTCCTCTTGTTTCCTAAATAAAATATTTTCTTTAGTTCATTTACAAACTTAAGAAATCAAATATGAAAAAATCTGACGTTCTGTTGCACTAGTTTGAATTTTTCAGTTTTGGTATTAAATGTTCACGTCATTTAATATCAAAACGATATATATTTTTTATTTTTTTACAAGAATATTCACTCTATACCTAAGTCCCTAGAGCCACCAGAGGTACCGGGTTACGGAGTAAGAAGCACAGTTTATGTGATATGTAGGGAAGATAAAGGTTAACCCTAGACTTGAACAGGTTAAGATTGTAATGATCGGGGAAAGCATCCTTAAGGGTGTACATTGCGCAAAGCAGCTGGAAAAAGCTGATCTTGTGGAACTTATATCTCGCCAATGGAAAAACGAACGGAATGAATATGGTTTGTTATAATCTGCATGATACGGCGCGTCTTAGGCGTGAAGGTTAGAATTGGTGGAACTAAAGAATGCAGTTCGTCTGAATACTTTCCATGGAAATGGCAGTAGAGCAGTTGAGGCTTGCAACATTTCGTCTGTAGAAAACGATTGTAAGCTGGAAAATAATTTTACATCCAAAATGATGCGGTGAAGCCTTAGGACTCGATCGAGACTGGAAAGTGAAGTTTGGGCAACTTCTACCCAGATATGGCAGCAGTACTCCATTTTCGACCTGATCTGGCTCTTGTAGAATGACGAGTCAGGTACCTACTGCAGCGGTACAGGGAACCGACTATTTTTCCAAAAAGTTTAGCGATGGATCGTATGTTCCACTTGAAGTCTGGGTTTAGGGGCACAAGACCCGTGGCCTCCCCGAGAGAACACCCATTTATCGTGATAGGCGGAAATTTAGAACCTCTCGGTGATGATGGAACATCACTAGTTTGATTTTCGAGGCTTGAACCAGTTAGTAGGAAATCAGTACTCAGATGAGAGACGATTCTTTTATTTATTAAGATTTGCTAAGACAAAGCCACAAAAAGCTTACAATTCCCAAGTGGTTATCTGTCTAAATATTAATGAGGTTCAAAACTTCTTAAATACAGTAGAATCCCTCATATCTGGAATCCCTCATATCCGGAATCCCTCATATCCGGAATCCCTCATATCCGGATATGATTTTAATGTGTATATTTGAACTACTTGGGCGATTTGTAACTGATTTAAAATTTCTGTTTTTCAGGAAATTTACTTTGGATAATTGTTTATGCTTCTTTCACCGTAATGGCTTGTATTGGTGCAAAAAATGATAGGAATAAGAGGAAAGAATGGCAACGAGACATATCTGCAACAAGATAGCGACGAGATGCATGATTGGGATGAAACCTGGACTGACATTAAAAAATTTATTGAAAGGTTGTCAGTTTTATGGAAAGAAAGTCAGCATTCAGCTATGACGATTGCAATAACGCACGCAGAGTTAAAAAGTATCTTTCGTTAAAAAAATGCATGAACAAAAGCGAAACCAAATGGAGAAAAAGTTGAGAATGACATTAGAAGAGAAATAATCATCATGCAACAGCGATTAAAAAATCCTTGTTACATTATTTGTTTTGCAGACGTGGCATACTTAATTTAATGAATTTTCATTAATATTACTTTAAAATTAATTTCTTCCCCTTTAAATCAATTCCGTTATTTTTCACTCACCATTAGCTTATTTTGTTTACTATGAAACATTGAAAATAAATGTCAAACCTGATTTCAGTTCTTTTTTTTTTAAATCTAAATATAACCCCTCATATCCGGACTTTATAACCAATTCATCATATTAGGAAGGCCTTCTTAGTCCAGTTGTCAGGGATTCTATTGTACTCTAAACAGGCGATAACCAATGATTTTTATTTGCGTTGACCATAAACCCAAAGCTTAATCAGCTTAGTTAAACTGGCAACAACCCACATACGCAGTGCTCCTTGTCACTACTGAGGCTCTGATAGATTAGTTTGTTAAACACCATTCCTTTGGTACTTTATTCTTCTTAATAAATTTTCCTTTCCAATAACTGCAATTTCTAACATTTAAACCAGTGGTTATTAATCTATTTTTCCTTCAGAAGCTCTTTTCAGATATTTCTGCAGGTTAGCAAAATCAGAGTTCATACCGCACGTTTTTATATTTTGTTACATTCTGGTATCACTCTTCACCTGAAATAGGCTTTTGTTCAAATACAATTGTTGGAATTGCCGCTTAATATAAACCACGTCTAAAAATGCAAATATGTAGGCAAAAATAAATAAATAAACAAATGCCTATAGGTAATCTCATGACTTGTTATATTCGGTGCTCAACTGTTCTGTTAAAATTGTAACACCAGTTAATAACGTTACTTAGTACAATGCCCTCTACAAAATTCATAAAGCCTTTTAGGAGGCGTTAAAACCCATAATTGATAATCGCTGATTTAAACGGCCCATAGTTTATCCGTATACTATATCAGAACAGATTAGACTGAAAAAGACGAACACAAGTGAAATTATCTTTGTTGAAACAGTAAGTCAAACTTGTACTAATGTAAAGCGGTGCCCTGTGTCGACTTTAACTAAAATGCTTCATAATTAGTCACATTTACGCTCCTTAAAATAACAAATTGCATTTCGCTTCTGCAAAAATACGTCCGCGCAATATATCTAAAAGGTGTTCCAATAACTTGGACCGATGTGAATTAAGTTTAAGTGTCTAATGATTTTTTTTATTTTTCTTTCAGATTTAACAAATTAAGTCTTCGGCTATTTGAATTTTGTAAGTGTGTAGAAACAAATCTTTTGTCAAAATTCGATGTAAAGTTGTGGTGGAGAGGTTCAATTCCTGCGCGCGATGACGAATAGAAATGTCTGCATTTTCGGCCACATTCTCGTGAAATGCAGCTGAATGGCGTAAACGAGACCGCAATAGTGTTTTCACATGTGCAACCAACTCATCTTTTTTCTTTTTTTATTAACAAACACTTTTTCAAATTGCACTTTTGGTTGGTCGATCATGTTGACCAAAAATTCGCGAAGTTCGCGAAATGCATTTCTGTTTAAACGTCCATTTTCTTAATAGACTTCGATAACTTTAACACGTTGTTTAATTGTTAATCTTTTCACGGTTACAATTGCCAAAAAACTTAAGTTGTTAACTCTGAAAGAAAAAAAAAATCCTTAGACGCTTAAACTTAATTCACATTTAAAATCAGTCCAAGAACAGCCTTTATAATGTGTCCTTTCTATTTTTGTCAGCGTAGTAAATGATTCACTTCAAAATCTTATTTACTTTTTTTTTATAAATAAGTGTAGACAGTTACGCCTACCGCACTGTTCACACTCCTTCCTCGTCTTTTGAACAGGAATAGGGTTTGTCCCTCGTTTCCTGTTTAGGATAGGGTTTCCGGCTCCATCTTCTGAGTGCAGCTGTCTTGACGTTTTGGCGATATAACTGACTGATGGGTACGATATTTCATATTGAGGGTATGAAAGTTTTCTGGTTGCTGCATCCCGAAATGTTTTTTAGTAGCTCTTAGGGAGGCTTCTATAGTCCACGGTTGCATGATATCGGGGTTCTTGCAGTGTCATTTCGCGCATGGATAAACGTCTTGCGAGCCTTTCGTGACATCGCGCGAAATAACAATTGAAACCGCAATCTTCTCCTTGGTACACTCCTGCTTGTTCAGCCACTATAGCCCGCAGGAATTATTTGTTACGGCTGCAACAACGTTAAAGTTCTTTGTATCCGTTCTTAATAAGTGTAAGCATGGCTTCAAAGAGGCAAAGTCGTTGTTTGCTGATAGAATCAGTAACCATAATCTATAAGAGTGTGTTGAACAAGTATAACCAATCCATATTCTCTTTAATGACTTTGAAGTATTGTCATGTTCTACTACTAAAGCAGAATGCTTTGCTCATACATTCACTTCACTATCGCCACGTAAGGAGTGTATTTGTCTGATTTTCCGCCTAGAATAGAATCTCTAATGTGTGGTATGCCTATAATCCCGTCCATAATTTCTGATATCATAGCCAAACTGGCATGCAGACTGTAATTGTCCTAAGAAAATATGCTGCTGAACTGGCTGATGTTCTCTCAAAACTCTACAATGAATACCTTGCTCTTCTGGCTTTTCAGCTTGTTGGAAATACTTTTCTGTAATTCATGTCTTTAAGAAATCTGCTGAAGCTTCTGAACCCTCAAATTATCGACCGATTAGTCTTTCACCTTTTTATAGCAAATTAATAGAGGCTCTACTCAATTCTGAATCTGTTAAACCTCACACGTCGCACGGGCTTCTTTCAGATATACAATTTGGCTTTCTCTTCTCTGGGTCAACCGCTGATATGCTAACGATTGTTTTCTGAATTTGTTATGCATTAGATAACAATGGCTCCGCGCGACCTGAGGCTTTACATATCTCGAAGGCGTTTGACAGGATTTGGCATCCTGTCTTTTTCACAAGCTGATGAATTATAGTCTCTGGTGAAATAATTGACTTGATTCAATCCTTCTTATAACATCGTTTAATGAAGATCATGTTGAACGGTCACTCTTCTAGATCTTTTCACAGTAATACGGGAGTCCGCGAGGGCTCTATCATTAGACTCACGGTGTTTCTTATCTTCATCAACGATTTTCCCGTTGTCATCACTTCTCAATGGTATTTATGCTGATGACGCATTTATTTACGCATTTCTTAATAATAAGTTTGATAGGACGAGAAAAATTTCAAGTGTAGGGATTATATTGGATACTTTGCTAGTTTTGCTAACAAAGAATTGGTTCATTATGTGGTGCCAGACAATTCCTTTCACCAGAATTCATTTTGCCCGTGTGTAATTCTGCGATTCCGCATTGAACATTGTTGTCATATCTGGTCTGGTGTTCCTGGTGTACATCTTGATATTCGCGACAAAACTCCAAAGAACAATTTGTAATGTTAATTGTCCTGACTTGGAATCAGAAATTCAGTCCCTTTACGACCACCGACATTTTTTCTTGTGTCTTTTCTATAAATATTTCCATAGCAATTGTTCTAATGAGCTTTCTGCTTGATACCCCGATCGCGTGAATTTAAGCATTAGCAATTAGGTATCATCCTTTTGCCGTTGAAATAGATGTAACCGTAAGTTCTATTCTAATTGTTTCTTCTCTCGTACTTCTCAGAACTCTCCTTTAGTTGGCTTCTTGCCACCTACAATTCTCTCTCTTTGGAAACCGTGTCCTTTCTCCTCAGTAACGTCTTCTGATTTACTTTCACTCTCGGTAAACCCTTGTCTATCCGTGTCATTATTAGCTTACTTGCAGTGAAACGATTTTTTAAAATGCTACCTAAATCCAACCAGTGTCAAAGGTGTGTGCTTGGTAAATAGTAGTAAAAGAAAACAAAAGTCAGAATTTAAGCTAACAGACACTTCTTAGGTGGTAGATTGTCGTAGCTTTTGATTTTGCGATATATTAAGGTAACTTTAAAAATATTACGTGCTTTTCTCAAAATTCTGTGATCATCACAGTTTTTCCCTGTCTTTTTTTTGATTTGGTTTTAGAAGACTCCATTTTGAAACATATTTTTCTTAATTTATTCTGTTTTCGACCTTACACAAATTATTTATCTTTCCTTTTTTTCTTTTCTTATACACTTTTCTTTTCTTTTTTTGGTTTCTTTCTCTCTTTTTTTTCTTTGTTTCTTTCTTTCTTACATCGATTTTATCTTTTCGTTTCCTATTTCCCGTTTAACTAGGTTTTTTTTTCTTTCCGTTCGAATTCCCTTTTGTTTTAATTGCACTCTTTGCGTTCTTTTATTTCAGCTTTTCAAACAAATGTCTCTCTTTCTTCGTTAACGTTTTCTATATGTCTCTTAACCGCCTTTTGTTTTGTTTATTTGTTTTTCAATTTACGGCTGCTATCCGTTTTCCCGCGTCTCCCTTCCTTGATTCTTTTTCACATTTCCCAGCATCTTCCGGTTTCAGTGGCGAGTGATAATCAAAACAACGCCATAATATAAAGACTGTTTAGAAATCGGAACACAGAGACCTACGCCCATCTAATCCACCCAGAAGCAACCATTAACACTATATAGTGAAGATATATACCTACCTACTACTCCACTAAAAACGTTTAAGTAACGTTTAAGTAATAAAATATATATATATATATATATATATATATATATATATATATATATATATATATATATATATATATATATATATATATATATATATATATATTATTAAAAATGAAATCCGTTAATTTTGGGGAAATTGCTATGCTTAGGTTTCGGGTACGTAAACTTAGTAGATATGACTTGTGAGAAAATAGAAACTTACTTGATTGTGAAGCTCAGACAGTTGTTCCTCCTTCTAAGAACGACGCAGGTTCGAATCCTACCAGATGACACGTTTTCTTCTCTACCTTTTCCACAAGCTGATGAGGCTTTAGATATCTCGAAGGCGCTTGAGAGGATTTGGCATTTTACCTATTTCACAAGCTAATGAGCTATCTAATCCACTCAGAAGCAACCATTAACACTAGAATGAAGATATATACCTACTTACTACTCCACTAAGAATAACGTTTAAGTAATAAAATCTGTCGGATTAATATATATATATATATATATATATATATATATATAATATAATATAATATGCTCCT
Organism: Acanthosepion pharaonis; assembly: GCA_903632075.3. Lineage (NCBI taxonomy): Eukaryota > Metazoa > Mollusca > Cephalopoda > Sepiida > Sepiidae > Acanthosepion > Acanthosepion pharaonis. Next base: position 1,272,926 of record CAHIKZ030002468.1, on the reverse strand, counting down.
GAACTGGCTGCTGTTCTCTCGAAACTCTACAATGAATACCTTGCTCTTCTGGCTTTTCAGCTTGTTGGAAATACTTTTCTGTCATTCATGTCTTTAAGAAATCTGGTGAAGCTTCTGAACCCTCAAATTTCGACCTATTAATCTTTCACCTCTTTATAGTAAATTAATAGAGGCTCTAATCATTTCTGAATCTGTTAAACCTCACACGTCGCACGGGCTTCTTTCAGATATACAATATGGCTTTCTCTTCTCTGGGTCAACCGCTGATATGCTAACGATTGTTTTCTGAATTTGTTATGCTTTAGATAACAATGGCTCCGCGCGACCTGAGGCTTTACATATCTCGAAAGCGTTTGACAATATTTGGTATGCTATCTTTTTCATAAGCTGATGAGCTATAGTCTCCTGCCGAATAACTGACTTAATTCAATCCTTCTTATGAAATAACTTAATGAAGGTCATGTTTTACATTTATGCAGGGGTCTAGTTTTCTCGAGTACGCAGGCCAGTAAACTGTTTAAAATAAACGGGGCGTCTACTTAGATGAGGTTATCCAATAAAAATTACATTTGAGTCAATTCATATCGTTAAAAGTAACTGCAATATTCAAATAAATTTACAGTTGCATTTGTTATATCTTTGAAAGAGGATGCATTATGATTACTTTCATTATTTAAAATATTCGGACTATTATCCTCATCTTCATTCACCAGGTCATCTTCATTCACCAGGTCACAGCAGTGGTGAACCAAACTTGGAGAATTGAGTTAAAGGGAAATAACTGAGACAACCGGAAGACACATGACACGTGGAAGTAGAACAATCTATCCCAGAAATAAAATGTTCGGTTCGAAATTCCAATCACTTAAAGAAGGCCAGAGCGTAAAACGTTGTGAATATGGCAATGAAGATGAGAATAAGTCCGAATATAATAAAGTTTTTTTCTCGTAAAGAAGAATTATTTTGAAATCATTAAAATAAATAAAATTGTTTACATTGTTTACAATCAGATTAATGCACCTATTTTTGTTGTGAATATCACAACATTCAGAAAATTCAGACAGAAAGAATCAAAAGAAATCTCATAATAAAAAAGAAAGAAAGTTAATTATTAGCAGCCTGATCTACCCTATTTACTAATTAGATATTTAATACTGAAGAGTAATGCTTCTTGTTACTCTAATATCGGAATATTTCATTACTGAGATCAAGTTTCGTGACATAATTATAAATAAGCTCTTAGCATACGTTTTAGATATTTCGTGTCAAGGGCTTTCAAAATTACATAACTTAAATTTTTTTCTATGTAATTTTAATATATAAGATGCAATATAGATTACAAACATTTTATTGAGCAGATTTTTTTAGGTAATTTCGGGCAAATATATTAACCACTTAAATATTACTTGTCCTACTTACCGTCGTCTTTTTCTACACTATCCAGCAACAACAGCAGCAGCATTCGTAGTTTGTCAACCTGTTTTATACACTAGTTGACAGTGATTACTGGGCAAAATAAATGCCAGTTTGTTGCACTCTAACACTTGATGTGGGTGAGACAGCACACTCCTCTTTCAATAACCTATTTGTGATCAGTGATGAACGTAAACGAATAACCGTAGATGTACTTAAAAAAAACCCTGCTGACTGCAAACATCACGGTTCTTTCTTCACGCTCAATTTGTCTGTAATTACGTCCTGCTTTTGCTAACATTGTAGAGGCGAAATGGCGTAGTTTTCTCCTGCCATCTAACATAATATACAAGACTTCGGTGACAGTGCTCACCAGAGAAAAAGCATTAACAGAAATAACAAGTTACTAGTCAAGAATGTAATGCTAAAACTGTTTTTTTTATCATTTCACCGGAGGTAAGATGATAATGTCACTAAGATGCAAGGGGTTACTGGAAATGAAACAAAGTGAGAAGAATTTACAAGAACGAACCAGAAATCGAATTCTAAAAAAAGAAAACAAGGGAAGATGGGGGTGTTTGAAATTAATGATATATTCAAAGAAATCTGAACTGAAATGGTTCAAATAACAACAATCATATTTGATATCAAGAAAAATATCTACGCACTTCCGATATATTTTTGGCTCAGGTACCGCACCTGTTGCTCTCTGTTTGTGTTGAGCGTTATTCATTCAGAATCAATTCTCGGATCAAGTTAACTGATAGAAAATTTTTGAAATTTAAGTTTATCGTTTTTAAAACCCAGTCCCGTTTCTACAACTCCGAATTCAAAACCGTATGCGACCCTCTCGTGACACATATTTAAACTGTTACTAAGGTCCGCTCAACATTATAAATCACAGGTTGGCTCTATGGATATTGGAAAAACACAAATAGGCCTTAGCAGACGTGAAAGTTCCGAAGCTATCAACGAAGCTAAAGGCAGTGTCCCTTCAAGTCTAATCATCTCTGTTGATAAGTACTCTTTCTTGTGATCTCTTTAACACTAAATGAGTCAGTCAATTAAATGACATACGTGATACATGCTTAGGCGATACATGACCGACGAAACAAATTTGTTCCCACCATTTTGTCATTTCTTTCTGTGGTAGACTGGTTGCCAACCAAGGCTAAAGAACCCAGTCTGTGCTCCTATTCAACCCATATATGAATTCCTACCTTTTCCAAGGGTATTTGTGCGTAAGTAAATCTAGCGGACTGGAATTCGAACCCGGCTCTCGGAGTTCTCACTCTGAGCCGTTATCACCACAACGCACATCCCTAAAGTGAACTTGTTATATTCGTTCCCTCTAACACCAGAGATGATAGGATGTGTGCGGTGGTGTAATAACGGATCGGAATGAGAACTCAGAAGGTTAAGTATGAATTCCAGTCGGGTTCGTTACATTCACTTACGCACAAATACCCTTGGGAAAGGTATGCGTCCATTGGTTGAATAACTGGACAGACTGGTTCCTCTACCTTTGGGAGACAGAATGAAGCGGCGACCTACTACCGGAAAATCTTCTACCTAATCAGTCATGAACCGAAAGAGACATGATCTTCCATGCGTGTATCGAGTATGGCACTTAATTGACTGACTGCATGGTTGATATTCTTTCAAGCAATTATTCTGCTGTATGCAAACCAAGTCAGGAGACAATTCTAATCTAACATGTTAGACAAAATAAAAATAATAATAATAATAATAATAATAATAATAATAATAATAATAAAATAAAACTTGTTTATTGTTGAAAAATTTTTGTGAATCTGCATCAAAGTGTATATTTAATTTGCCGTCACTAAAATAAAATTTCATAAAGATTTTAGAATATTGATCGACTATGTTTGGATATTTTTTAAACGGAATTTATATTTCCTTAAAACTTCCTCGTTTCTCACATGTTTTGTCCATGGTATTCTCAGCATCGTCTAAGTCTCTTCTTCATCTGTGAGGAAATTGTCTAGCGTTCACTCTCATATAGGAGGATAGATATTACATAGCAGTTGAGCGATCTTTTCTTTTTTGCTAACAAAATTTTCCTGTTTCTTAATACCATGTTTAATTTTTCGATGTCATCTTTACCTATTGCAATGCCCCAACAGATTTATTTTTCATATTTGCTGTCGTCTTTTATCACATTTCCCTGTTCTGATATCCATTTACACAACTTCTTTACGTAGGTTACTCGATGTTTCCCTCTCTCCCTCTTGCCTAATAATTTGCTTCCTTTTAAGAGACACACAACAAATGATGGAACATTAATAGCAGTTTCTAATAACTTCTCAGTTTCTTCCATTCTAGGGTAAAATTTTGCTGGAATAGAAGTGTGGCTTAGTTTTTTTTTATTTTTATCTAATGCATTTATTTTTCACTACTGGCACAGTTGTCAAAATTAGTAATAATTCAACTCTTAAAGTCTTTAAAATAAAAATATTTAGAACATCCTTTTGAAAGGCGTCCCAACTGATTAAACGCTTGAGAGTATATTTTTATTTATTTAAAATGTTCTTATTATTCTTAGGGTCCCCATTGGGCAAAAATGGTTTTAAATTCTTAAAATCACTACAAATCTGGACTTGGCTATTTTCATTTTAATACTTCTACTATGGAAGAAGTCCACAAAGACAATAGAACTCATCATATGGTCCAACTCAGTCTGGGGTTTTCATCAGATGAAGGACACTATTTAGTTCAACGTGTACCTTCATAGCTGTATATTTCAAAACATTCAATTCTGGTTTAAATGTTGCGGGAATTCATGTGTCCAATCGATCTACTTAACTTGGGTTTGCGCAGTTTTATAAATCAATTGGCAAATTTTCAAATCAATATTTGCTAAGTAGATCTCAGATCTTATAACTTTTTCAGATATGTGCCACTTACCTACGTACAACGCCTTACCTGAATATGTAAGTTTTTCTTTTAACTTATAAAGGGCGATGAACAACTGGTGTTAATTTCCATCTCATAACAGATGTCGTTTATTTCCATTTTACATGAATAAGGTTTAGGAATATCAAAATTCGTTACAAAAAGTGGCAGATGGGTTTTTTCGCCTTGGTTTTCTAAACAGAACAACTGATTTTCCCGTTGATTTTCTTAGACTTTTGCAAAACGATTCCTGTTTTGAAACTTAAAATATAATTTTTCCATCTTTGCTTTTGTTTATACATCTCATGCCATTTACGATTGCAACCAAAACATAATTTCTCATATTTCTGTGACTGGGTAATGATTTATTCCTTAAAATAGGTATTTTAAATATTTAGCTAGTATTCCCACTTTTAATACATGCAACATTAGTAGATACTAATTACTAACTCTTAACCACTTTGGTTGCGCGTTAACCCATACACCTATTTTTTGTTTGTTTGTTTTTAAGCATATCACCCCAAGCAAGTCGGGATGTCCACTATCACGTAAAGGGTTACAGAGAGTGAGAGCAAGAGTAAAGAGAGGTATTTGGGAAAAGGATAAAGAGAAGGACTTGGATCAAGATGAAGGTATCAGAAGATGTCGATTGACATTACATTTGAATATTTGAAGATTATAGCTATCAGGGAATCAAGTAAGAGGAAGGGAGTTCCACTGCCGGGAAGTGCGAGATAAGAAGCTGTCGGAGTAGAAAAGACGGCTACATTTAACCGTTTCGACAGTGAAATGGTAGGCCCGAGATGTCAACTAGTACCACGCCTAAATTCATGCAGTTTCGGTACCAGTGAAAGTAGATCGTCAGGGCAGTTGCCATGGAAATATTTGTAGAAAAGACAGAGGGAAGCCACAGCACGTCTGTGAGAAAAATGACTGTGTTCGAGATACCAGATCAGGACCTATAACACTGCATTTCTGGATTTTGTCAGACAATAGTATATTCATGTACGCCCTCATTTGATAAAGCACAAATAAATCTGTCCGTTTAACTCACAAATAGAAAATAACTATTTTGAACGGGCAAATATTATGGGTTAAATAGCAAGGTAGTTGAGGTATTTAGCCTTTGCTTGTAACCAGTTAGAGAAAGAAAACTTTAAATTCAACACTAAGAAACTCGAATCTGTACAAAGATAGTTAGGCATGGGATAAAGATATTGTTTCTGCAAAACCAAACCAAAGAAAACAAAACGATACATTTCAACAACTATGGATGACTCCAATTGAGTGTCATTGTACGGAATGCTGTTGATACCAACGGTCATTGGACTCAAGGAAGATGTCAAATAAAATGACCAACGTACTCGTTTGTTTATTTTTAACGTGTAGAAGCTTGACGCAAATACAAAATTCAGATATAATAAGCAATTATTTTAGAGCCAATATGTAAAGCTATTTTCGAACTAAGCATTTCTCGTTCGTACTTCAAAAAATTCAACCAGTATTATCTGAATAAAGCTGCTAAAGTTTGACAAGAAACCCATTTCTTAGATTTATTGACCAATTAGAACACTCTTAAAAGGAAAACAGCTTATTTAACCCTACTTCCCTTATATAAAGAACGATTCCATCAGTTTTATCAGAGTCGAGTCCGTCGTTCATCTCTCCGAAATCATTATACATTAACTCACATAGACATATATACACTTTCTCATCGGACACACAGGTCGTCCAGTCAGAGAGCATCTATTTTTCACAATGCAGTCTACCCACACTCAGATATACATACACTCAGAACGTTCGTATAAATTCCTTTATCCAGCGGCTAACCGTAATTTCTTTTTCAATAAGAAATATTCATTTCATTTTAAACTATCGTCAAAAACGGAAGTTTGTATCCTTTGTTAAAATAATTATTGCGTCTTTATTTGAAACCAGAATTTTGTCTTCCTATTGTTTTTGCTTACGCATTGTTTGAATTAAATTTCAACTTTTTGTTTTATACAATTTTGACGAGGCTATAATTTTATTGTTGGAGAATGATTTATCTAGAGTCAGATAAAAGTAATTGTCAACCCCTGCCGCCACAAGTGTTATGAAACCAATAACTTTTACCCACCACGAGGGGTTTCGGTTGAAAATGTCTCGTTAACAGTTTCTTAATGCTCTTGGAATATTTCTGAGTTTTTGTGGTACACACAATTCCTCAAGGGTATTGTACGTTTTATTTTTTTCCACAGATAGCACTTCGTAGAATTGCTTTGCCTCTTGTTTATGTTTCAGGACCACCCGTGATATCGTTCGCTAGGAAATATTCTTTCGCTTGATTCAAATAAAGTGATATACTTCCGGATTTAACACAATATTCACCCAGGCGACCCAGGCATACCATTTGGGGGGGATTTCATCCCCACTGCCAATATGTCACATTCTACGCCGATTACCATCTAAAGAATCTGAGCGACACACCCAACCAAGTGGAAGTATGTAAAGTATTTAATTAAAATGCAAAATAGGGTACAAGGCCAAAAATTAGAAGATATTGAAGATTTTGGTCCTCACTATCCTGTCAGGAATTCAGCTTGTTGCATTTTCTAACGTAACCATATTTTATTGTTTCTTTCACCCTAACTATTGTTCAATATCTTTCATGTAACAGTCATTAATGAAATATACTATTTAGGAAATTTCTCACAGCAGGGGCCTATTTAGATTTTCAAGCGAGAAGGGGGATCAATTAGTTCATATATAACAATTTATAAGTATTACTCTGATTATTTAATTGGAAGAAAATGTATTTATAAAAATATGTCTCCCGATCTGCGTCCGATTCCGATAAAACCACGACTTTAATATTTATATAATTTCCTCAGTTGTATGCCTCTTACTATTTCCACTTAACTAACTACAATGCCTTATCTGAATATGTAAGATTTTCTTTTAACTTATAAAGGACGATGAACAACAGGTGTCAATTTCCATCTCATAATACATCCCGTTTATTTCCAGTTTACATTAATAAAATATGTTCCAAAATGCAAAATCTAATATGAAAAAACAAAGCATAAACAAAACATATCCACCCACCAAAAAACAAAAAAACAAAAAACAAAACAAAACAAAACAAAAAAACAACTGTTATAAAAATGCAAAGCAATTAAAAGTAATTAAAACAAGTATCCTGGAGAACTTTACCTTCTGTCATATAATGGGAAGATTGATTGATTTTTTTTTTTTACAGCTTATCAATCCTTGCAGGTTATTTAAACGCAGAATATTCTGGGGATACATATTATACAAATTAAACCGTAGCTCTTGCCAGAAGACGTGGATTTATCCCTTTTCCCAAGGGTATTTGTACGTAAATGAATATAACGAACCGGACTAGAATTGGAACTCGTTTTTCCGTTTTTCTAATTCCGAGCCTTTATCCATTACACCACCCGCACATCCAAATTTCCAACACCAAGTATTCCTAAGCGCTCAATCATCGAGACACAGACCAGGCTCAAAGTTGCTTAACTGCGGTGATAGAACGATATAGAAAAGGAAAAAAAAAGGCAATAGAAGAAAATGAAATGGGTAGACGTTTCTGAGCTAATAAAAGAAATGCAATATTTTTGGCCTGATGGGTCTTTCCCTAACCAGCCACATCAAGAACACCACGGAGATTCATTTCATAATCAAGCCACTTACCCCCACCCCAGCCTCACAATTTTCGCAAATGCCATATCTTTAACCTTAAGAAATTAAGCTTAAAGTTGATGACCAAATGATCTCCCTGAAACTATTTCGAATAGGTTATTTTGCCGATCCCGGTAAAATAGACACGTAGACCATTTTGACCGTAAATATAAATACTGTTTAGAACTAAGAATATATTTTAATTGAGATCACCAGCGCAGTGGTTGTGCGAGCTGTGCAGGCAAGACTTGAACAACATGGATTCTGTGTTCTGTGACTGTTGTCTTCAGTGGGTACACCTAATGTGTATTGGCAAAAGAACCATACCCAAGGGCAAGTTTTTGATTTCCAGAGACTGTTATGCCTGAAGTGGTTAAAATGTTCAGAGACTTTTACATTTCTTTTATTAATTGATGATGAAGAAATGATTTTAACTTGTGTTTTAACAATTAATAGCGGAAAAGCTTTTAAATTGTCTTAACAATTGACGGTGAAAATAAATAGACTTCTGTGTTTAATCTGTGTGTTATTATTTTTAACATTACCTGACTTCATAATAATAAGAATATTTACCGGCAAAATAAGCTGTGGGTCTATTTTACCGATACTGGTAAAATAAGCTTAAAATATGTTTGTCTATTTTACGGGGACTGGTAAAATAGCATCTTCCAAATTATTTAGCATTCAACAAGCTTTTCACAACGGGTGTATGACCGTGAAGCTAAAGAAGGCACCCCTATTTAACTCCTCTCTACAATCTCAACAGACGCATTCGGACGAAATACAGTTCTCTGAGAAAGTCCTTTTCTCAAATCGAATTTCAGATCGCTAGGATTGTAAGCTTCGTCATTACTGAGGCATTTGAATTATGATATACAAATGTCATAGGGAGAGCTATAATACTACCTAGTCAGTCAGGTAGAGCACCTCTGTCATATTGTCTAGCAGAGTCCTCTTTGCTCATATTTGATATGCCTTTCTGGATTACAATCATGTTTTAGAAAGACCAGTCTTCCCTCGAGAGAACGGTAACAAATCGGGGCAGAGTCACAGTGGGCATCTCCCACATTCGAATGCACATTTCTTGAAGTTGAGAAGGTTTTTTCCATCTTCTTTCCAGACAGAATCTGCAGTTTTCACTCTGTGTACACATCCGGCCTAGGAAATAAAACCGTGGGGGGTATGTCGTCGGCTATCGATATTCTGAATTCCCAGACCACCCTGAGAACGGTGGCGACATCATATCTCGCGGCGCAACATGGGAGTCTTATGACTTCAAAATAGTTTAGTTTTTTTTTTCTCTAGCTCAGCTAGTTTGGTAGGCATACAGCATAAGCGAAAGTGAAAAACCTTGGCCAACAGATCTGGACAATAGGAAGGCTTCAGCCATTTTCCTTTTGGTACAGTTCTAACGATAACAAATAAAACAGGTGAGACGATAGTAAAAGTGCTGCTTGAAAATAGCCATGGATAAGGCAGCTTCCAAAAACAAAGGTCAGACTTATCAGGGATTAATCTAAATTGATCGCGGCTTGATCGTTGACCTTCTCTATGATAGCCCGCCCCAAATACAGATTATCTTGGATCATCCTATCCTTCTCAGCCCATGTCTAAATAGTATATAATCGAGTTGCTAAATGTTTATCATTTGAAAGCTGAAATTTAATAATCTTATTCCCGCCACCTTTGTTCACTACATCTTGGGGAAACATTGGCGAATACTTCTCTGCATCATCAAGATGCTGAAGAACAGTACCATCAAAGGAACAAGTACTGTGACACCCCATATACATTTCGTACATTTAATCAATGTTGCGGTAAACAATCCAAGAAGTACACTCACCTAATAAAAGAGGACAGATTGCTGGCTGATCAACACTAACTGATGAGAGATGAAACTGTGTTCATCGTCATGGTTGACAAAAAAAAAAAAAAATTAAAATGATAGTCAATTCAAGAAAGGACTGTGAATATAAAAAAGATAATTACAGGATATTCTGCTGCGCGCACCAGAAGACTATATGGCTCAAACCAGAATTATTTGGAAGAAAGGGAATTTATTTTGTGTGAGAGTCATTTTAGTTGTACACGGAGTTTTATTCACCTTGACGTTTTTTCAACGCTTCCCGAATTTCATCCCCTCTTTTTGAACACTTGTATCTGGGCGCTCAACTGAAACTGAGCCCATGTGATATAATGTTTTTAATAGTAATCCTAAAATTCCTCGCAGATGACTTTAACGTCAAACATCGTCCATGCAGCAATGTGACACTAGTTATATGTCTATCAGTCGCATTCCAAAGTTCTGCACGCAATTTTGCGGGCATATCTGTTGCCTTAACTAGTAAAGCTTGATAATGCTTGTTAAGTAAGGAAGCCATTTCTGAGTTAGCAGCAGATACTTGGCCTACATATGCCGATTTTACAGTTCTGTCTACTCTAGATTGAAATTCCGCTGTGACAGGGAACATATTCAACAGCAAACGACCTAATTCTACGTTTGGGGTGAGCTTACAACTTATTCCCAACTACAGGTTATACTAATTCTTGTTTTAGTGCTAGTATTAGTTGACCCTGAAAATATTTTTCATTCAACATGGATGTATAATATTTCCTGTAACCAGCCATCCTAGGCTTAAATCTATTTAAGTTTATTTGAACCTGAACTAGACTATGGTCCAAATAAACTACACAAAGCTACAAAAAATTGGATCCATATAAAGCCTCCTACTTTAAGCTCAGTCGATGTGACTTGGCCTCTTCACCATACGCACTACGCCAAAGTGAATATTCTACATTTTTTGAAAGTTCATTTCGAAATTTATTGACCAACTCAAATTTGACGCTAAATTCATGAATTTTCTGGACGTGGTATAATAGTGAGCAAACTTATCTGGCTAAACCAGGTACTGCTAGGTTCAATCTTTACCGGGTGCTCAATAATTTCGGCCTTGTGCCATACCTAAGCTACGCTAAGTTATTTATGCCACTTCAGCTTTGTGTAATGGTTTGCAAATGTATCTTGCTAGCTCAGTTCCGATGGAGAGGTTAGATCGATCCATATTGGGGGCTCTATATGTTGTGACCTTATGCCACACTTAAGCTAACCTTAGTAAATTATTGTGTTTTTTTTTATATCTGGACGGATATTAGTACCCTTCTTATCAGCACTGATCAAGCACAGAGTTCCAATCATTCGCTAAAAATACCCGCCCCGACGCTAACGGAATGGGCTCGATCCGACGATTAAAAACAAAACAAAAACAAAAACACACACACATACTGGTCTTTGCAGCTATTGGGCGAAAACGTTTTCAACTACATAGTAACATCGGATCACCGAAGGCAAGAGAACACCGTTGCACTCAAATTTACCTGCCAAGAGACATCTCCCGAACGGTTATAAAAAATATGTCTGAAATAGTTTATACATTCTCGACAAGATATTTCCTTAGTCGCCTACAAGGAGATGAACTTTGAGAATGAGTGTCACACTTTTAGTCTCCCATTTCTGATCATAATCGATTTACTGACATTGCTCACCTGAAAGAAAAGCTTGCCACGTATCAGGACAGTGATGGACTCGTAGCTTATTGGGATAAAAACCCCGATACAATTCGGGAAATTTAATGTCCTGTGAAATGAACGAATATCTATATTTATTCACCCCACCAAAAAGTAATTGTTTTCACTGTTAAAACATTCATTTGGGAATTTTTCAAGCAAAGGTGTTATTTTAAAGGATTTTTTCACTCGCTACTACATCTCTGAAATTTGCCATGTACCCGAAACTATTTTGAAAACCGTCAATATATATATATATATATATATATATATATATATATATATATATATATATAGATAGATAGATAGATAGAGATAGAGAGAGAGAGAGAGAGAGAGAGAGAGATTCTTGATAAAATCCAAAGAAAAATCTGCAATGTTATTAATCCTGACCTGGCACCTCGGCTTCAATCCATTTCCCGCTGCTGTAACGTAGCTTCCCAGTGTCTTTTCTATAAATAATTTCATGGTAATTGTTCTGATGAACTTTCCTTTATGGTACCTATATTTTATGAATGTAAGCGCTGTACTAGATTAGCGGCAATGTCTCATAATTTTACAGTTGAATTGGCTAGATGTAAATGTAAATTCTATGCTAACAGTTTCTTTTCTCGCACTTCTCGCTTGAGAAACCCTCTTCCGGCTTCTTGCTTCACAGTCAACATTGATCATCAAAAATGTAAATGCAATGTCAATCGTTATCTTCTGTCTTAATTCTTGTTCTATTATGATCCTTTCTCTTTAATATTATATTTATCTCATATTCTCTAATACCCGGAGACACCTTCTGTCTTAGTGGCTTTCTTACCTTGATACGGGTGAAATTATTAAAAACGTCAGGGCGTGCATGACGTTTGAAAAGTTTCTGGAGTTCTCTATGCGGATTCTACAGTTTTAAAGTTGAAGTTGACCGTCAATTTTTTTTTTTAGCCTTGTTGCTGTATTTTCTTTCTTTTATATGGTATTCAGGTTCAAAAAGCAAATACCTTCTTCTATTTTCGTTGTATGCTTCCATTTTCAGGAGCTGTTCGTCTTCATCAGTTTAGGTGAGTCTTTTGATTGGCTGCTGGTGTCCTAAAAAGGGGGCCAGGTGGCACAAGGAGTAGAGAAGAAGAATTGATTGTCTCGGAAGAAAAAAAAAGAATTTTAAGTGGTAAGAATTTGAGACATTTGTGGGAGGGGAAATGTTTGTATTTTGGGGGAAGTGTTACTTAAATACTGACAATATTTTTGTTTGTTTGTTTGTTTCAGTGGAGAAACAAATTAGTGACGTATGCAGTCACCTCCTCTGGCTAATCTTATTGTTCATCCAACTTCTTTTACAAGGCGAGTGGATCTTTTCTTTCCTCATATCTCAGACTATTTGAGCCGCAGTAGTTTTCGCCGGTCGACATAAAACCGGGGTGACTATGTAATAGAATTTGTTCCCTCAAAAGAGAGACGTGTGGTGGCGCAAAGTTGTGAATTAATTTTCTGGCCAGAGGTGGGGGTTCGAGGTGACTGGAATTTCAATAACCTGAAGAAGGCCGGAGGCTACGAAACGTTGTGAATATGCCAATGAAGATGAGGATAACAGTTCGAATAGTGTAAATAATATAAGTAATCATAATACCTCATCTCAGAGATATAGACAGACACAGATATACGGTATAAAGAAATCAGTAGAAAGCTATGATCGCCTGAATCCCGAATAGACATGGCATTAAAAAAATTAGACATCAGTGTAGACAATTTGCCCTACCTTACCTGTAGAAATTGATTAAGTTAGATGTTGTATGTATGACGAAATATGTAAAAAGGTAATGTAGTCGTGACAATGTTGCTGCGGCAACCATGGAACACGGACAGATTTCGCCATAGTTCGGGCCCCGAATAATTGTTGGGACTAGAAAAATGGGTAACCTCATCTGCAAGGTGCAATTTGTTTTTGGAGTGGGTGGGTATGTCAAAGTGTATAGCAGGAATATGCGATTTCCTGGCAGATGTAAGCAACATGTTAAAACTGCGGACACTTACATGTGATGCAAGATGACGCTGATTGACAAGATTAGTTTGCCATAACTTTGCGCAAATTGTAGTTGACTATTCGTGGTGAGTTATATTTTAAAAAAAAATGACCAACCATTATTTGCGGCCTTGGACCAAACTATAATTTATTAATTACAACTATGAATATTTTTTCATACTACAAAACCAGCCATTCAATTTTTCAGCTTTTTAATAGTTTAATTACTTTAGTTCTGACCTTATGTTTTTTCTTTATTTCTTTTTTACATTCGTTTTTCCACGTTATTTCTTTTTGTAGTTTGTTATTTTCCTTCTATTGATTCTAACCTTTTTTTTATTTGTGTTTTTTATTTATTCGTATTTTTTTCATTAATTTCCCTCTTTTTCAGCTTATATTTTCATTTTCCCCTATTTTTTTTTATATTTCATTCATCTTCGATGTTATTAAATTTTCTAACGCTTCTTACTTTTTATTCCTTTCCACTTCACTTTTTTCTTTTTCATTCATTTTTCACTTTATTTCACTTTAGAATTTCATACCTTTTCCCCTCCCAATACTTTTTCATTCTCTCCCCATATTTTTCCATTTTCCACTTTATTCCTTCCTTTTCATCCATTTTCCAGTTTTTTCTTTTTAGTTTTTATTCGTTTTCCCCTTTTATTTCTGCTTGTTTTTCCTTCGCCTTCTGTTTTTCTTCCTAGTTTTTAATTCCGTTAACCCCCCCCACCCTCTTTCTTATTTTTTTACCCATTTTCTTCAACCGTTTCATTTCTTTTCCGTGATTTTTTTTATCATTCGTTGTTATTTCTCTTTCTGTTTTTATATTTTTATTTTTCTCTTCATTTTCTTTACTTTTTCTTTATATATTTATTCATTAGTTGGATAGTTTTCGCTTCGATGTTCTTTCAAGCGAGAAGAAAACCAGATGAGACTTTTTGGATATAACTCGAAACATCGGACGTTGACATATTCTGAAAAAGAAGACGAAATATAAAAACGGAAGACCATTGTCGAAGGCGAAAGTATATTGCTGAAGTTTTATTCTTAGTACTCCCAACCTTATATTGTGGCTACCCATGCTTGAGTAGACGCTCTGTTTTTACAGCCAAAATTATGTCTACCAGACTGTGCATTAGAGAGACTTATAAGGATGACGTTTTCTCCTGCATCTTCTCTTGTATGGTGAACTACGCAGGTTCGACCCCCTACAGAAGAGGACATTTTCTTTATTATGTCTCTCCAGACCGGTTGGCATAATTTAGATTGTTTATAAAAAGGCGTCTACTCAAAATGAGCACCCATAAAATAAGAGTAATATAGTAGAATATATATATATATATATATATATATATATATATATATATATATATATATAACAGGCAACGAATGCCTATTAAGTTTTATTATGAGCCGTTCCAAGCGTCTTATAATGGCTTTAGTTTCAAGAGAAAATAAAGAAAAAACTATCCAACATTTGGATATTTCTTCATTATATTGGTCGCCGATCTAAGCTTTCGGCTCACATAAGACATCATCGGATTGTTTTGTTTACATAGGCGTTTGCTATTCGACGATAAATATCCAAATGTTTTTATTTTCTCTTGAAAGTAAAGCCATAATAAGACGCTTGGAACGGCTCATAATAATACTTATAATAATACGGCTCATTCGTTATCAATATATCATTGAACAGTAATATACATACATACATACATATGTAAGCAAATATATGGATATAGATCCGACAGTATGAAGAAAAATATATACGGCAAAAACAAAACAAATGTCATGTTGTATTGATAATGTTATATTTATGAATATGTCCTGAAGATGGTTTATTAGACCGAAACGTCCGACGTTGACATATTAACATTAAAACAGCATAATTGTATATAAGGATTTTTGTTTTGTTTTTTCCGTATATATTTTTCTTCATACATATATATATATATATATATATATATATATATATATATGATAAAGTTAATTAGTAATCCGTACGAATAATTCCAAGGAGGATATAAATCCCGAGAGCTCAATGTAGTAAACAGAGCAAGTAATAATTAATTAACAAATCTTGGACTTCAGAAAGCCATGGTAATATTTTATATTTCGCGAGACCAATAAAATTTTGGTTTCACTTCGTCAGACCTTGCGTAAGGACTGACGAAACGAAACCGAAATTTAGCGCTCTTGAGAAATATAAAATATTACTATAGCTTTCTGAAGTCTCCGATTTGTTAATTACATATATATATATATATATATATATATATATATATATATATATATATATATTAATTAGCTACTATATTTTCATAATATTCACTCCCTCTAACTCTTCAAATGTCGAAAGTATAGCTAATTCTAATTTCTATTCTCCCCCTCAATTGCCTCTTTACACTATATTAATTATAATTTATAAACTTTCCCTCCTCTAAGCTCTCCCCCCCAACTCTCTTTCTATTAATCCCTTACATCCTTTTATCTATATATTTATAATTTATTTTTAAACCCCTTTTTATTCCTCTTTTAATTTTAATTTAATATTTAATTCTTTATATAACCCTAAATTATCACTTTCTATCTCTTAAAGTTATGCTCTAGTATTGCTCGCTTATCTTTTAACGTTTTTGCGTTTAGTTTCCAACGACTTTTGTTAATTATTCATGTTTGGTAAACCCCAATTAATGTAACTTTAATGCTCTTTTCTCGTACTTAGATAAAAAAAAAACAGTTGATATATCGCTGTGCAAACTAGACCGTTTGCTTTTATAGATTTTATGTACCAAATTTATGTACCGAATTTGATGAACAATGGTTTGTAAGCTACTTTCTTCGACCATCGTAACTTTATTCTTCACTGGTGCCTCATAGTCATGGTCTTGTGCAAGAATAACTGGAGATTAGTAAGGACCAATCAAGCTTTTTGCTTAGCCTTCTATTGGAATCTATAACAGCATCTTTCTTCGATGACTCCCTCGTGACCTTCAAACCAGGCCGCATTTTTGAATCAGCAAATGTTGCGTTCAGGTTGAAAAAAACCCAAAAAAACAAAAAAGAATTAGTGAATAAAACATGCCACACATTTAGTTAATACCTAAAATATATAATTTCATCTAATATTTCATGTAATCCTAAAAAATGTGCCTAAGCAGAGAATATAAATCAAAAATTGCAGATATAAACATTTTTTCAAATTCCATATGATCAAATTAATAGAACTGGTTCCATCATAGATGTTTACTAACAACAGCAGATTACATAATAAAAGGAAGAGTGTGTTACGCTAATCTTCATTATGGGGTAAGCCTGTTAGTTTTAAACTCATCATTCGAAATAACGAATTAAGAACCAATTTGAATTGTACAGAAAATTACATCACTAAATAAATTCCTGTAAATATCTATCATGAGAAATAGTAGAATTAGAAATTCACTTGGAATATTTATCATATAAATATATTCGAAAATGTTTCTGTATTGGAAGTGAACAGGGTAAAATCAATACTTTTCATATTGTTCTTATCCATTTAACAAGATTGTTTGCTTTTCATCTTTGTGTTGGAACCTTTCCTTTGCAAAATGGAGACTAATATAGATCTCTGCGTTTTAAATGGACGCGCGAATAAAGAGCACCGATTTTATTATGTTTTCACGAATAAATATCGATGTATAAGGAAAAAAAAATTATGAATATGTCAACGTTCCATGTTTCGAGTTATATCCAAAAAGTCTCATCTGGTTTTCTTCTCGCTTGAAAGACTATTTTTTACTCTTTGAACTGACATTTTTTATCTTTTAATTCAGTAGTTATTTTACAGAAACACTTGAGATTTTTTTGCTAAAAAACGAAAAGCTAGACTCCTACGATTTAATCCAGGAAAAAATTGAATTTTACGAAGATTTATCAATAAGCCCATAGCCAAATAAAAAGAAAAAAATTATTATTTCTTTTACACTGAAAATACTCCTTTTTCACTAGAATCTCCTACATTGTCAATGAACTTAAACTAGTGACGAAATCGAACGGCGGATGTATTGCGAGTGTAATGGTTATCGGTACCCGTCTAGTCTGCTGTGTTCATTTTCTTACAGAGGTCCTTGGGAAAGTCATAAATTCAACCTTCTCTCCTCAGCTACAAGCAAACTAGCAGTGTAGCTCTCTAGCCTTGGATTGCAGCCAATCTAGAAGAACGAATAAATTAATTGAAAACCATTGAGAATGCAAAAGCAAATCACTCCACTATATTTCTAAGGAACTCATTGCAATTCACGGTTACTGTAGAAAAGAAATATGTGGCAATCCAGGATTGCCTAAATCCTGAAGAGACATGTCATTGAAAAAACTGAAATCAGCAGCACACAGAATGATATCATCTTCCCCTACTTGTAGTAATAGATTCATCTCGATGACGTATATATGACGAAATAGGTAAAAAAGGTAGTGTAGTTGTGGCGATGTAACTGCGGAAAAATGACCACAGAGAGGCTTTAACATCGTTTGAGCACGGGATGATAGTTGATATCAGAACAATCGAGTCTTCTCACTCCAATGGGACAAGTGTTATTTTCTTGAGTAAAAGTGGCAAATGTATGCCAAGAATATGTGAAGAGGGATTCATTGTATCATATCTCATCCCTCTCATCGTTCAGGAAATATCGCCACTGGACTGTGAACAACTACCACACTTTTGTCTGGTGAGAATGGACATATTTCCAACTATTTCGAAAGGACGGTTGGAACAACACTATTTATTTTATTTTGTTCATTTTGGTACACATGACGGTTGGTGAAGTATGGGGCCATAATTTCTCCCTCGACAATGGTTTAAATAGCCGGTCGGGCAACGATATCATATCCTTGAATGGCTTAAATGACTATTTTGAATTCAAAAACTTGAAGAAAGGAGCGGAAACCATTCGACTATCTTTAATAAAAATGCATATTAATTCAAATAAAAGATAAAAGGAATCTATGAAGCCTCATAAACGCCCATGTCATAAAGAGACGTGATAAAATAATTGAACAATATCCAGTGAATATTTCAGATCAATAATTGTTATATACCGTACATATGAACACTAATAGGTATGTCCCAATCCTCATAAATACGTTGGATACTATTGTAAGTGGGGGCAATATGCTGCCTAAGCTACATGCTGTGTCGAATTCTCTGCCTTTGGGCAGAGAGGAAGCCGGACGATGCTATGCCGAAGGGCAGAGTCTCGCCCAGGGACGTAGACAAATTTTAGCCCGAGCCCACGGGCTCAGATTTTCATCACACTAAACTTGGCCTTGTGCCGCATCCTACCTAGTGAGGAGGCAGGTAAATATCTTAATATGCTGTCTAAGTAGTCCACCACTAGCAGTGGTTTACGTACTTCACGCCACTGGCGAGTATTGTATTTTATTGATGTTATAAAGATTACCATTTTTATTTCCAAACTCCGTTTTGGTTATTCCTCATTCTGTAACCGTTTTAGGTTACAACAATTATCAAAGTATAATGTTATAGATTCATCTTGCCAATGAGGACTAAATGTTCGTTATTTTGATCACGTCAATTGAAAGGCGAAATTGATGTTCATTTACGAAAGAATATATGAAAAATGTCTTAAAAATATATGTAACATTTATTGAGAAGAAATTAGGATCTCAACTGATACTCCGTAAAAATGTTAAACTCAAGTTTATCCAAATTCATGTTGCCTTTTTTACTATGCTTCACTTGACATGTCTACTATTCGTCCGTGTATCGAATATCGTTGCCGCATCTGGTCTGGTGCTATATATCGGGAGATTCTTGACAAAATCCAAAGAAATATTCTCGGTCATAACCTAACATTACGGCCTCATAATCATTTATATCCGGCGGTTTGAATCGCGTGCGGCCATGCCTTTGGCCCGACGGTCGATGGCAACAAGCCAGCCTTGATGCTTCGATTGTTGCTACGCCAGTATTCATAAACCCGAACCCTCATTGTGAAAAGGATTTGCACGTAATGCAGTGGTTATCGACGTAGAAAGTAGTATTAGCGTGTCGAGTTCAAATGCTAGCCAAGACCGTTCCGTTCGCTTTTACACAAATACACCTGAGAAAAATCCATCTCTTCTCCTTCGGCAAGAGATTTAAAGAAGATTAGAGTAGATTTTTTTTTTTGGCATCCAATGAAGAAAGACAATCAGAATTCAAAATTAGTAGGGCGTGGCACCAGTATTTCCACCTCGTCAAAAACTACACGCTAAAGAAGCCACAGATGAATTCCGTAGTGTGGTGAGAGTCTGACTTTGTATACCAGATTTAATAACAGCAAAACCAACACTCGTGCTAAAAAAGAAATTATTGATTTTAGAGAAAATGTTTTAACCGTAATAATCGTGCTTGCAATTAACCCAACGCTTCTCTGTTAATTACAAAATAATCGAACTTTATTTTTAGATAGCTGAATAAACACTGATATCAGAAGTGTGCAGTCCAGGCGAGAACAGTTCAGTACGACCTCCACCAGAAATCACACACACACAAACACACACACACACACACACACACACACACACACACACACACACACACACACACACACACATATATATATATATATATATATATATATATATATATATATATATAAAAAGTAAATATGGTTCTGTTTGACCATTAGCGCAAATATCGACGGCGACATCCGATCAGTTTCATCTATCTAATTTCACTCACTTGCCTTGTGTAAGGTTTTCAGGTATTTGCTCAGTGGTGTGCTGCGCGCTATGATAGTTTCCCCAGGTTGATATAATCAAAAGTCAATTTCTTGATAAATTTAACATGGTAAGTTTTGGAAAACCGTGCCTGATGGTTAGAACTCTGACGCTGTCATCATCCAGGCATGCTCACCCGAAGCGTATATCATACAATTTAGATTATAAAAGAAGCTACGTTTATAGTTACATTTTAATGTTGAGAGTAGAGTTCAGTTCATAGTCATTCACAGCTTGTCAGTCATACTCAAAGTAGATACACGCATTGGTAGATGTGAACACAAAGAGAGACATGAACAAGCCTAGACAGACAGACAGATAGATCGATAGATAGATAGATAGATAATGAAAAGATTAGATCAGTATGATCCTTAGTCGTTCCTATAGTTGGTTGGAAATCCATTGACAAACCTTTTCCACACTGTTCGGTCCTGTATTGCTGTCCCCAGACCCCCAATGTCCAACCCTGAGTCCAAAAGCTTAGACAGATAATGAACAGGCTTAGATAGATAGATAGAGCTTATATATATATAT
Source organism: Acanthosepion pharaonis (assembly GCA_903632075.3). Taxonomy (NCBI): domain Eukaryota; kingdom Metazoa; phylum Mollusca; class Cephalopoda; order Sepiida; family Sepiidae; genus Acanthosepion; species Acanthosepion pharaonis. The sequence goes on along the minus strand of CAHIKZ030002468.1, from coordinate 1,252,048 downwards.
ATATATATATATAGAGAGAGAGAGAGAGAGAGGCAATGAAGAAGATAGATAGATAGATGGATAGATAGATAATGAACAAGCTTAGAAGGATAATGAACGAGTTCAGACAGACAGACAGACAGATAGATAGATAGATAGATAGATAGATAGATAGATAGCGTCATATTTGAACTGGTGCTGCTTAGTTTTCACCATCCAACCTTAAGTTCAAAAGCGATTACGTGGCCTTGTGGATGATGAATTCTTTTCCACTATGCAACTCCTTTCCCCACAAATGAAACGTTCCTAGCCTCTCGCCACTTTAACGCTATTTCTATGGCAGATGTTCAGATAATGAACAGGCTTAGATAGATAGGTAGATAGATAGATAGATAGATAGAGCTTATATATATATATATATATAGAGAGAGAGAGAAAGGATAGAGAAAGAGAAAGAGAGAGTGACAATGAAGAAGATAGATAATGAACAATCTCTCGCCACTTTAACGCTATTCCTATGGCAGATGTTCAAACGAACTTTATACTTTAGTTCCACCAGTTAAGAGCATCACAACTAGAACACGTACCCGGAGTCGAATCATGCTTATTCTCTTCGTATTCCTTTGGTAAGTAGGAAGTTCTACCCAGGCAGCTACTTCCGTAGAATTGTCACTTTGTGGAACAAACACACGAAAGGATCATTCTCAAGTTTGCTTTCAACCGTTACCTATCCTACATATCCTCATAATTCCTCTCCCCACTTTTATGTCCATACAATAATCTCATTCTTTAACCCTCTACCTTGATTGACTCTTGGGGCTTGTATTGCTTGAACTATTGTATTACAAAATATAAACCGAGTGTAAAAGGAAAATTATCCAAATCGTGTTAAAGCATAATTGTCCATCACACAAATTTTTTAATATCTAAAAAAAATGCACTAAACTAATTGAGTTTCAGTATCTATCTATATTTCTGAGATGAGGTATTATGTGCACTATTTACATTATTTGGACTATTGTCCTCATCTTTGTTGCCGTGTTTATCACAACGGGAACCAGTAATAAGTAGTGCCAAAGAAAAGCAATAATAACAACAAAAATTGCAATATGAGCTCTGGTAAAAAAAAAAATGCAATGATTACAGCAAAAATTGCAATATGCGCACCAAAAAAAAAAAAAAAAAAGAAGGTTACTGAAGACATTAGGTTTATAATACCCAGAAATTCATGAACAGATGTCCTCAAGGACACATGACACAGTAGATAAAGGCGTTAGTTAGATCTAGTGACAGGACCCAAAGATTGTGAGTTCAATACCTGGTAAAGGCGGAAAATAACTGACATCTATTAGACATGGAACTAGAACAGACTAACGAAATAAAGGGTTCAATTCGGCATTCCAACCACCTGAAGAAGACCGGAGCGTACAACGGCCGGAACGTTTTTTCGTAAGAATCACTGTCAAACCTTTTGAGTTATTCAGCTAGAAAGAGAACAGATTAAAATCTTTTTGTCTTAGACCCAGTGACTTTCCAAATGAGCAATGGTGGGACGAAAATGATCATTTAAGGCTTCGGTAATGGTACCGACATTCATACTCTTGCTTACATCTTCAAAGTCCATTCAAGAACTATCAAGAGAATGGTGAATAAATTTAAAAAAGGGAGAACAATAGAGAGGAAAACTGACCCAAGAGGTTACAACAGCAAGAGGGATCATCTTTTCAACTTAGAGCTAAATAGGTCAATTAGAGGAGTTTCAACTACGATAGTCCAAAGAGAGCAGTGAAAAAAGACTTGAAAATGAAATCGTATGTGAAACGTGAGACACCTTGTTACTCCAGAACATAAAGGTTAGAAGGTTAGAGAGGGCGAAGATCATCATGAATAAGTTGGAAAATGATCCTGAAATAACGCACACACACACACGCATATATATATATATATATATATATATATATATATATATATATATATATATATATGAACTTTGTTTCAATCCTTCATGAGCTTCCGATCCTTAGCTATGATTAATTAATAATGAACGTCATTTTCGTTTATGATCGATTTCATCACTATTCTTCTGTTAAGGTTGGAGAGTAATTATACATTCTTATGGCTCAATGTAGAGTCCAGTAGTGTTATAAAAACCTCGGAAAATTCCAGTAAGTTATCTTTAGTCATTTCTAAGATATAACGTTTCAAAGCTATTTTAACAATAGGATAATTTTGCTGTTACACGATTTGTACAATTTTGCTGCTGTTACATCCAGTATGTGACTAATCTCTATCAAGAATAAAAATATGGGTTAAAACTTTTTTTGTTTACTGTTAGAACAATGAGAAAGTTATGAGTGATTGGTTCGGTTAAATCCCCAAATCAGGCACGATCTTTTTTCTCTTTTCGCCACAAATAATGTTGCATGTCAGAGATAATGCATTGCATCGGTGAACAGAAACACGTTTGTCGGTTTAGGACAAAAAAAGCACGTTTGTCGGTTTAGGATAAAAAAATGGCTTGTAAATTGTAACACTTGCAAAAAGAAACTGTTTGACTCGACTTAACATGGCTGATGCTAACCTCCAGGAGAGCAACTCATTGCCCCTTCTAGATCTCACGTTTTCCACTGACATGAAGTGCAGCGAATATATTGTATCAACTGCTACGTATTTTCCTAGGAAAGTTGGTTCAATGTGTCATGTCGGACAATCTTTCGTATCAGAATCCTGCACATTTATAAATTTACCCTACGTCAGGACATTTAGTATTGATGTCATATATTGTCTTGTGCTTCTGCAATATAACTAGAGGTTCTCGACAAATCCAAAGAAGTGTCTGTAATGTTATAGGTCCTGACCTGGCATTTCGACGTCAGACACTTTTCCATTGTTTGATTTGGTCTGGTTTGCTTTGTTTTATGACATATAAAGGAAATATGCCTTTCAGAAACTAAGCAATGTATTAAGGCATAAATATCTGTTATTAGTAACAAAGAACGCCGAACTACTATTTAATAACATTCTTTCTACATGGCAGTGAATGCTACGTCAATTTCTTTACAGATGAAGAAAAGCAACAGACATGTGGTTCTGCTGAAGAAAGTTTAGAATAATGTGAACAAAAAATGCTAGCAATGACAAAGTTTTAAAGGGGATGACAAAAGAAACAACAAAGAAACTAGTGCTAGGAACCAGAAATATACAAGTAAAAAAATTCAGGTGAATAAAAAGGAAAGAATACCTGAAGAATTTTAAACCAAGAAACTTGAGAAAATAGCCAGTAGACATCTTAAACAGTCTGGGATAATTTGACGGTAGAACAAGGACTACAACGACAAAGAGGATCGGTAAATGTGTAAGGGTTACTTAGAGCAAAAACAGAATGATGGGGAGGGCCATGACGTCCTGAAAGGATCTATAAAAGAAGAAAACTATATGAAGACCATTGTCTAAATTTAACATTTTGTACAATATGTGGTTAAAGTTGTTTTCCAAAATAAATGTGTTGTGGCCTGTTTAGGGACCAGAAAGAAAGATACGGAAGACGAAGGTAGGTTAACAAAAGTATATTGAAGATATATACAAAACAATAGTATTAGTAATAAGTAGATTAGCACTGCGTCTACTACTCCACTCCACTTCACTTCACACTCTGTGCTCCCGTCCGACGCTCGCAGTTTGTATTTATGAGAGAAGGAAGAGTTCATTATACTGTAAGAGGGTTTACCATAACAAAATGTTTATCCAAAATTTTGAGATGTGTCTAAAATTTTGATTCAAAAACTCTATTTGATTTTTTTTAAGGACAACTACAGATTTCATTTTAAAACATATTTTTTACTCGAGGAAAATATGATAATATTTTTTAGTGTATATCTCTGTATCATTAGTTTTAACAGAACTTTCCCTACCGCGGAACGTTCAGTTTCGCCTCAATGTTCCATATAATAGGTGCGATCGGTAAATTTTCGCCATTTTTATATTTTTGTCAACTGCACAGTACAGTAGAGTCAGTTGGGCTCCTTCTGTGAGAAAAAGAACGCAATTCACTCCTCCGGAAATTTGGAAACATGTGAAATTGTTTGGCATTTGCGCCGTAATCTCCAACATGATCATTTCAGAGTATTCGGTTGTCAATCTAAGCACAGTGCAGTAAGGGTTAAGAGGGTGGCAGCTGGAAGACCCTATATCTGGCAACAGGGCTCTCCACTATGACACACAAGAAGGAGGACCCAGTCGTGGTTGTCAAACAATTTCTGCGTCCACATCAGCCCTTATATCTGGCCACCTATGTCCCCAGACTCCAGCACCCTTAATTATTATGTGTGGAGCGTAGTTGAGCAAGAGGGAACAAAACTCATTGTAACGCCAAAAATGAACTGAACGCAAATATTATAAAAGCATTCATCAGCTTAAACAAGGAGACCGTTCACAAGAGGGTTACCAAGTCACCTGAAGGCCGTGGTTGCAGTCAATGGCGATTTTATAGAATAAATTTACTCTTTAGCATTTCAGGATATTTCTGTGTAATTTTAGTAAATATATCTGTTAGAATTAGATGTCAGTATTGTTTTCATTTTTGCGTAAATTAAACAACAATTCACACATCGCACTCTGTACATATGACCGTAACGTTATCGTTGTAAAGACGAATAAAAAACACCGAACTAAATCACTCGTGCGTAAAATGATTGTTTATTCACCTCCAGAGTAATATTAGCATAATGCTGTTTTCCTTTGGGAGCTTTCTCCAAACCTGAATTTTCTTCTCGCGACCATGTAAGAGACTTACTGTCATTTACCTCTCGGGCGGAGCGCTAATGTATCTCGCTGTCATCCACGTGTGCACATATTAAGCGTAGCTGGGTCGACCACCTGTTTACATGTTGGAGGCAGCCACTGACATCCAGTGAGGCGCGAATCTGTACCTGGTGGCTATGGGCTCAATTTTTAGATTAACACTCTGATGCACCCGACTCCTGTGACATTAAGCGTGAAGTCTATTATGGTACCCCTTAACTTTTAACTTTTATTAGAACAACATTCCCTTACTGACATTAAATTTGATTCGAATTATCTGGTATTTCCTGCTATGAATCACAGACTAGAAAAATTTACTTACTTTCTTTTGAAAAACTTCGGTGATATTTCGATTAAATAGAATAAAGTTGAGGTGAATATTGTGAATATCCGTATGCAATTATCATATCAAATATCACATTTAAAATGTGAAGTATATTTTCCATTGCAAACCGCTTCCGAACTGGCGTTGTCGTTCTTTCACATATCCCTTCAAAATTTGTATAGAATAAATAAATAATGATGAAAAGGGTTATTAAAAAATTGATATAAAAAAGGTCTGAATAGCGAATATTCAACTAACAATGCTTCTAAATAATACACATCATTATACTTGTTCGATTTTATTGGATAAAATTCACACAGAGGTCAAGGAATGCATATGTGAGAAGTACCCCAAAATCTCCAAAAATCTTTTGATAGTGCTTCGTCAAATACTTGGACCAACAAAAAGAAAAGTTAACTCACATACGAACCCAATTTAAAGCTTATACACACACACACACACACACACACACACACACACACACACACACACACACACACACACACGAACAGATTCATACATACATACGCTTTGAGGAAGAGAAAGAGAGAATAAATGTGTTAATGGTATGCTATTTGAACTGAAGAGAATCTATTTCCATGTGGTTATATGAAGAATTACTGCAGTAAAGAACACGCCCCATTAATTGAAGGATTACATAGCACCCAGAGGGAGTTTTTGATTCTGACACACACACACACCCGCCGACACACCCACCACCCGACATTCATACAACCACCAGCACTCACACACATTCATACATACACAGTTTTCGAAAAATGTATACCTTGTTTATGAAGTGGCTTTAACTCTTAAATATCTAGTTATTTACATTTAAACGCTTTCATAAAAACTATTTTTAATTATAAAATATATGTTTCTTAAATAGTATTTTAATCAATCGATTGACTACGAAAATGACCGAACTTCATGGTACAAGCATATACGCATCAATTTTCTAATTATAGACTCAAAACTTGCAAGACAGAACGTGGCTAAAATATATCTCACTTGACTGAAAATGTAAGATGGCAAACTTGGATCTTTATACCTGCCAAAAAATGAAATATCAGGAGGACGTTTTTTTCCATTGACACCGCCATTATTTAAACTCCCTTCACTTCTCGGCAATTTTTATTGTTTTAAAAAACGATGATTAAAATTGTAATAAAACCTAAAGATATAATGAAAGTGAATTTTTACATTTTTTTTGTTCTTGAGAATTTAGAGCAAAAATATGAATCGCTTTTTGTTTATTAGATTGTTCATTTATAAGGATAATTTTATATTTACTGCATCTTAAAAACTAATACAATTGCATTAAAACTAATGCAGCGCACTATTTATCATTTACCAATTTATAAAGTAGAACCCGGCGTTGCCCGGGGATGTAACAGTAAGAGATAGATCAAGTATCGACCATCATAAAGACTGAAAAATAAGATTGACAAAGATTATTGTTTAAGGTTTTTTTTTTTGTTTTGTTTTGTTTGTTTTTTTTTGCTTTTTTACGAATATTTCAAACCCAAACTCAAACAAAAACACTATTTTCAATCGCTATGAGTCTACCGATTGAATAGAATTTTATTATAAACAATTGTCTTGTAAATGGAATTTTTAAAACATTCTGAATGTAAAAATAAAGTAAAAAGTGTGCAAGACAATAAGAAACACTACCTGTCAAAAAACAAAAAGTGAAGTTTTGTTGAAATCAGTTGAAAAAATGTAGGAAATCAGATCCCATATATAAACGAACACACACAAACAACCTGGGTTTTATAATAAGTATAACTCGATATGAGTTGTCCCCCTTTAATTCTCTCGATGCCTCTTAATCGTGTTTTCAAATTGATTTCGTGCAAAACAATTGTGTTTTTTTTAATTTTTGGCGATGTCAGAACCACCGCAAGGTAATTTTACGTAGTCCTGTGAAGTTTTGTTGAAATCGGTTGAAAAATGTAGGAAATCCGATCCAATATATAAACGTACACACACACACACACACACACACACACACACACACACACACACACACAACCTGGGTTTTATAATAAGTATGATAATGAAAATAATTTTTATTCAGAATTTTTTATACATTTACTAAATTATTAAAATATGTGAATCAACTATAAAGAAATTTTTATTAATTACCATTTTATAAAGTTCGAATCAATTGGCAATTATCTGATGTTTGTCAACTAATAAACGATATCAAGAACCAAAAAATGAATGAATTCATTTTCATATATTTTAGTTTTATTACAATTTTAATCATCACTTATTAAAACAATAAACATTGATGAGGAGTGAAGGTAGTTAAAATAATATCGATGTCAAGGTAAAAGCCGTTCTTTTAGAACTTGCGGGAACAAAAATTCCAAGTTTTCCCGTAGGATGATGTTTCGTTAAATGGATCTCTTTTCAAGAGTAAATATATCGCATTTTTTTTTTAATGCTATGTTCCTTCATGATGTAAACGATCGGGACTCGCTACAATGTTTTTTTTAGTTAAATTCCCAGATGAATTCTGTGGACAAGACTGATTGGCATCAAATGACAAGTGGAAAAAAATTACATTTGCCGACGCGTTTCGTCTTCCGACTTTTTCAAGGCAAAAATGAAATCGAAATGTTTTTGTTGTTATAGTTACAACATGGTCGATAGTTACAATGTAACTATAACAACAAAAACATTTTGATTTCATTTTTGCCTTGAAAAAGTCGGAAGACGAATCGCGTCGGCAAAATGTAAGATTTTTTCCACTTGTCATTTGATGCCAATGTCTTTTTTATGATCTGTAAACTGTCATGCATTCTAAGAAATGATATCGAAGTATTTCCTCGTTGTTTTCTCCATTGTTTGAAATTTAAAGTTTTCTTTCTTTTTGTAACCTAATGCTAGAGAACCAATTTTAAAGTATTATTTAATCCTTAGTTAAGGGGTGGGGAGAAATGAGATGGATTCATGCCTTTTTTCAAGGACATTGGTACTAAAGTGAACGAAACACGCGCGGCAGAAATTTGAACTCGGTTCGCTGATAATATTTCCCGAGTCGATATCTCATACACCACCGTACATCCGAATTACTGCATAGAATAAAAAAAAATAAATAAATGTAGTTTCCAGATACGATATTTATAAAAAAAATAAAATGAAATGTGTAATGGATGATAACGGAAAATGTTTAAAAATTATAAAAAAAATAGAACCAATTCCTTGGTATGTGTTGCTGTAAAGAAAAACTACTAAAATTTGCTTTTATTGCTTTTTTGACTAACATGTGTTTTTATTTAATGAATTACACGAAAGAAAATACCAATTTTAAATGAAAATTGCTCCACATGCATGTATTGCAATTTCAGTGTTTGCATACCAACATTACTGCAGTTGTATATTTCATTAGAAGGTAAAGAGTGTTGAACTATTATTAAGTTGGGTCGAAAGTCAATTGTAATGGCGAATGTATCCTCTTAAGTAGCAATCATACATAGCAGCTAAGAATAAATTTCGAGTTCACAAACATACGACAATGCTTAAGTGCAAAAGTAGTGTATTATCAAGGATAAATCTCTACAACCGACCGCAAGGGCTGAGCTACATGAAAGATAGATTGTCCGTGTGGTGGAGTCATTTAAAGTTCTGAAAAACACAATGAAACACTAAATATACATTTGTACGTTCAGCCTCGCCAACGTGTCCATAAGAATTCGATCAAAAAGTGCCCTGTTCTCATCAAATGGAAAAATGTTGATCTCTATGTCAACGAATTTAGGTAATAATAGCACCGGTAAAAATGGCACAAGTGTCAAAACAGGCAAAAATGGCACAAGTGGAAAAATAAGCAAAAATGGCACAAGTGGCAAAAATGGCAGAAGTGGCAAAATAGGCAAAAATGGCACAAGTGGCAAAATAGGCAAAAATGGCGCAAGTGGAAAAATAAGCAAAAATGGCATAAGTGGAAAAGTAGTCAAAAATGGCACAAGTGGAAAAATAAGTAAAAATGGCACAAGTGGCAAAATAGGCAAAAATGGCACAAGTGGAAAATAAGTTCATTGAAATATACAATATTGGTAAAAAAATTGGATTTGAATGAAATCTTTTTTTTTTTTAATATATCGTTATATAAACTTTTGTTCATTTATTTTCAAATATTAGACCAAAAAGTAGAATTATACTTTTAAAAACGGACAACAGGAGTTCTCTGATTAGAAATTTAACTTTAAATAGCTTAAGATTAAAGAGCTACTGGTGTTTAATTTTAAGCTGTTTAAAGATTTTGTTTTTAATTTGTACCAATTTTCCTATTTTTTCACTTGTGTCATTTTTATTGGTATCACTTTCACTGTGCCATTATTACCCGTTATTATTAAGTGTGCCATTATTACCATTCCCCACAACACAAGGCAGCATACAGTAAAGATAACACAGGATGATATTTTTAGAACCAGGTTGGTCTGTTCTATTCACTTGACCTTGGAACAACCAGTTATTACATTTTTCGATCATTGCAAACGTCAATACTCGGAGAATTTTACTCAGATATTAGAGTTGCAATAACCCACTGTTAATAAGGGTGAATATATTTATACATATATAAAAAGCAGAATGTGTGTCTGTCTTCGTTTATATGTTTGATCGGATCTCCTACATTTTTCAGACGATTTCAACCAAATTTGACATAGTTACTGCTAATGGTCCGGCGGAGGTTTTGGTGGCGCCAAAATCGATTTAACTTAATATTATCGATTTTTCATTTTTGATCGGACGCACGCGTTCACTGCACACAAGTAGATATGGGAACTTTTCATGTCAGAATTAATAGCGGTAACATAATTAGAAAAAATCGAATTTAAGTGCTTATATGGGAATAAGAACGGGCAAGAATGGCCATATTTTGGTTTCGGATGCAAAATTTATCACAATGAACAATCGCAACCGAAAAGCCAATCGGATTAGTGTTATTAGTCTCGCGTGGCTCGCGCTATGCGTAATGCTTGCTGCTGATTGGCCCATTTACGCTCCGGGGTCATGTGAGATCATGTGTGAACGGTGTGGTGTCACACGTGCGCGCATCAAGCATCCCAAATGGGGTAGACGTTTCAGGTAGCCTACATTTATTTCAGAATTTAACGCTCATACCATGGTTTTTAAAAAGGATCTTTTAATGTTTCAATGCAGGCATACATTACTTTCCATGTTTTCTGCATTTTCACAGTAAAGTAAACGTCAAAGCCATTTTAAAAGGAATTTACAAAGCTACATGTCAGATTTTACCAGAAAAATCAGTAAAAACAAGAAGAAACTGCTGCTTTTTAGGTGTTTGTAGCCCATTTAACCTACTAAAGCATAGGATTGAATTCAGTGAGCTATCATTTCATACCACTTCACGCCACCACTTTTAAGCCAAGTGGACAGACTCGGCTCCTCCCAATTGTCCAATTTTTCACATTTGATTGCATTTTTTCATTCGAGAGGACACCGAGGGAATGTTATGTTTTTTCATGCCATTTACGTTTAGCAAAAGGCACCTACTCGCTATAATTTTACTAACGCGCATCGCTGCCCAAAAACGTTCTTGAACGTTTTCATCTAAATTCGTGCTACTTAAATACCTTCATCATTCATCAGTAAACGAAATTAAAATTGCTTCAAATTTTTTTCATAAGAAGTGTAAAAACGCTTGTATTTTCAACTTTTGATCAATAAAACTACCTCATATCTCCTGGCTACTCAAAATTACGTTTGCCTTTTTAAAATTGGTTAAAATGCCGCCTAAGAGAAGAAAACTTTTGGGACGGCGCACGGATGCTGCCTCCGTTACAAGAGCAGCAAGGGCAAGTGAAACCACAGAGCAAACTTCGTTACGCCTTTCTCAGATGGCCTCACGCTCAGCTGCCCGCATCTCCACGGAAAGTACCGCTGAACGGGCTGAAAGGCTAGCATCTGTAGCATCAGAGCCAGGGCTTCCGAGTCCCCAACACAGACAATCCTTCGGCGTTTAAGGAATGCCAGCATGTTCTAGAGCTTTAGAAAGTCCTGAACAAACCACTTTGGGTCGTCTTAGGAATGCCAGAGCTACAGCATCTTCCAGGGTTTCGGAACAACCTCAACAAATCGCTATTCGTCGATTAAGAAATGCCAGCACTACCGCGTCTGCCAGAGCTTCAGAAAGCCCTGGGGTACGGCGAGCGCGGCTCAACAACAATGGCAAGGACAGATGCACAGCGTCGCAGTTCTGCATTTACGTGAACAGTGTTTCGCCCATGGACAGCTTTACGTAGGCTGCTTTACTCTCCAACAAACAAAACTAAAAATATTACCGACGTAGAAGTCCTATAGTCCATGTTCGGTCACGTTTAAACGCAATGTACACATCTTTATGTCAGCTGCATCGTAGGTTCCTTCATTTTGAACCCAGTTTATTCAAAGGTCTTCGTAGTATCCACTTGCCATTACTAAGACATTTCATTAAAGGTTGTCTTGCTCACCAGATGCTCCCTTATCACTTAAACCCCACCATAGCTGCATTTGCACTTACATGCCGACCACGTAACCAAATTCAGTTGCAACACAAAACCAATACGTGGGAAATTGGATTCGTTTGTCTGAAAAGTCGAATACGCCCATGCAATTCAGGCCTCAGCAAAAAGAAGTGGAATAATAAAAGAATAGCAGCATACAGAGTTATAATATGCACTGTTGGTGTGTTTCTCCCCTTACAATAAGGGCTGCTTTAGGTAACGCAACGTGCGCTTCAGGCTCGCCTAAATTAGCTATTTAAAAATTACAAAAAAATTTGTGACACTTACAGGTACTCACCCCGGCACCTTCCCATACTTCTGTTATGTGGTTCTGTTTGCGGTAGTGGCAGCACCGTCTTTTGGGGAAAAGATGCGTCTACCTTTCACGTTATTGCGTTTTATTACGTTGCAACTGACACATGGCTTCGTGTAATGTATTGCACTTAGGGATAATAAAATCATCCCATTGGAATACAAAGCCATCTGCCACAACTCACCAAAAACTTCCGAAGGCCCGTGTTCGTATTGAACTTGAAAACTTTTAATTGGAGGTGTCTTAATAATGGCAAACGGCTGATGCTACCATGGCTGTTCATTGCTTCTTTTTAAGCCTTACAATTTTTTCTTCCGTTGTGCCGATGAATACCGACAACTTGTGTATATTACGTTTTTTTTTACGTGGGCAGCCATCAGTTCTACTAGACTTCAGCCTTACATATGTGTACAAAATGAGTATGGCGGTTATGACCTTCCATTCAGAGGAAGTTTACTCCCGGGCAACGCCGGGCTTTACTGCTAGTAATTGAATAAAATGTAATTGTATATATTACTTAAGAATAAATTTGATAAGCAAAAACGGATTTTATGAGCCAGCTTAATATATCTATCCACCTGTATGTGAGTTAGGGATGGGAAATGTCCTCACCGATGAAGAAGAGATCCAAAGTAACAGATAAGTCGACTTATAGACGGATGCTGACATTAACATGGAAAGAAAACTTCAGGAATGAGGAATTTCTAAAGAAATTTGGGTCAAGAAAGTTACCCATACTTAAAATCAGAAAGAAGTTGAAATTTATTGAACCCATTTTGAGGAAAGACTGTTTGGAAAGTTTAATACTCACAAGAAGTAATCATAGGAGGACGTGTAGAGGAAAACAAGGATCAGTTTAATGAGTTTGTTTGAAAGAATGCCAGAACAGAGAAAAGGAGAGTGTCAATCGCCATTTTCTGTTTTCTTAGGGCCTTTTTCTTTTTTGTCCTTTCCTCAATCCTCCCCATTCTTAATCTTCTCATTCTCTTTCACTTTTACTCCGTATAAACCCCTGCGTTCTAGTGGCATTGTCGCCTTACTTGGGGTGAAACATAAAAATCAAAAAAAATCAAACGTTGCTTAGTGCTACAAGACCAAGAATTTGTGAAGAACCATGATCGCCCACGTGACAGAACCCATATATTGATTTTCTAAGCGTAGTCTAGATGTGGTACAAGGCCGAAAGTATGGGGCACCCAGTGAGGATCAAACTCACTATTCAGTCGTAACGGTTTTAGCTAACCATTGCACCACGCCGAGGTGCCCCAAAACGTTTTATTTGATGATGATAATAAGTTTATATGCTTGTAAAATATTTGTTCGTACACTTCCAAGATAGTTTTTTTACGACATAAAAAATTTCTAGGTTCTTTAAATCCAAATTCTATCACAGACAGATATAGTTTGGGTTTGCACCAGAGTCAGAATGGTAAACATAAATACAGTAAAATAAAAGGTTTATATCAATCGTCGTCTGCTTAAAAAAACAAAACAAAAACACTTCACGTGGCCTTGTGTCAAAACTAAGCTAATATAAGCTGTATATGACAAAAGCGTATCATAGAGATGTGATGGTTAACAACTCTGTTTTGCAGGTCATTAGAGCTGAGTTTGATCCCCACTAAGTGCCATCTAAGTTCTTGTGCCAAAACTATTCTATGCTTAATAAACAACGATTTTAGTAAAATTGAATTCGCTAGAATCTTTTCTTAAAGTAGATACGGAAATAAGACCTTGAAATTTGATAAAAAGGTAGGTTCTTGCTGGCAAATTTTCATCAAACTATTTTATACGAGAACGGGTCAAAAAGTCCGTAGACTCTCATGTAGCTGAATTGCGAAGATTGCATAATTTTCGCCGGTGAATAATGCTTATTAACAAAGTAAGTGAATATATTTAAAAATAAATAATTATGTTTAGGAAATCAAGTTCCTGGGGAGGTACACTACAGAAAATCTCCCCTGGACTGGCAATACGGTTACCAAAAGTCAAGAAGACACGGCAGTGACGCTATTTAGTGAGAATTCTTAGAAAAATTCTTAAAAAAGAGAATTACTGGTGACTTTTTACCGCTTCTCGATTGAGAATGTCCTGGCTTATTGCCTCACTGTTTTTGGTATGCCGGGATATTTCTAATTCTTGCTGTCGTAGCAGATCAGAAAATAAAATGGAAGACATTACACATACCCGTTAATCCTTGTGCCGTGCTAAAAATGAAATACTGACAATTTTCAACGTATTTTAAAGGTTATTTCTTTTATTCATTCGATACCATCCCTTTATTTCTTTTCATCTGTCGTGTGTGACATCTTGTGTGTGTGTGAGTGTGTGCGCGTGTGTGTGTGCTTTTGTGTTTGGTGCACCTAGGGACAGGTATCGAATCCCATAGTACATTGCATAGTAACAAGGACAATAACAAAATAAAATGCTGTTTTAGAATTAGGCTACGGAATTAATGATCGACCTACGCCAGGCCCATTAAATATTAGGTGCACGCAAATGCTGCTAGCGAACAAACAGTTTTTTTTAAACTCTGTATAAGGTGTCTGGAATTCAAATAGAGAGTTAACAAATGGGAAAACCTGAAATATTAAAGTCTGAAGAGACATCGGCGCTGGCCAAATTGAACAGTGAAAAATCAGCGGAACTTTGTGAGTTCATCGTCTGCATACGAATAGAAAATGAATTCAGTAAATGCACAAAGACAAAAAAAGAATTTATGACAAAGATGTATTTTCTTAACGGACTTACTGAGTCGATCCTCTAAGAATTAGAAGTCCTAATAAGATGTTTTATTGACAGTCACAATGAATAAATAAATGAAGAAATTCATTGATAAATAAATGATGATATTCATAGATAATGAGAGACCAACACTTCCATATGGAAATATAAACAAAAAGAGCAATTATATTTGCTTTCAAAATAAAAATCTATTAAATTTTATATCAATCTATTTTTATTCTATCACCCAATTTTAAAGAGACCATGCGTTCCTGTTATCTTTATTTGATACCAGATTATATGACTAAAGATAAGGGATTTCAAATGAAAGAATCCCAACGTCGTTGAAGACATCATGGTAACGCATTTTCTTGTGAAAAGAAGATACGAGAAATTTTGAACGAAAATTAAAGTTAAAAATATGGAGTTGTCTCATACAAAAGTACACGCTTTGAGAAAAAAAAACCCTCTTATTTGAAACAGGAAAAATTAGAAAATATATTCAGCACAATAGATAATAAAACACAAAGTAGACAGGTGTTGATAATTGTTTACAAAAGGCATTTGATAAGTCTGCAATATTTGTTCTTTGGGATTAAGCCTAATTGAACGACTTTTTCCTCAAAGACAGAAAATTCAACGAAATTGATTAAAAAAGTAATAAAGGGAATACACATCATTTGCCATGTTTTGATAACAACAGAGGTCTAACTATAATATAAATTATGTACATTTTTGAGGTTTTTTCTTCCGTTTGAAAAAAGGCGATGATTATTTCCATGCTATGATATTGTTGCTTCATATTCCATAATTTGTTGACCCATACAATCTAGTTTGAAAACTTCAAACGATTCGAGAAAAATAAAACATTACGAAATAGATACGTAAACAACTCCGGAATATTTATATCGATATATAAATGGTATATATTTGCGCTTGTAATTTTAAACCGAAAAATGTTACGAAAATTTATGTGGATACGACATAGACATTGTTGAGAACTTTAAAAAATACATAGAGACTGCTGTACTACACGGTCGTATTACACTCAAGGATGTAATTTATTATCTGTTTTTAGCTTAACGGGGTCGCATTATAATCAATTCGGATGACACTCAGGAAAATATGGTTACCTCTGTCGCATTATCACAATAGAAAGATATTACTCAGAGTCGGGGTTCTCAGACTCTTTATTTGTCTTGATAAAAAAAAGAAAAGAATTAATTCATTCAGAATCCGAAATCATGTAAATAAATTACATAATTCTAGGTACTTTTTTTATTGATGTAACTCGTAAAATACTCTTGATCTTTGTTGAAGACATCAAGACATACCTTTGATATTATGAATGCAATAGAAAAGTGTTGTCTAGAAAAAGACTTCTCGGGTGTTTTATATGCCTTGATCGAATAGAGAGTTAATCAAATCCAAGTCTAGGTAACAAAAATTTCGATCAAATATAACAAAGCTTTCAAAATATTTTTATTGAAGCAAATAATGAAGTAAACAAAGAATTATTTCTTTCCAGATTTTCGTTTCTTCATCCAACGCTATCAGCTGCCAAATTTGGAAAGTTGCACGTTGTCAGTTTGATACAATTCTGCAATAGTCAGTAAACCAATAAATATTACTTACTGTCTATAGTATTTCAGCACCCAACCTGAACGGACTGATGAAAATCTTTACATCTTCTAGTTTTATTTGTACAAATATGTTGACTTTTGTTTTATTGTATGAAGCATTGTCAATGTTTATAAATTTTTATATAATTTCTTATCATTGAATTTTAGTTTTTATCGTTATTTTTAGAACGACACTTTGAATGGCTTCGACTAAAATCAAGATGAAAGAAATCCTCATCAGAGCTGCTTCGAATTGAAGGCGCATTGCAAATCAATGCGATTTCTTATCTTCAGCAATACAGATTCTTTCCAGGCATGTACTGTCCTGGGTATGACGATAAACTACATCCGACATCAAGGTTTCTGATTGAAATGTTTTAAGGAATATGAAACCAACTTTTAATTACTGTTGTTCCCCGGTCCACTCTGACCCGGAGTGGTAGCACCTTTTACGGTCCCAGCTATGGATAATTAGATAACCCCCAAACTAGGAGCAAAACACTATGAAAGTATAATAATAGATTTTTTATAGGAAAAATACCAGCAATATATTCCTGGAAAAATATTATCAACAAACATTTGACTCTTGACAAAAACACTCTTTACAAAATACATTAGTATAACCTTATCTACAAACTGATTTCTTATAAAGAATACATATTCTATTCAGATAAACCTATCTTAAAAATCTTGGCGGCCTTAAATAACAGATTGAGTTTGATATTCCGTAAAACAAAATACACCAAACCAATCCAGGCATGTACATCTGCTCAGGTATATTTGCGATTATTCAGCACTGCAGCTGTTATCAGTCAATTATGCGTCATGCGTGATAAACGCTTAGACGATCATGTATCTTTCGATACATGACTGATGAGGCAGATTTTTTCCCGAAGTAGGTTGCCATTTCTTTCTGCGGTAGACCAGTTGCCATCCAAGGCTATAGAACCCGGTCTGTCCTGCAAGAAGAGGATTCCCAAGGTATGAATCGTAAGTGAATTCGAACTCGGCTCTCCGATTTCTCACTCCGAGCCGCAATCCATAACAGCATTGTGCCTCGATTATAAGTGATCTAAATCTGATTATTTAATATTTTTTGTCTATGGATGACTTATTTCGGTGTTATATGTTAAATTGTTTCTTTTTAATGAAATACTTTTTCTTTCTGATCTGTTCCGAGACAAAAAACAAAAAAACAACAAAAAAATAAAGCTAGAAATAGTGACTGAAAGGATATTTTTGTTTCGTTATTTAAAAAAAAATTAAATTAAGAACTTAAAAATAAATAGATTTTCTATGGTAAACTTTTCGCATTATCGTTTTTTACTATGACTGGATTACTTCGTTAATTAAATTCAGAGAACAGACGTAGTTTGTGAATTTGTTGGTAATGAATAGTTTAATTAATCGACATAGAAATTTACCAACTTGAAAATAAGAAATGTACTTTTAAAAAGTTGCTGAAGCTGTTTAATATATAAAAAAAAGCTAAATATCAAAAGTTATGGGTTTAATGTGGATTGTCGCAATTAATGTCAGCCTCCATAAGATTTACGATGAATTATGGCCGCGAAAGCGCTATGTTTGTGAAATATAATATAGAAATTTAAAATAAAATTTCTGATATTTATTAACCGTGTTTCAATGGACTAAATGATTTTTTTTTCAGAAAACATTTCAATGTCATTATAAATAAGTTAGTTAATGTTTTACTAACAAGTAATAATCCAAATTAAGTATTAAAAAATGTACACATATTTTGTAATTGTATGCATCGGTTCTTGTTTTACACATTAGAAACTAGTACTTAACACTCTTGTAGGTACATACATTTCTAAATTTTGCTGAATTTTTGAATCAACATTTCACGATGTCTGTCCATTCAAAAGGTATATTTACTTACGTAAAATATTCAATTTGTTCCGCTAATCTTTAGCGTATAGAAATAAATCTCTTAAACCTGAACTCATCGATATGTTAATAGCTTGGCAATTAGAGTTGATTTTTTTTTAATTTTTTGCAAATGATATATGAGAAGGCCTGCCAGGATTTATTATTGGGGTACATAATCTTACCGACATAAAATATGCAAATAACACCATGGACTGAGAAAGAAAAGTGCAAGAACTGTTAGACAATGTAACAATGGAAAACGTGAAAAACCAACAAGAGAAAGAGGCCATTGTGAGCTACGAATTGAAGACATTAAAATGAAAAAGATTAAAAAAGTTAATGATCTAGGTAATATAATGTTATAGTGGAACACACCTATTCTATAGCTAATAGACTCTCCCACCTATAATAAGTAGGAGTAGAAAGAGTAACGAGGGAGTCGGTCAGTGAGTCAGTGAGTCAGTCGATGCCGGACGATAGTTAGTCGAATACTAAAGTATCAGCGACCACAACTAGATTACTCTGCATTATACCTATTATATCAAGTTCCTAACGTTTTGTACATCGAACCTATTTTAGGACCGACAAATACAAGCCTCCACTGTGAAATCACTCCACAACATATAGTAATAGAAAATGAAAGTTATGTCATAGAAATACGATGGCGCAACAAAAGTCTACGAAGGGCTAGTTCTTATAGTTGTTCCTCACTCAAGGAATGCGTGAATCATGGGGTTAGTGATACAGAAAATGTTAAGACCCACTGTTCTAGTTTTTATCATTTTCTTTTTAACTGTCTGTGTAATTCTGTTGTCCTTTTGGAACATCAAGAATTGTCTAAATCTGTGTCAATATCAATTGAGTCCCTTTCCTCGATTACAATCTCCTGGTTTCTTTCTATTCAAGCAGCTGTTTTCTTTTTAAATTTATTATGCAACTGACAATTCCAAATTCTTTTCTCTCGACTTAAGTAACTTACTTCTCTGATAGCCTACTTGAAATACTAGAAAAGCGTAATTTATATGACAACGATAGTCGGTTAATCGGTGACATTTACTGTGAGCAAAGAGCCTGCATGCGGATAGAAAACATGTTTAGGGAATAGACAAAAAATAGAAAGACATGTATTACAAAGATAAGTTTTCTCACCGGATTGAAACGAAACTATGCTAAGGAAGCCAAAACTACCAGAATTTATTATTGCCGGACATGATCTAAACAACGTAAGATCCGTGAATGATTGTTGGTTGATAGCAGATCGAGAAATAAAACTTACAGAACTCTTTAAAAAGAAGTATTAAAAGAAAGTCAGAAGAATGGATGAACTATTAACTGAAAGAAGACAGAATGCATGTTTGTCACAGATAAGACAAAGTACATACTGGAGACGTCAAAATAAATCAGATATAGAAATATAACTACACGCGTTGTATTGTAAGAGATGACGGAAAATACGACTCAGGAGTCAGACGCATTGAAATAGAGAAAGATGTTTTCTAGAAACTAAGCATGGTACTGAGACAGGAAAATAATGTTAGAATGGTGAAATGTAATGTTTGGTTATTAAGTTAAATTTCGCGAAATCAACCTGGCAGAAGTCTTTTTAGCGACTTCTTGCATATGTATATACACATCTACAATCTGCATCACAAAAGTTGCAATATATATATATATATATATATATATATATATATATATATATATATGTGTGTGTGTGTGTGTGCGTGTGTGTGTGTGTGTGTGTGCGTAGAGAGAGAAAAGAGAGAGGTTGGAGAGGAGAATTAATATAAGTCAAAGGTTTCTTACTTAGCTGACTGTGGTTAACTTCAGTATGATGACTCCAGAATTTCGTAGACCCGTCCGTCCACTCTTCAGGGGTGTCATCAATTGATTCTATCTCTCTCTATCTGTCTCTCTCTCTCTCTCTCTAGGTATTTACTGGAGGTGTACAACAAACAACCATTTCCACACCACTCCCCGCTCTCTATCAACACACACACACACACACACATATATATATATATATATATATATATATATATATATGTCACACACTTCGAAATGGACTAAGTCTGACAATTATATTAATATATTTTATTATTATTTATATACAAACAAATATTTAAGTAAATGCTTTGTTTAAAATAAACAGTATTAACAACAATAACCGTCCTGAACCAGGCGCTTCCTTCATAGCTAAATTGGTTTAGCACGTCAGGCTATATGAAGTTTCCGTGTAGGATACTCGAGCAACACTTAATGGGCCAGATAAATGGTGCAAAGGCTGGGTAATGAACGGACAGAATCGCCATCAGTGTTTGAGACACCAACAAGCAGTGGAGGCATAATGATCTGGGGTGGTATTATTGGAAAAACATTAGTGGGCTTATGGAGAGTACCAGATGGCGTCAAAATGACTACTGATGCATAAATAGCGTTTATGAAGGAGCATCTTGAACCGTGGATGAAAAGGCAAAGAGTTGCCTTCAGAAGGGCCATTGTTTTTATGCAAGGTAATGCTCCCTCACATGCTGCTCACAAGACTACTGAATATTTGAAACAGTTAGGCTTCGATGGACCTCGAAATATGAAGTGGCCAGCAAATTCTCTGGATTTGAACCCAATCGAAAACCTTTGGAGCATCATGAAGCGAAGACTGTACGCCAACGGACGACAATTCAGGGGCAACGCTGAGTTGTAGAAAGCAATTCTTGACATATCTCACGGCATTACAGCAGATAGCATCCTACAATTAACAAATTCTATGGATCATCGACTTCTTCAGGTAATTTCAAAACAGGGAAAGCACATTCCCTATTAATTTGTTTAAAACTGTGCCTTTGTTTGTATCTGTTATTACTTGTTTGATTGTCTTATTTATTAGCTTCTTTTGATCATAAACATTCATGTGCAACATTAATAAACGTTTTGTTTGCTCAATTCTGGGAATTTTACTAAACCTTTCTAATAATTTGGCACGCTCAAATCACCGTACTGATAACAAATATGGCGCCAGTTTGTTTACATTGCGCATATCAATACAAAAAATTCAGTTATTGCGCAGGTCAGTGTTGCCAACATTGTGTGAGAATTTTGTGTGAATTGATTGGACGGTTTTTGAAATATTAGAAAAAGTTATCTCAATAATAATTTGGCACGCAGTGTATATATATATATATATATATATATATATATATATATATGTGTGTGTGTGTGTGTGTGTGTGTGGCAACACCGGGTGGGGCTAGTTGCTAAATGCATCTGTTTCAAAGTAATAGCAATTCGTTTTTGACTTCTGTTGGGCACAAAATCGTGACACGAACCATCAGGTATAAAACAATATCGAATTCTTTTAATATACTACTTTTTATAGCTTTGTTTAACTTCAAACTCTAAATTACGCACTTAAATAAATTTTGCCGTTCATAAGAAAATTAACATGGCTAGTAATTGAGGCAAATGATTACAGGTCTCCTTAAATTCCAGTCGAATAAAGTCGGGAGAAAATACCGTCTCACAGCCCGACCCAGTCGAACAGATTTCTCGCTGACCTGAGGAAAATAATCTTTAACAATCTCAAATGATTTTAATTCTGTTTGTGAAAGAATATCATTTTATTTCAAATTCATAGCTTTAAATCTTTTTTTGTTCATTACAGTGTTAAATGACAAAAAAAAATTAAAAAAAAAAATTAACGAACAAATTCGGGCTGAAAAAAATCTGCCAGAGTTAAAAAGAAATTCTAATGGTGCTTGCATACGAGTTTGTCGTGTGTGCGCGCACGCGCGTGCGTGTGTGTGTGTGTGTGTGCGTGCGTGTGTGTGTGCGTAAGTTAGTTGTTGTGATTCGCCAAAACAAGGAATAGGAAATTAATGACTGCTACAAACTGTTTGATGTCACATCTCGACGCCGCTTAAACGAGTAATGTGGCACTGAGAGAGAGAGAGAGAGAGAGAGAGAGAGAGAGAGAGAGAGAGAGATAGTGACTCAAGCACTAACGCATAGACATATACACATACACATACACATAATTTTTTTTTTTATTATTTGAATTAGAATTACTGTTCGTTTAAAGGAGTTTCAAACTTAAAAAGTGGCTCATTTTCGTGAGACACTTTCAAACTATAAACTAAGGTTTAATGAATTTTTAAAAACGAAAAAAGCATACTTGAAGATTTCATTTCAGCATTAATTAAAGGCTAAAGGATTAAATGTATTGTTTCCGTAAGTAAAATATTCTGGTGTATTTCAAACAGAAATCATATAGATTGGAATGTCAAATTTAATTTCGATTTCTTAATTTTTTTTTGAAAAACGGCCATATATATATATATATATATATATATATATATATATATATATTTCGATAAACGTGCAATCAATTTACAAATTCATGAATTATTCACACAAAAAACAAATGCAAAGGTTAATGTTTTTCATTCATAACGGATTCGGAGGTTTTGTATATTATTTGAATTGTTTGCGACGATGGATTTCTCGCCAATTAAATCATTAACCTTTGCATTTGTTTTTGTGTGAATAATTCATGAATATATATATATATATATATATATATATATATATATATATATATATATATATATATATATATATATGTTTCTGACACATTATTTGAGTAAAATTAAAAAAATTAAAGTTAAATTAATCTGACTTGAAAGAAATATTACTTATATCATAAAAAAAAGTAATATACAATCATTTATTATTGATTGGTTCTGTTTATCTGAGGCAATGATTGACGGACAATTGATTGACGGTGAGACGACAGCTCGTACT
The DNA here is from genome assembly GCA_903632075.3 of Acanthosepion pharaonis. Taxonomy (NCBI): domain Eukaryota; kingdom Metazoa; phylum Mollusca; class Cephalopoda; order Sepiida; family Sepiidae; genus Acanthosepion; species Acanthosepion pharaonis. The sequence goes on along the minus strand of CAHIKZ030002468.1, from coordinate 1,229,074 downwards.
ACTGACTGGAATTGACATAAAATTTACGAAATCTAAGTGAACGCAATTTTTTAGTTTTTTGACTACCGAGTAATTTTTACAAATAAACATATTTTTCGCGAACATCTAATAATTTATTGACTTTTATTTACCTTTAGAAGATGCTATATGCAAAAATAAAAAAAATTAAAATTCTATAAAATTTTCTTAAATCAATTTCTCTGTAAAGAAACACAACTTTTAAATCACATGATCTTTTCATAATAATGAAACGTTTAGCCCTTCATAGAGGAAAAAGAAAAAAAAAATAAGTAAAAAAAAAAAAAAAAATTAAAAACAGAACAGTGTATCTACGTTTATTAATCTTTTCAATTTTGGATTCGTAAATTTCGTTTCCACTTAATTTCTATATCACATCCAGGAAATAGCCCAATACAGAACTTTACACGATTTTAAATTGCTATAAATTATTATAATTAAAATTTAAAAAAAAAATGAAAAAAAATTCTTGTAAAAATTTATTATTCATCGGAAAAATTTTATTTCTTCAAACAATAGTTTTCTTAATATAACTTATTTACAAAAGCAACTAAAAGCTTTTCTAATTAAATAATGCCATAGTTTTATTGCATTCATTATTTTTCAATTCAGAGCAGATTTTTAGTTAGAATAGTGCAAGTTTGAAAAAAAAATTAGGTGATTTACATTCTCCAAGGAGTCCTACTTTTAACGAATAAAAAAAAATCAGGAAATTGAAAATTTTTGCGAAATTTCATGAAATCAAATAAGTGGGTGTAACATATATATATATATATATATATAAAATATTTCTTACCAAAATTTAAAAAAAATAATTAAAAAAATAATTGCATTCATTTGTGAATAAGTCCTGAAAATTTCATTAAAATCGGGCAATTATTTGATTCTTACAAGAATTTTCAAATCAATGTTTTCAACGGAAAAAAGCGCAAAAAAGTAAGTGTAATTATTATGCCACCCGATGACGTAAACAAAACAAGATTTAAGCGAAAATTTTGAACGTTTTTTCGAAAGGATTAAAAGAATTAAAAAAAAATAATTAAAAATATACTGTCTTTCATCTTATTAATAACATAAATATTTTGACGATATTACTTTATTTTATTAAGTTTATGGCTTCTTTCATTACGCTACGCTGCTTTCCGCAAAAAGTGGAGGTACCTAGTTGAAAACCTTGCATTCTCATTATTTGACACCCTTGTTCGGAAGCTTATGTCATATTGATGAAAAATACAATGTTCAGATAATTCTACATGTCACACCAAGTTTAGTGATGTGATTTTTCTTAATAGAGTTCGTGTGACTCTTGGGTGCTTTGAATTCCAGATATTCTGATATTATAAACTAAACTGTGGCAATAAAGAATCTTATGTAGTAAACTTCAATGATGGATTAGCTCCGTGTTGGCTCGTTTCATATGTTGTTCTTTCACTGATAATTAATGGAATTCTAAGAAGCCTTCCAACATATGTTTTTTCCACAGAATCAAGGGAGACATTGTCTGAACTTGTAAACTTTACTCTCGACGTGTTTTCAACATCTTTATTTGCAAATATCTTTTGTGTAGCAAATAAGACATCCCCGGTAACACAAAATTAACTAGGAAAGACACTTTAAATAAAGAACTCAAACTGAGTCAAATGAAGTCATTTAGAGTCAGTCGAGGAGAATTTCTAGTGACGTCACGGCGTTTAGCCTAAGCGAAATATAATATTATACCCGCGAGAAGCGAGTTATAACAATATCAAACGTCAGACATTTTAAAATTAAACAAATTTTGTAATGAAAATACTGCTCATAATCGCAAAGCTATCGAAAAGTTGTGCTAGGATTTGGATGCTAAAAAAATAAACTGCCATTAAGAAGGCAATGCTCATCCTCTCATGCTTTTTCACCGGAAACCCAAATCTTATATAAGCAAATCCAGTAAATTTCAACAATAAGGATTTTTCCACAGAGCCATAGAACAGAAACATTGAGGATTTAATAAAGTAAAAAAAAATGTCATTATCTTTGAAGAAGCATAGATTCAACCGGAAGATGGCTCAGAATAAATGGTCGCATTTGGTGGCGAAAAGTAGTTATTTTATGAAATTATGAACGAAGCCATTGCATGTCAAAAGTATTGAAAAGAAAAGTGGCTAATCGATTTAAACATTAAAGTTTTAGAATAATTTATCTATATCTTAAAAAAAATTTCTAAAACATTTTCTGGTCCGTGATCATATCATTTGTTTACATAGTTGGCCTTAATTGTTTGCATCGTTCTCGGTGTATAATTATTCCAAATCTGTCATGCGTGTCTTTAAATTCTGAAGAAGGTTGCTGAATTTAACCATGAGATGAAGCGCTTTATATTTTACTCTTTTTCTCTGTAAAGACGCTATTAAATTTTTTTTCCATATTTCATGTATTCTTGCATTGTAGCTTTCTTCCAATAACCAACTAATACTAACCATCTCACTTTTGGGGAGATCAGAATTAAAGGCTTATAGGCAGAAACCTATAATTAATATCGTTTCTTATAAGAAACACATAATTAATAGCGGTTATTTTTACAAATCAATACTTAATAGCAGATTTTTTTAGAAACGCATAAGTAATAGCAGGATATGTACATATATCCCTAAATAATAGCGGATTTTTTTTGAAAGTCATAATTCATAGCGGATTTTTTAGAGATTTATAATTAATAGGGGTTTATTAGAAACCCATAATTAATATTGGTTTTATTTGAAACCCATAATTAATAGCAGATTTTATATATTTTTAATTAATAGCGGATTTTTTAGGAACCAAATAATTAATAGCAGATGTTTTTAGAAATCCATAATTAATAGCGGATTTTATGTATTCATAATTAATATCGTGTTTATTTATAAACCCACAATTAATAGCAGACTGTCTTAGAAACTCATAATTAATAGCAGATTTTAATAGAGGATTTAATTAATTAATAGAGGAGTTTTCTAGAAACCCATATTTAATAGCGGATTTTTTTAGAAACCCATAAATATCAGAGTACATTTTAGAATCGTTCAGATTTTTATAAAACCATAATTGATACAGGATTTCCATGAGATTATAATTAATTGGAGATCTTTTAGTAACCCATAATCTATAGCGGATATTTTATAAATTCAAAAGCAATAGAGGATATTTATAAATCTATAATTAATAGCTGTTTTTTGTAAAGTCCATAATTATTAAAGGATTTTTAAAACCACATAGTTAATAACGTTTATTTTAAATTCTTAATATTTTTTATGAATCTATAATTATTAACGAATTTTTTATAGACGGATAATTAATAGCGGATCTTTTATGGTCCTATAATTAATAACGGATTTTTTTAGGAAACCATAATTAATAACGGATTCTATTAAAAACCCATAATTAATAGCAGATTTTTTAGAACCCGATAATTGATAGCGGATTGATTATATCCATAAGAAACATTTTGTTTTTATAGACTGATAATTAATTGTGGATATATTTATAAATCCAGAATATGTAGCGGATTTTTTTAGATACCCATAATTAATAGGTGATTTTTTTAGATACCCATAATTAATAGGTGATTTTTTTAGATACCTATAATTAATAGGTGATTTTTTTAGAAACCCAGAATAGCGGACTTTTTAGAAACCCATAATTAATAGCGGATTTTTATTTAATAGATAATCAATAGTAGAATTTTTATAAATGTATAATTAATAGCAGATTTTTTTTATAAGCCGATAATTTATAGCGTATTTTTATGAAACCTATAATTCATAGCAGTTTATTTTATAAACCGATTAAAAATAGTAGATTTTTATAAAACCATACTTAATAGCGGATTTTTATCATCCTATAACTAATGGCGGATTATTTACAAACACAAAATGAATAGATTTTTTTATATCCATAATTAATAGCAATTTTTAAAAGTTCCATAATCAGTAGCATTAGAGTCTAGCATGTACACTGATCTTTTCAGACGTCTAATTCTCCAGCTTTCTTCCTGTATTTTCACTTCATTCTATAGGTGCTGATGTCGTTCTCCCCTTCCATACATGAACAGCTATACCTGATTTCATTGTCTCGCCGCTAACTACCGCTTTTCGATGGCCCTATTGACTTACCTTTTAAATCTATGATTAATGCCAGCTTTTTATTTTCATTCTTACATTTAATAACTGTGTAGAGGCCCAGATTAAGTCATTCTCGGCGGGTATATGTTGGCCTTGTTCAGAATAACAACTGAGGTATGATTGTGGCTAGCCTACTTCATGCCTCAGAGTATAAAATAGACTAGCCTAAACTATGCCCCCTCCTCTAGTTTATAGAAAATGTTTTTCTTAACGAACATGTTATGTGATGGCTCCGGTGTTAAGGCCGGAAATGGTTGATATGAACTCATTCAACGGTAATCTGGTATTATTCTTCTATATGTAATCCATCTAGACACTGGCGGTCATGACTCTCCACAATTTCTAGTCTTTTATAGCTATTAATAATTTTTGTCTTTTTATTATGTATTCCAAATAAAAGAATCCCCAAACCTGCTCTGCCATCCTTTCACTCAAGCTCGACAGGTAAGTTATCCGTTATTTTCCTCTTTCCGTCTTGCCTTTAAACTTTCCTTTGTGACTATCAAATGTTCCAAACTCTCTTTCTTTATTCTGTGCACTAAAAATTTCAACATCTTTTCCTTATTTTAAGTATAACAGTGATATAACGAAATAGGCGTACACCTGTGTTCCCCCTCACCGGAATATGATTGGCTAGTGTCCGTCATAAATACAGACGGACGTGTAGGTATGACAAAGAGCCTTAGTCTGAGAGCTAAGTCTATAACGACGCCCATTGGACTACGCCATTGATCTACACTTCTTACCGGCGACTACGACGCGTACCAGTCGATTACTGCTACCGTATTCTACTTGGTTATAGTAACCAAAACCACTTAACTACTTCATTCAAATATATCCCTTTCCGGGACATATCAAAATGTCCTTTTTGTTTCCGTTGTCTGTAGAACTTTATCGTTGTTCACATGTTCAGTCCAAGTTATTCTCAGAAGCATTTCTTTTGCTTCAAGTATCCTCTTCATCTGTGAGGAGATTGTCCCGCATTCGCTATTATATCGGAGGACTGATATTACATAACAGTTCAATACACTGTTCTTTGTTTATAATGAATTACTTTTTTTTCTTAATACTTTGCTTAGCCATCTTTCATCATAGTTTTAACAATCAGATATTAGTCGACCCAGATCAATCAATAATCCAAAAATTGGGCTTAGTAATGTGCAAAGCAAGAAATCGGATTAAGCTTTGTCTGCTTCATGTCATGCTTGATCTTTACAAGAGTCAGATTAGGCCAAAAATAGATTATTCTTGTCATATCTGGGATGGAGCTTTTGAATTTCCAGCCTTGTTAGTATAAAAAAATGGTTTGCCGGTCTTGTGGCAGTGAGTTTCCCCTCTGCAAATGCTTTCCGACAGACACAACACGTTGCAAGACTGTCGCTACGCCATCACCATTTTTTAATTGTTTCACCATAAGCAAGGCGGGGATGCCGCTAGGACGCAAGTAATTTACAGGGAGTGCAAGTGTAAAAGAATGAAAAGATTTGGAATAGGGAAGATTGAGGAAAGGACAAAAGCTGAATAGGGTTTAAGAAGATAGAAGATGGCGATTGACGTTGCATTTACATTTTTGAAGATTGTAGTTATCAGGGAATCAATAAATCGAAAGGGAGTTCCATAGCTTGGAAATGCGAGAAAATAAACTGTTAGAAGAAAAATGGCGGTTGCTTCTAGTTGGTTCAACTGTAAAATGGTGGACCGTTGCTATTCTAGTAGTACGCCTAGATTTATGCAGATGTTCTGATGAGCCTTTTTCTCCCAGTTACCTAGGGAAAAAAAATCATCAGAACAGTTACCATGAAAATATTTAAAAAAAAGACAGCCACGTTACATCGATGTAAAAGTGACTGAAGGCAAGATGTTTGGTCAGGAACAATTACAAATGTAAAATGAAAGTTCCGGCTATACTGCTTTTTTTCACGAACTGCTACTCTATAGAACAGGCTCCTGCGCAGGTGCTTTCCTGAACTCTACAATCTTCACTTCAAGTCAAGTGTCAATCATTATCTATCCTCCTCATAATCATCACTTTTTACCATCTCTCGTTCATTCCTATCACAAACTTCATTCACAATAAACATTTCAACAGTAACTTGGGTGGCTCTAGTCTTTTATTTTGTGAACTCTAGTATGACTTATATAATTCTTCCAAGTACAAGAGTTCAACAGTTCAGCTCGTAGAAATGAACAATCAGACTACATTGCACGTAGGATTTGATTATAGTGGTAAAGACTTGTGGAGGGGACGATCTACACTTTTCGGAAGAAATGAATACTGAGAACTGGTGCCCATAATATACAACGAGGCCCCCTGACGGTCCTCCTCAAGTTTTGAATTCAGATTTGTACTCTACCTAGACTGGTTGCCAACCAAGGCTAAAAAGTTCAGTCTTTACTACTGTTTGACCACTAACAGGTGGAAACGAAAAGATTGATCCATAAGAAAATGTGCGTGTAAGTAAATGTAACGAACTTAACTGGAATTCGAACCCGGCTCACCGATTTCTCATTCCGAGACGTTATCTATTACACAATCCGCACACTCTCTCATTTTCTCTCTGTCTCTCTCTGTATCTCTCTCACACACACAAACACACACACTTATATATTCCGTATATGCTGACGTAGAAAGCCACTGATCGTATAAGCCGACCCCCAAATTTTCATTTTAAAATGTAGGGTTATATTCGCCGTAAAATTTGACCCCAACACAAATCTTACTTTCAAATATTTTGCATTGAATTTATTAAATAAATTCAGTAAGCATATACATTCTTTTCACTCAAATTCTAATAAAAAAAGACGGTGTGAAGATATTGTCAGTTAATTACCACAATCTACAATACTTCATGAGTGTGCTTGTGTGTTTTCGGTAGGCTGTTACGGCAACCTGAATGACATTTTCCCGTTAAACATTCACTCGTTCCACTGTTCTCGAATGCGGTCTTTAAACGGCCTTTTGAGACAAAAAATATCCCACAACTTACTATAAAGAACAGGATTTAAGGGTCACATTTTATAGCGAGAGTATAAGACGTATTTTTTTAAGTTAAAAGATCGCCTTGTACGCCGACATATACGGTATATATCTATTTGCTATTTATATGTGTGTGTATATCACAGTGTGTGAAACGAAATATCATTACTTATCACTTCAAATCCAGAGTACCGCCATACTTCCTGCGGGAAGCGAAACTGTTACTGCGTTCGGTTTCTTCTTGGTGAATCTGATAAACCGGAACTTGATTGGATTATAAAATGACGAGTACGAGTCGTAGTAGATTGCGCGCATTATGAAAACAGTTGTAGTTGACAGGTGGGACACAAGGTGATATCCGATCAGTATCGGGCGGCTCCACACGGAAAGCGGGTATGATGTTGAAAGACCAGAAACTCCTAATGATCTTCGGCTAAAACATCACTGATGATGTGTACCTGTTATAACTCACTCCTGTGGTTATAATATTATGTCTTGCTTAGGCTACACGACGTGACGTCATTAGAATTCTCTCCGACTCCAGCGGACTGGTATTTAACCAGTCTCGCCATTGAGACGAGATGTAAAACAAGGGGTCGAGTTTACTGTGAGGAATCCGAGTACGTACCCTCGCACAAATGGTCAAAATTTAAGCAGTCACCGCAACCACAGGATGTGGCATATTTATTATCTATTCTTCTCGGCCGAGTCTCCGTCCATAGACAGAGACCCGACTAAGTTTTACCCATAGAATTTGAAAATAACGAGCTAGAAAGCAGACTGCTTAACTCAGGAGAGCTTCTACTGACTCACTTTTAAGGCGCCTTGCCTTGTTCATTTCTGTTACCGGGGGTGTATTATTTATTCCACAACATTGCCACAACATCAAACCGATGTATTTTCACGAAATATCTGTGTGAAGGTATGAAACTATTTTTTGATATAGTCCAAAAACAGATTTCTCTTGATTATTCATCGGGTTGCTTATTAAATCTACAGACGCTGTCACTGATCCGAGAAACTGCGTCGAACGTATTTTGGGGGAGGCGATATTTTGAAGAAGAAGCAAACTAACTTGAAAACTTCACTGTTTGTTTGGAGAAGCTGCGTCTTCGTGAGAGAAATGGCTGCCACCTGGTTGCAAAATAAGGAAGTGATTTAAACAGCATGAGTCTACTCCAGTTTGCACGGAGACTAATTATTTTGACAGAAGTGGGACGAAGAAGGAACTAACATATGTGGGTCGGTTTAAAACTAATGACTGTTCGAATTTCATTTCAGGATGTAAAATTAGCAAATACTAAACACTTCAAATATTTCGTCGCATGAATAAGTTATAACAAATTTACTATTGGAGAAAATGAATTTGAATATAGAATTGACTATGTCATAAGTAGTTTTGACCAACTGCTAAAAAATATCAAAGCGTAACCTGAAAACTCGAGCCATATTTTTTAAATAACCTAATCAAATTGAAGCTTTATAGTTGCCATGCGTGGTAGCAAAAACGTTCAGAAATATCTAAGCTCTATATATCCAGTTTCTCTGATCAATGGTTAAAATGGCTTTGAGCAAGTGTAGCCTGGATGTCTTGGCAAAGACCATCTGTCGAATGGTAATACAGAATCAGAAACAAAGGACTACAAATTAACAGAAACTATATGACTTCAGGACTACCAACATCAGCAACAGCAAAAATGGATAGCACGTGTGGCACAAAGTAAAACTGATGACATAATCAAGATTTTGACATTCCACACTACTTCAAACAAAAGCTTAGAAAGGAAACCTTATTAATATTGGAATAAACGTTAATAGCTATTGGACATGAAAAACAATTAATGGCTGCTCGGTCAATGAATGCCGAATGGTTCTTTATAGAGAAAAGTCTGTGTAAACTACTCTCGAGTGGTCTGTAACACATTATTTATACTCTTTCAGTTGCGTCTCTGTCTTTGGGCAAAGTACACTCAGGGGCGACTCCGTCAAAGGACAGAGTCGCAACTGAGGAAAATTATACTGAGCGGTGACCACCCCTGTGGAACAGCTGCCCGAGGTCGCGCCCTCTCATTGCATCAGAGAGAGAGAGAGAGAGGGGAGGATCGGTGCTCGCATCAAGGCCAGCGCAACTGACGGTTGCGTGCAATTTTTGTTTCTTGCCCGGGTGTATGTGCTCCGGTCCCCAGCTTAAAAACTGACCTTGTGTCACAACTCGTCTTAGTGGGGAGACAGAGTCAATATCTTGTAGAGAAAAGATTAATATTACCATAAAATCTTCCGAAATCCAAAGTTTAAAAAAAATTGTCGTTTCCTAGCCATTTTTTTTAAAATGATCCTTCAAGACATACAAGATCAAGGCTCTCCAAAGATTTTTCTTTGTTTTCTCTGAATTGACATTAATTCTTGAAAAAATAGTTCAGCGGTTTCCCGTTTCATTCTCTACCGTTTGAAATTCAGAGTTTTTCTTCTCTTATACTAGTCACCAACCAAATCTAGAGAGCCCAATCTACACTGCTTAAATACTCAGAGCTGGTGGGAGAAGAGACAAATTCATGCCTTTCCCAAAAAGCATTTGCCTGACATTGAAAGCAAGAAACAAAGTGAAAATATAATTGAATATGTTTTTTTTTTCAAACGAAGATACAAACATTGAAAATAAATTTCCTTATGTTTGACTGAACTTGAGAGACACATTTAATGTCCTGTCAGATATGTGAAAATTGATATATGTAGATAATGCTTAAAAACTAAACTATTCAGCAGCAGAAAACACACGCACACAGATATTTAATGTCGGAATTTTCGAACACACTTGTGTTCTTTACGATACGAGGAAGAAACAGAGAAGTGGGACTTCTTTTTCCGAGGGATATTGTTGGTCAGAGGTCTCACTGTGGAAATTATATTCTCCGAGTAAACCCAAATCCCTGTTTAATCCTTCAATGTTGAATTTATTTTGAAAATAAATTTCAACTCCGATCTGCGTCTTTCTTCTTGGCTGTTGAATGAAGACGCTAAAGCCACACATCTGATGTTATTGACGTTATGAAATGGTTGGTTGAAGTGTGAATAGACCAGGAAATTGTTGTCTTGGATGTTTTTATGCTTATTGAACCAATGAAGGAGTTCTGTTCCATTTTCTCCAACATAATTTCCTTTGTTTTTTGTGACGGAAAAGTAAATATATAAGATTTGAAGTGTCACAATTTAGAGCCGGTGGTTTAAATACTAGGTGAGTGTCAGTGGGTGTGAAATTGCTATCAGTCATGATATGTCTACAGACTTGGCATCGAGGTTTATTGCATATCATAGTCCCTTGATGTTGAATGATGTATATCAAATAATGTTAAGAGTGTGTGTAGATTGGATAGGCTGACTTCTAGCAGAAAGTAGGTTTTTTCTGAATATTTTTCCAATTGTTTGGTCGAGTTTTAAATACTGCAAATCTTCCATTAAGATATCGGAAAGCTTGGGAATGCTTAATTAAAATAATAAAAAAAACATGGAAATTCTGGAATTATTCTTTTTTATTCCATTAGAAGAGTATTTCTATTTGTTTTGGAAGTCTTAGTAATCGATTTTTGATAGTTTATGTGGGTAATTCCTATTGAGAAAGTAATTAAATGTTATCCTTTGTAATCCTCATTTTTTGAATAGATACGCATGCGTAAACAATGGTTGTGGATTATTGATTTTTTTTTAGGTTGTTGGGTTGGAAGCTATTAAAAATTAAGTAGCAATGACTATATGTGAGTTTGGTGTATTTAGATGTACCAGTAGATCCAGAAACGGAATACAAGTGGTAGAATATTCAATTGTGAATTTGATGGTGTGCTGGAAACTGTTGAGATGTTTTTAAGGTCTTGGAAACTGTTCTCCTCATATGTCCATTTAAAGAAGATATCATCTATGTATCTGTGGTAATGTAGGGGTGCTAGGTGGTAACTCCTCATAATAATCATCAGACAAACTGACAAGGGTGGTTTAATCCCCATTATAGACAGAAGAAAAAACATCGTCGAAACAGAAAATCAGCTCTACACAGATAGTCATTGTTACTTAATTTTTAATAGTTGCCACCAACCTAAAAGTGAAGTGTGTATTTAGACACGATAATGCTTCTTTTCATATACCTAAAGTAACCCGTGAAGTGTTTGAGCATAAAAGGTTTACAGGGAGAGAATGTAATTGAATGACCACCATCAAGTCTCGATCCGATCGAAAATCTATGTTAAATTGTGAGGATGAAGTTAAAATGTCAAACAATATGATGGCAAAGCAAGCCTATGGGAAGCAATTACAACAACCATATCGAAAACTGAACCTGTTGAATTAAAATAATAACAAAATCAATGGAGGATTGATTGTTCGCGGTTATTGAGAAAATTGCTCAGCATATGGAAATAGTTCAAAAACGTATCATATATGTTTGTCATTTGTTCT
>CAHIKZ030002468.1:1187500-1212500 GCA_903632075.3 Acanthosepion pharaonis | reverse complement strand
TTGATCAATCTTGAGAAATAAATAAAATAGTGACTAAGCTACATTGTATAGGTAAGAAATTCAAATTAACAAAAAAATTCGATCGGACTGAGTTCGCGAGACATGCGTTAGCTGAAAGCATGAGAATTGCTTAAGGAAAGAAAGAAATGTCATTTCCAAACCAGAGTAGAAAAAAATACTCCTCCTAGATTTTTTTCTTATTTTCCATTGAAATAGAGAAGTCCATGCTGGATGAAGCTATGCTCCATCAATTCTGTTACAGACATTTTCAGTACTTGCCATTATTATTTGTTCAGCTATCGATCTTTGGTTGAATTCGTGTCGGTTGGTCAATTTTATTTTCTTTAAAATGGTTTAAACATAATGTATAAATATGGAAATATGAAATGTAATGCTTGAATGTTGAACATAATGTTTAAATATTAAAATGTTCAATTGTAAGCACAATGATTCAATGTTGAATTATAAACATGAGTTTTAGATGTTTAAGTATTAAACATAATATTTAAATGTTTAAATATTCAACATAATATTTAAATATCGGATTATAAGCATAATGTTTAAATGTTCAATATATTGTTTAAATGGCCCCTTTTTTCCTAGTCTGTCGCTTATAGGTGACATTCCAACAGTGTGATATCGAAATTCGAACGCGTATTGGGATATCTAAAGATGTCTTCCAAAAGCTAAGCAAAGCATTAAGAAACAGGAAAATTTCATTAGAAACAAAAGAAAAGTCTATTAAACAGTAACGTTATATCAGTCCTCCTATAAGGAAGTTAATATTGGAAAATATTGCAGATAAAGAAGTCACTTGAAATAACAGAAATATGATTCTACAGAAGGATGTTGAGGATACCATGGAGTAAACACATTAGCATGTTTTAGTAAAAACTGAAAGATAAAAGACACTTATACTTTAACACCAAAAAGAGAGAGTTGAAATTTCCAGCGCATACAATGAGGGAAGAGGGCTTAGAAAATTGGATACGCCTATTGTCAGATTGAATGTAAGTGGGACAGAGGAAAACAACGCACACCTATCGAGTTTGAGTAAATGTATGACATAACAAAGATTAGCATACATAAGAAAAGGACAAAATTCATAAAGCTACAAAAGAAAGGAAATTGTTGAAAGCGGTGATCACCATCGTCCTGAAGAAGAAAATGAAACCTATGTGCAATAATCTACAATCAAATAACTATGTCCAGACTAGTTTGTTCCGAGATCTTCTAAGAACCACCAATGATCCCTGGATAAACTGTGCAACTTTATTTTTTCTCAACTGTGCATCGGAGACTTGGTGGCTTGAATCTTGGTATGTGTTCACAGCTGTTTGCAGTTAAATCTTAGTAAGTTTTCTGAAGTATTTGTTGGTTTGTTTTGAAAATAAACATTGGAGCCATAGTAAAAAAATGAGAGAACTGAAGAAAATTGTACATGAGTTTTGAATCGGAATTTGTCGAAAATGAGTAGGAGTGTAGCGGGAGTAATGTCAGTGATGATAAGGGTAGAAAATAAATTCAAATTTATGCTTAATGTCGCCATTTAATGAGCTCAGATAAATCTGGCATAACATCAAATACAGGGTGCGATGTGTAAATTGTCGCCATTTTATATTTTTAATTTCGCGCATGCGCGTTGTTTGTTTTTGATTTTGTTGCCTGTGCTTTATAGAAGGATCAGTTGGGCACCATCTGTGAGTAAAAGAACAGCATGACGCAATTCACTCCACCAGAAATTTGGAAAAGGCATGCTATACTGCTTGGCATTCGAGCCGGAAGCTCCAATACGAACATTTCAGAGTGTTTGGGAATCAAAGTGTGGACAGTGCAGAGGATTAGGAAAGATTTGGATGATATATCTAATCAACATCATGGCGTTTGGTGTGATCACTAGTGATGGCGACGTTATACCTCAATATGAACATTTCAGGGTGTTTGACTGTCAATCTGGGGACAGTGCAGATGATTAGGAAAGAGTTGCATGAGTCTAATGGTGATTACAAAGGTGTTTGGAGTGATTACTAGTGTTGATGATGTTATACTTCCATTCATCATCTAACAAGGCCTTAGACTCAACACGGAGGCCTACATCAAGTACCTTGAGGAGATAGCGCTGCCCTGGGTCAAGAGAGTGGCTGCTGGAAGACCCACTGTCAGGCAACAGGAACCATATCACACAATCATGAGAACCTAGTGATGACTGTCAGAAAATTTATGCGGCCACGTCACCCCTTAAATCTGACCATTTAACTCCCCAGACTGCAGCTACCCCCTTGATTATTATGCGTGGGGCGTAGTTGAGCGAGAAACCAACAAAACTCCTTGTAACACCAAAGATGAACTGAAGGCAGGGATTATGTCAGTATTCACCAACTTAAACAAGAAGACCATCCAGAAGAGTTGCAGGTGATTCCGAATTCATCTGGAGGCCATGGTTGATTGCCATTGGAAATTATGAATTTATAAAGAAAGTAGTGTTGTAAATGTTTAAATAAGCAATCATCTGGGGGTCAGAAACGGATTAATCTAATTTACATTGATTTCTATGGAGAAAATATTTTCGGTTTACGAACATTTCGGGCTACGAACAACCATCAGGAACAAATTAAACCGAACAAGAAATCCTTTCAATCTTTAGTCGTCGATTAAGCACAGTCGAATAGCGTTTTATAAACGTAATTGAGTTCCAGATTCTTGAATGCTCATATCGGCTCAGTTTTGTATTCGAAGCTGAGCAGAAGATATTCGACCTTGCTCCATCAGCGACATTCTTTGTGGCCGAGTTGATCAAAACCATGTCGGATCTAACGAAGGTCTCTCATGCGAAGAGGAATGAAGGTTCGAACCTTACAGGAAGGCGCATCTGTCTTTAATAAGAAAATAATTAAATATACTGTTTAAAAGAAATAAACGGAGCGTCTACTCAAATATGGGTGTCCCGTAAAAATGATATTTAAAAGGATAAAAAGTAAAGAAACTGTTAAAAACATTAAAACTATCAAGGAACGAAACACGGAACTTCTGTAAAGAATAAAAAAGAACTAAAAACCATTTTTAAACAATGAAAGAATTACTGAGTTCAGGTAAAATCTTGAATTAACAATAATAATTACTACTAATTAAAAATAATAATGAACTATAATAATTATTGCTTACGGGGTGGGGAAGTGCGTGTACTTAATAAACGGGGTGCTCTTAATAAGCAATAAATGTTATCAAAATTCATTGAAAAAAAAAAGAAAATTAATGCTCCCACTTTCTTTCAGTAATCTCAGAGTACAGCTCCATACTTGGACCAGAAAACATTGCCATTGGGCTGAAAAGCCGGCATCCTGTTACGTTGTCAGTTGAGTCATGTTTCCAGTTCCATGTTTTCGTAGGACATTATTGAAACTGACGGTTGAGACATTGTGGCATACACATAAATTGTTGCACACCAACTGTACCTCTTTATACTTTCTATGTTTCATGGTGGTGATGAATTTTGTTAACACGAAACTGCGTCCAAGAATTCATTACTAATATTCATCCCAGTATTCACCAGATTTAATTACCATTGAACATTCAGGGGCATTTTTTAGTTTTTACAAAATCCCTGCAACCGCACACAACAAAACAATTTTGAATTTTTTTAGTTGGATATATATTGAAACAACAATTCCAGTAAAACGTATATATATATATATATATATATATATATATATATATATATATATATATATATATACTTTCATTAGCCCTCTCCTCTTCATATATATATATATATATATATATATATATATATATATATATATATATATGTATGTGTGTGTGGGGGTATTTCATTTATAGAAGAAAATACTTTTAAGATTTATTTATTCATTTCTCTATTTCTGACAATTTTCTTGGTTTTCGGTACATATTTAAATACTAATTACCTAATGACTGAATACTTCTGGTTTTTGTAAACCATTATCCAAGTGTTTTCTTAACAGGGCTCGCCTTTTACTTCATTTTAGAATATCGCATCTTCGTGTCTTCACGTGACAGTTCGTATTATTATTGTTTTGTCTTGTTATGTTTCATTAACGAAATATGTTGGGGATGTTTGTTTCAAAATTTGATAACATTTTATTTATAATTGGTTGTTTTTTGTGCTTCTAGTATCGTTGATCATATCTTTTACAGTTGATGTGATGTAATGTCTTTGTGTTATTGGCAAGGATTGGTCGGATTTATTGTATTTTGTTGTTCTGTTGATTGGTGATACGCGACTTAACTAAAGTGTTATCAGATAAATATCATGTTAAACTTTGTGATAGTGTAGTGGCTTTGTAACCCCTGTATGTGTTGTTTGAATTATTATTATCAGAGGGCCATTATCCAAATAGGCCAACGAATTCCTAGACTGCATAGATTTGATGAAGATTTGGTTTGTTTCTTGTATCGTTAGCATCAATAAGGTTAGAGAGCTTTTTTCATTTTTAGTTTTTTTTTTAATAAGCGATGAGTTTCATTTGTTTGCTTTTACAGTTAGATGACATGTATCTATGTATTTGGTTCCTCTCAACCCATCTACACACACACGCACACACACACACACACACACACACACACTTCAGAAATTTGAAAGCAATGTCAATCTCCATTTTCTGTCTTCTTGAACCATATTCCTTTTTTTTTTTTAATCCTTTCCTCAATCCTCCCCATTCTCAGTTTTCTCATTCTCTCACTTTCACTCCCTGTAACCCCTTGCGTGACATTATCGCTTTGTTTGGGGTGAAACGATTAATATATATATATATATATATATATATATATATATATATATATATATTGAAAATGGACAAGGTCCGACAATTTATTTATTAAATACATTTTTATGTTTATATAAATATATCTATAAAAAACAACGTTAAACATAAAAAATGTCTTTTAATAAATATATATATATATATATATATATATATATATATATATATATATATATATATATATATATAACCTCAGAAACACTTTAAGGAATACAATGCTGTGAAATTTTAAAAAAAAAGAAACAAAATGGAAATGAGATAACACAAATTATTTCCTCACGGAAACAAGCATATAAACAAAGAAAAAAAATAAATAAATAAGATTTATAGCAAGTGTAATATTTAATAAATTAAAAAAATATATATATTTAAAAATAAGCATACGGATTTAATATTTTAGACAAAGATGATAAAATAATAAAATGGCCGACGTAAATATAAAATCTTTAGAGAATTAAAAACAAACAAACAAAAATGCACTAAAAAAAGTAGGTGAAAATATTTCCATTTTTGTCAGTCGGTTCCGCCCTCACCACAAGTACCACCACCCGTTTCTAAAAGGCATGATCCTTGTGAAAAAATATATATATTTTTTTAAATTCCCATTATCGAGGATTAATGACTTCCATAATCGTCTGTAGTTTATTATTTCTTTTCTTGGAGCGCTTTCCTCCCTTTCTCTTAATAATTCATCCACCATTTTCTTTTTTGTCTTTTTTGTAGCATCTTCCAAACAAACAACTTAGATAACCAACGCCCAAATTGTCTTCATTTTCTTAAAAGACCAAAACTGTTTTTTTTTCCTACTATTCTTTCTCTTCCTCTCGTCACTTCCTATTTTCTTTTTCACTGTTTGTCTTACATTTCATATTACTTGTACCCTTTTGTAATATTCTTTAATATTCACTCTCCTCTAACTTAGTAAACGTAACAACTCGTGGTTAATTCGAATTTTTAAGGACGAATTTTTCGATAAAGTATTACCGGCCGACAGGTAAGACACTGAAATTTGCGTAGGATTTGGAGGCTCTCTTAGTAACCTTAGAAAACTTGTATTGCAATACTATTTTATTATATATAAAATGAAATTGAATACAGTAGAAGTCCTCATATCCGAACTTCTTAGTATTGTCATTTAGATGCTATATTCTAATATTTTTCTTTTTATTTTTGCAGATAATTGTTATTAACTTGAAATTTCTTAATAAATAATGTCTCGCACTAAATAAACTCCAATTGGAAAAAAGGAAAATAAATTTTTTCACGTTACGTCAGAATGTAGAGATTATTTAAAAACTGGACGAAACTCCAAATTCGTTGAATATCCAAATTAACAAACAAGGATTTCAGAATCTGATCGAAACACTAAAATTCACGCTTGAAGATGATCCACTGAATATTCTCACTTCGGATGACTTAAAAGAATGGATAAATGAAGATGCTAATGATTTGCAAAAGAATTCAATCGTTGAATCGCTTCAAAATGATTTGGATTGTCAAGAAATAGAGGAAGAATCAAATTCTTACGATAATTGTGAAGATATGAAGAAGACTGGGACTCAGTAGAGAAAGCTATTGATGAAGTCATGAAATTCGTGAAGAATCCTCTTTGTTCAGTAATACAGAATATACAAGTGCACGTAATTTTTAGAAATGCGTTACTTTAAAACTAGAACAGAGAAAAGTAAACGAAATGAGAAAAGAAATAGGAAAGACAATTGAAAATAAAACTTATTGAATATTAAACCTTAGCAAATTAATATCTACTTTCATGAGACACTTAATATTTCAAATATTGCGATAAGCTTTTGTTCTCTTAAGTTATACTTATATTACACATGTCGCATTTTATCCGAACCCGTTCTCATGTCCGAAATAATCTGAAGTGATCATGGCTCTCCACATTTCCATATCCTTTGCAGCTCCTAGTAAGTTTTGTCTTTTTTTTTTATCTCTTCCAAACCCCATTTTGCTATCCACAAGATTAACAGGTAGGTTATTCGTTGCTTTTCTCTATCCCTCTTGACTTCAATAATCCTGTGAGTGTTAAATTCTTCAAGCCCTGTTTCGTCATTATTTGTCCTAAAACTGTCCATTCTGATTCTAAGTGTAAGGGCCCTTTTTCTTTCCATTTTCTTTAAACCTTTCTCGTTGCTCACGTGTTCAGTCTATGGTAGTCTCAGTATCCTTCTGTAGAGCTACATTTATGTTGAATCATCTGTGTGAAGATTATCTAGAGTTCACTGCCATATAGATATATAACAAATATTTGACAAAAATCGACTTGTTAAAGTCGACTTATACACGAGTAAGCATGATTTATGGCGACTGTCTTTACATTATGAGATTTAAAGTAATCTTGCCAGTTTTTAGTTTTTTTCTCTTTTTTTTTTTTCAAATCGGTATGTCGAGGTCATTAGTGTTTGTATGATAAACTAACTAGCGCTTAGTGCAATCTCTAACTCAGCTTAGACATATAGTAACTTATAATACAATCTGTTTTCCGCGGTACTTTTGTTATATTGTGCATTGGGAGTGTCTTTCTCGAGATAAATCGCCGACAGGGACTTTATAGTCACTTATTCCCAGTAAATTTTTCTATTTCCTCCTAAATGAAACAGTACAGCCAGGCAACAATGGCAATTCTGTAGGTGTTCATAACACATAGCATATTTAAAATCCATCTTTTAAATCAAGAAAACTTTTTACTGATGTTATCGAAAGAAACGCATTGATTGAGAAATGTCACTCTTAATGCAACAATTATAGTAAACATCGCTTATCCGCGGTTATATATTTCAAACAAATGTGTAAATGAACGCAGTTTCGAACCTGTAGATTAAATCGTTGTCGATGTACATTTATGATGAGGTTTAATTTTTAATTTATGATGAGGTTTAATTTTTAATTTATGATGAGGTTTAATTTTTAATTTATGATGAGGTTTAATTTTAAATTTAGCTATAATAAGAAATTGGCAACAGTAACTAATACTAAAACAGAACAGTTCTTTTCTAATGAAATTTATGTGATGGATCGAAGATTCGTTCTTACCGTAGATCGTATCAGGGACAAGAAATTAACAAAAATTAACAATAATAAAATAGAACAATATGCAGTAATGAAAGTCAAGGTGGTTTTCTAAAATAACTTAGATGTGACACAAGGCCGAATGTATGGAGCACCTAGTGAGGATCGAATTCATTATTTTGTAATTGATCTAGTGATGCAAAGTTGCTAAACATTACATCAACGTCGAAATGTCTGAGTAATGAAATTTATGTGATGGATCGAAGATTCGTTCTTACCGTAGATCGTATCAGGGACAAGAAATTAACAAAAATTAACAATAATAAAATAGAACAATATGCAGTAATGAAAGTCAAGGTGGTTTTCTAAGCGTAACTTAGATGTGACACAAGGCCGAATGTATGGAGCACCTAGTGAGGATCGAATTCATTATTTTGTAATTGATCTAGTGATGCAAAGTTGCTAAACATTACATCAACGTCGAAATGTCTGAGTAATGAAATTTATGTGATGGATCGAAGAATCGTTCTTACCGTAGATCATATTACAGACAATTAAAGATTAGTAACAATAATCAATAAAAGAAAACAACAATTCCAACAATATACTGGAATAAACAATTAAAAACAATAAATAATAATAAAATAGTATATCAACTAGAATTTACCTTAATGAAAGTTATGTGGTATATAGAATGTTCATTCTTAGATGTTAGCAATCTCTGTACACTATTATTTTAATTAGTCGAGAAAGTTTCAGTTTGGTATATCCGAATGGCTAGCCTTCCTACATTTTTGCTTTGGGGATCATTATTAATAAAGACAAAAGGAAAAATGAAATGCCTCGGCTAAGATAAGATTTCCTTTTGTTTAATATTCATATTGTCCGTTAACAGATATATTTCTATCTGAAATTTTTACACATCATTAAATAAAATGTATGAATACTTATTTTTGGATTTAACCGTGAGTTAATTTACCGATTTTGTAATAAGTTTTATAAATATTTCATTCTCATCATTTGGCTCAGTTCAGAATTGTCTGGAACGATATAACATTTTGATACAAGAACCGTTCCAATTTTTATGGCATTTAATAAATTTCGTAGTGCTTAATGCTTTATCCGTTTAGTAAAGTCAACACAGCAGCAAAAATTATTATCAGTTTTAACGCACTATTTTGTCTTTGTTTCCTAAAATTGTCCATACTTTTAAAAGATTTAATATAAGTTTGTCTTTTCTTTCATTTTCTTCCCACGCTTTCTCTTTATTTAATTCTTTCCTTTCCGTCTTTTTCTTCTTAAATTTTAACTTTTCATTTCCCTCTCCTTTTATTTGCATGGCTTTCTTTTTCTATCCGTTTAATTCTCACTAAGTGTGATGTGGTTGCATAATACCAACTGTTGTCAAATGCGGGTATTCTGACCCAGGTTACAATTCAAAGATTTCAGATTCCGATTTTCTAGGCAGACAAACGATACATTTTGATTGCTTTTAACTTTGTGATCGACTAAGCTCATTATATATTTGTAACAATTCATTTTTGCCTCTTGCTTTTCTTCCCATCTATATCAATGTAGGGTAAAGTTTTTTTATCAGTTCTACATTGCTAATTTAATACCAATAGACTTCGTCATGTGCAAACGCAATTGTTTCCTGCGATAGTGTTCAACTGAAGAAGAAGAAGAAGAAGAAGAAGAAGAAGAAGAAGAAGAAGAAGAAGAAGAAGAAGAAGAAGAAGATGGAGAGGAGAAGGAAAAGGAGGATGAAGGGAAGCAAGATACAATTTGAAAAAAAGGAAAGAAGAGGTGCAAAGAAGAAGAGCAAGAAGAAGAAGAAGAAGACGATGATTGTGAGGAGGAAGAACGGGGAGAGAATAAAATGTTAAAAATTATTGGAAAAAGAAGGGAACACAATCAATAGAGGGGAACAGAAAAAACTTGTATGGAGAGAAGAAAAGAAAAAGAAAGAGAAGAGGAGGAAGAGGTGGAAGAGAAATGATAACAAAGGGAAGAGAGCAAAAGGAGGAGGAGGAGGAAGAAGAAGAAGAAGAAGAAGAAGAAGAAGAAGAAGAAGAAGAAGAAGAAGAAGAAATGAAAGCAGTAGAGATGAAAGAAGAAGCCAAGAACAAAAGAAATAAAATATGTTCACACTTAGTCGTTGTTTGTTTTTCGTCCTTCTTAGCCAGCAGTCTGCTGTTACACATTGTTATCGCTTCTTTTATTTTACTATTTACTATTATTTGGGATAAAAACAAAAGAAAACAGAAAGAAAACAAACAACAAAATAAAAAAAAAACGGAGACGTAAAAGCGCCAACCCCATCAGTACAAGTTATGAGCCGAGTCGCTAAGGGTGTGGTCTAGGAACATTCGGAAGGTAAAGAAGATAAGGAGGAAGATACGTTGCTGCTGACTCACTAACAACAACTTGGCGCTACAGGGTCGTTCAAAAGAGAGTCTGTCCCAAACTATCAATTTTGTTTCCACAACAGATAAACCTTTAAGCAATCGTGACATTCAATCTATTTTTATTCTTTTGTTGCTAAATTTTTTAAGATAATAAATGCAAGCATAGTTTCTCTCTCTCTCTCACACACACACACACAAGCAAACACACGCGCACACACACACACACACACACAAACACACACACATATATATATATATATATATATATATATATATATATATATATATAAATTACATTCCAAAAAAAACAAGTTCATAATTTGTGCATAAATACACACACACACTATACACACACACACACACACACACACACACACATATATATATATATATATATAAATTACAATCCAAAGAAAACAAGTTCATAATTTGTGCATAAATACACACACACATACACACACACACACACACACACACACACACACACACACACACACACACACACACACACACACACACACACACACACACACACACACATATATATATATAAATTACAATCCAAAGAAAACAAGTTCATAATTTGTGCATAAATACACACTAGCTCTAAGCCCGTCCATGCCCAGGTGTTGAAAGAAACATTCACTGGGGAGGGGAATATTAGGTGTATTTTAAAATCTGATGTTTTTTTAAAAAGAAAAAAAAAACTAGAAAAATATGGAATATTAAAATAACTCATCTTTTCAAATAGTATTGAGAAAACTACGATTGGGGGAAATATATTTATAATAAATGAACCCGCCATACAAATAAGAAAAGAAAAATAAGAAAAAAAATGACAAATTAATAATGTTTCAAAAACTGACCATCTCTTATTTTCCATCCCAATTTTTTCTTTGACTATGAAATTAGAATTAGGTTGTAGGGATGCAAAAGTCATTATCTCTCTTATGTTTATGTTAGCAGCCCAGATATTTCTGAGAACTCATCTCTTCCTACGGGCAGAGGAACCCGAAGGAACGCCGAAGGGCGGAGTCTCCTTCAGAGGTTAGCCCCCTGAACCCGTTTATACGGGTTCAAATGGGCTATTTTTTGGCCGAGCCTAATGGCTCGGGAATGCCCACATTAAAAAGGCCTTTGTTGACGCCCACGTGGGGGGGTGGCTAAATATCTTATGTTTATATGAACTCATCACGGTAACGTGACGGCCGCTGTGTGATGTCAGTTCATAGAGTGACAAATGTGGTCAGTCGTTTAGTTAGCTGCCTGAAATCAAGGTTAAACCGGCCTGCCCATGCCAGCTCCCATGGGTTAGCAGACGAACCCATAACGCCGGTGTCGTGTTGGGGAAAATATGTATTCACCAGAGAGATATATATAAAAAAAACTCCGCTTCGCAGTTGGGAAATACACATAACTCACTGTTTCCCACTCGGGAAATATGTCCTCACCAGAGCCATAGAAGATAAATCGAACCCGCTCGAATTCCCGTTTGGGAAATATAAATATAGCCGCTCCACATGATTCGACAGTTTTTCCGTTGGGAAAAATATGGCTTCTCGAGAAACATAGAATAATCCTCCGACAGATCGAATTCACGTTGGGAATTATTATAAATAAATCTGTATCTATCTTAACAATTTTCACACTGCTTGTTGTTGTATATATGTGTTATAATTTCTCTGTTTGGGACATGTGTAAATATTTGTATATAATTTTGTGTATGACTACTCAGTATAAAAATCTATTTGAGAACAAAGCATGATGTCAGTCTTTTACTTTCAGCTATTCTGTTCCATCTGTATATTAAGATGTTCCTATATCATGGATATAAGGAAACTGGGAAATATGAAACGTTCTTGAAACGTTGCATTGTATTTTGCTTGGAGAATATGTGACGTTCTAATGACGTTACTGTAACATTGCAACCAATTATTATTCTGGCCTTAAACTGACCGCCCCCCGCAACATTGTCACAAGTTTATGGTAACGTTGCGAAGTGCTGTAAGTGAAAGATTCCACAATGGTCTGATACCATCAGAATACGGTTCTTCACTTGACAATATGTGTAGAAGGCATGTAATTTCTCTTCACATTTTTTTAATCGAGAGTTTCTAATTGAGAAGATGATTACACGTTCTGTTATCTTCCTGAAATTTGTTATCCATTTCCTGCCAATGCAACCTCACAACACAACCTATTTGCAATGCTCATCATCATCTTTCGACCTCCCTATGCTTGGTTGGAACTCCATTGACAATCCCTTTCCAAACTGTTCGATCTTGCATCGCTGTCCCCAGATCCTCAATGTCCAACCCTGAGTATCGAGCTATGGTGTCTGAGAAAGTCAATTTTCGTGAGAAGACACTTCCAAAAGGATGCTATAGGAGTAATGATGAGACGATTTCCCTGTCCGCTTGGTGGCAGAGGCCGGAAAACAGTAATCGTTTTTGTTTGAGCTTAAGAGAGATTGGTCTCAGCTCTCCGTAAATTGTGTTAATTGTTGCATGGGATCTCCAACTGATGTTCTGGATTTTTCTAAGTAAATTTGTATATGTTCCATCCAGTCGTCGTTCAATATCCAAGTTCTGATCCATGCAGTGGGACTGGTTCAATCAATGTTCGAAAGGTTTGTTTTTTTTAAGTTAGATGGAAGGGTCTAGCGCCAAATCTTTAGTGTGTTATACGTATCTCATGAAAGAGCTTTGCGGATGTTGAAGTCTTTTTGGGAATCTATTATGTGAGATCCAAAATATTTGAAGTCCTCAACTCTTTTGATGGATGTATTATTGAGTAATTGAAACTCGGATTGTTCAGGAGATGTTGTGACACATTCTGTCTTACCCACATTGCAACGTTACAGGGTAAGTTTTCAGGTATATGGTGGGTGGGGTACAAAAACGTAATTTCAACCTCTATGCAATAGTTGCAAAGATGTTGTAGCAAAATCTTTTTTTTCGCTCCGTGCGTATAAACCAGTAAATAAGTAAATAATTTTGCTTGTCACTGCCTCTTTCATTGGGCTATAGATAATGAAAGCCTGAGTGAGCTAAGTGGTGATGAAGAAGTGAAAACCGCTGAAAGAAATTGGCTACATCAGCAGCCAGCTGAGTTTCACGAAGCTGTGATACATGCCCTAATTCGTAGGATGAACATTGTCATTGAAAGAACTGGGGGCTATGTTGATAAGTAGAGATGTGAAGCTGTGATGTATAGCTATAACGTGATACATGATGTGTTTGATTGTGTTATTTATTTCTTATTTAATAAAGCAAATTGTATTACTTTTTGACTCACTCTCGTGTTATCACAATGTTTCTGACATTGTGCCTACCGACCGTAACCATCTGCTTATCCATCTGTGTAACCTTAAGAGAATTTCTAACGTAACACTTTATTTAACTTTCGGGGATATATTAGTCTTGTTCTGCTTTCCATGTCTAGGGATATCTCACTTTGTACTTATTTTTTATTGCTGCTTATTTATCGATCTCCCTGTTCTCACTGAGTTTACGCTTGAACTATCTGGCCCGGAAATTAAACTTACAATTACTTTGTCATCAAATTCACGAACCAAGCTGTGGTTTTTTTGAAGATTTTAAAGTGACAGCAAGCGATGTGACAGTGCATTGGTTTTTCAATTTGAAATGCACGTATAATACCAAACTGCCAACATTATAACATCGAATATTCAATTTGTTATGTAAATATACAGGTAAAGTGGACGTTGAATTTCTGCCTGTGTGCAAATATGTTTGTAATTTTGATATTATAAAAAAAAAGAGTTTATTTTTAGCAATCAGAGGTTAGGGTTAGTGGTTTGAAGTTGTGAACTTTCTAGGTTTCCTTATTTTAAAACTGTAAACACCTTACTTGCATGAATAAAAACAATGTAAGAGACCATAGGAAAAATTAAATTAATCGATGTTTTTATCTAAAAATTAAAAACTGTGGGCTGCTCTAGGGACTGTTTCGCCCCAAACCGCAAATTCATACAAAACCAAAACTTTAAACTAAATGCTAAAAAGGAAAACTTAAATAACCGCGTCAGATGGATATCATGAATGATGTCAAACGCGTTCACTAATCTCTAAGATGTCAGCCGTATGCAAACACTTTCTCAGATCGATGGTTAAAGGTGTCTTAGAGCAAATAAAGCCTGTAACTCTCAGCGAGGATGTTGACATTCCACACTGGTTAAAAAAAAAAAAATGAAAAAGGAGAGGAAGGAACCAACCCCATTCAATACTAGAAAGAGGAATAAGAGTTACACGAGTTGTGCAACCTGTTTTACTGAAAAATTATTTGAAGAGAAAGATTTCATAAATTTCCACCGCGAGAAATACCGGCTCTTTGGTCTTAAGGAAACGGTTAATATTACCAATATCTTTACCAATAAAAGCTATTTTCCTTACCCACAAATAAAAATAAACATAAAAACATATATGAAGATATGATAAAACATAAAGATATTTTCCTACAAAAACAGACACTTCGTTCCATCTTTGGAGAAAAACCTGTATGCGTACACAATTAGATTATTTATTAGATGCTTATTTTCATTGAAATAAATCTAAGGCCACCATGTGACCCACGGTTTCCCGTGAAATGTTCAAGGGTTTACTAGAAATACATCTTGGGAAATGTTTTGATTTGAGTTCTGGTTTAATAAAAGAAAATCCTCGTCCTATGCCAGGAAGCTGATTATCGATATATTTATAGATACTCGCAATGTTTCGTCAAATTTTATCGCGGATAGTCGATTCTAACTACATTAAAAACATGTATTTTATTTTATCCTTTCCGTATCGTATTGTGTAGGTTTCGATTACGTCTTCTGTCGATAAATGACCTCAAATCTCTACGATTTTTTTTCGGATATTCTTAATATTGAATGAAGAACACGGCAATTTTCTGTTCTAAAATATATGAAAATGGCTGTTTCTAACATTTACAAACCGGTAAGGAAAACAATCATACTAATGCCAAGATAAATGTTGGATTTAATATTGTTATAATATGTCCACTTTGGAAAAGCTACCACGTCTATGAATGTGCGTAGGTTCAAATGAATGATACAGTCCTTTCCCGGATGATATCGATTCAGTATATATATGATTGTACTTATAGTTTTAACGATCATACCGGATGGAGACCCCCCGCCACGCACACACACACACACACATAGACAGACAGACAGATAGATAGATAGATAGATAGATAGATAGAGAGAGAGAGAGAGAGATAGAGATGACGAGAAAAACTCATCTGCATATTATAGATATATATATACGTACATGTATGATTTTCAAACACTATATTTAGAAAGAGAAAGTGATTCATATATTAGGTGGAGTAATAAATAATTCCTGTTTTTGTTTACCAATTTTATTCTTCAAAATAATACAATTGGTTTACAAAAACGGAGATTAATTATGATTCAAATTAATGCATATATGAATTTTATTAAAATCGAGCAACAAAATCAGTTTCTTTAAGTTTATTAGATTGTTCAAAGTAACGTCATCAGAAAGTGTAGTTGTTTTGTAACCAATGTTAAATTAAAGAAACTTAGTATATTTCGTACCAATATTGGTTATCACATTACCAACAACTAAAATATTACTTATAAGACAAATATTTTGTAGTTGATAATAATATACTTAAATTAGTCGTTGGTTATCATAAGAAAGAGCTCATATGAAAGAATATCGGAATACATCAATTTAAGAAAAGTATTTTACAATCGCCCTACACATGAGGTAATGCAAATTTCCATTAAATTAGAAATTTACGTTCGTAAAATATCAGGATGAAGGAAATAAAAAACATCTCTATGTCACTGATAAGATTAGAGCTCCTAATACTGATTTCAGATGTTTGAAAGCACACACACACACACACACACACACACACACACACACACACACACACACACACACACACAAAAACACACACACAAACACATACACAAATACACGCACACAAACACACACACACACACAAACACATACAGATAGAGGCATAACCAGAAAGAGAGAGACGGAGTTATGGACATTGAAAAGCTTCTCCGAAAATTTAGGATGTGCAGGTGGTATAATAGATTGAGAACTCGAGGAGCCGAGTTCGAATTCTAGTCCATCTCTTCTCCCCAAACTATGGGTTAAATAGTAAAACGTACAGTAGAAAAAACATCATTATCTTCAAAGAAATTGTTAATGCCGTATTCACTCGACTTAAATTATTCTTACAATCCTAAATATGTTTGACTTTAATAACACACATCTGCATATCATATATATATATATATATATATATATATATATATATATATATATATATATAAATGAAAAAATGCAATATATTTATATATAAATTTATATCCACACGCACACACCACACGCGCGTGCAGACATATATATTTCTTTTTGAAGAAATTCACCTCAAGCAAGGCACTAAAGTCACTAAGATACAAGTGTTTACCGGGTGTGAAATAATTTGAAAACAGAAAAAGATTATGAAGGAACGGAAACAACAGAAGAGAGATCAGGAAAACAGTAGATGACTATTGACATTGCATTTAATTTTTTAAAGGTCAGAGTTGGCCGGGACACATGTATCTGGAAGAGAGTTCTACAAACAAGAAGTGCGAGGAAATAAACTGTTAGCATAGAACTTACGGTTACATCTAGCCAATTCAACTACAAAATGATGAGATGTTTTTGTCAATCTAATATTGCACTTAAATTCATAAAGTCTAGGTACCATAATGAAGAGCTAATCCGAACAATTATCATGAAACTATTTATAGAAAAGGCAGAAGGAAGCAACTTTACTGCAGTGGGAAAGTGACTGAAACCGAGACGCCAGGTCAGGACCAATAATATTGCCGATTCTATCAAGAATCTGTAAATAAATAGCAGGTGCCACGGACGAAATGTGTCAGCAATATTCTAAGCATGGTCGAATGCTAGACTTATAGATATGTAAAATAGATTCTGGAGAGAAAAATTGTCTAATATATATATATATATATATATATATATATATATATATGTATATATATATATTTGTTTGTGTGTGTATGTACAGAGGAAAAGACAATGGGAAAACTCTATGAGACAAAAAAACGAAATGAATTTATTTGAACAACGTATCTATAAACAAAAAAAAAAAAATGTTATTACTAGAAGAATTTAGAAACTGTCATATGTTTCTTTTTATGTTTGAAGAGAATTTCTCATATGTAGAAATATTCTTTATATTCTTTTCCTTTGATTTCTTGATATATTTGCTGTGTATGTTGATTTGGGAGAGTAGCGATGATGTTAGGAAAGGTTGATATTGGGAAAAAAAACGGAGCGTAGATTAATATTTGGATAATATTCAATGGCGGCACTCTCAAGGATTTTCCTTCTGAGTGAATTGTTTTTTAAATTTTACTTAATACTTTTTCTACAGATTAATTCTGAGAATATTTTACACACACACACAGACACACACAAATATATATATATATATATGTGTGTGTATATATATATATGCATGTGTAGACATGACAGCGTCAATAAAGCCCAGTCTGATGAAACCATAACGGATGAAACGCATCACAAAAAAACAAACTTTCCAGTTTATCATATATATATATATATATATATATATATATATAATATGAAAGATTGTTTATTGAGAATTTTGTGCTGAGAAATATATTTTCTTGGTGACTGACACTTCAAAAGGAAATTTGCAAATATAAGTTTGTGTCATTAATAGAAGAAAATTTTTAATATCTATGAAGTATTTAAAACATAGAACGGAAAATGTGGTGCTGAAATCCGAAGTCTCATTGGAATAGCGAAAGATGCCAACCAAAAGATAAACAAAGTGTAAACAAACAGGAAAAATCTCTGTTGAAATAAAGACAAACTGTAATATCAGTCCTCCTATATGGCAGTGAATACTGGACAATGTCCTCTCTGAGGCAACAGAAATGCGATACTTCAGAATGGTGCTGGGAATAACATGGTCTGAACATGTTAGTAACCAGGAAGCTTAAAAAATGCAAACAAAATGTCACTTAAAGACAATTGAAATTTCTAGGATACATAATGGGGAAACAGGGCTTGGAGAATTTGACACTCACTGGTCACTCTGAAAGCAAGAGGGTCAGCAGAAGGCTACGAATAACCTAACGAGCTCACGTAAATGGATACCAGAACAGTGATTAGGAGAGATAACGAAAAAACAATCCTTACTCAGAGATAGAAAAGACAGGATGTTGTGGAGAGCCATGATCGGCAACGTCGTGTAGAGGCACCACACAGAGAACAAGAATAGTGATTATCCACATTTTTCTATACTCAGTTTCTTTTTCATAGTTTATCAGCAAAATAGTTCCAGCAAAATAGTTTTTCAGTAAAGATTCCAAATTTTGCCTTCTACATTTTATCTTCTTTTCTTATGAAACAAGAGTTGTGATGTGGAGGTTGTTTTGTATGACATTTCGACCTCTGTTGTGTAATTTAATGTTGAAATAAGTCTTTTGGTGCCGGGTGGGAAAGTTGTTAAGTTTATTTCTAACGAAGCTGTGTAAATGGATGGTAGAAAAAGATTGAGAGAGATAACGGAAAGACAAACCTTTCTCAGACCTACAAAAAAAAAACAGGAAATTGTGGAGAGCCATGATGGGACAAGTCACATAGAAGAACACACCCATGGAATAACAATAGAAACAGTCACGAACCCAATTTACGTCACAGAGCTGACTTGTTTGTAGTGACATAATCAACTGACTTCGTGTTTTCTTGTATTTGGAAGATTTTCGATTAACACTAACTCTGGCACAAGGTCAAATGGATGGTGTGCTCATTTACTAACGCTCCTCAACCCCCCTTCAACAGTGCGTAGATATATACAAACCTCTTCTTAGTGTGACACATCACTTTATAGAGAAAGCAGAAATAGAAAGATCGTGTTGCGTCAATATCCATATCATGTTGAAATAGCGGTTCCCGTATGATCACCGGCGTGAAGCAACGTCTGTACTTAGATGGGTGGAATAACAGGTGCTGTAAGCTTGAATGTGCGAGTGGCGTAATGGGTAATGGCTCAGAATTGTTAATCGGAGAGCCGAGTTCTAATTCCAGTTGGGTTCGTTATATTCACTTACGCGCAAATACCCTTGGGAAAGGTATGATTAAACCCCTAATCCAACTCAGCTATGGGTTAATTATTAAGACTTGTATGACTGAACCATTAATATCTAAAATTAAATTATTTCAATCTAAAAACTATTTTCTGGCTTTAAATAACCTGCAAACGGTTGATCAACCAATCGATCTCGAATGTAACGCGTTTGTGTATTTGCTTCTGTATATCTTTAGATTATTTTTAGCACAAAGCCTCAAGTGTGGGTCACCTAGTGAGAATCCAAGTCCCAACTCAGTCGTAATGGTGAACCAGACAAGATTGCTAACCATTGTCCACACCGGGGTAACTTGCTTCCCTCTGTTATTGCACTGAAGAGCTAGGGTTGACAGCCACTCTACAGTCACTCAGATGCTGGTGTTGGATATTTGTCCTTGGCTCATATTTAGCTGTATGGTCCGTCATATTAAAAACGAACTTGTTTCACATGTCGCTATTATCTCGAGATGAGAAATGATCTCTTGGCCTTATGGCTGGGATCTCTGCATAGTATATGTTCTCTTTAAATTATAGAAATGAAGCCTGGTGCCGGGGTTTCCAATTCTGCAGCGCTAACATCCTTAGTGCACTAAATAAGGAGAACTGGTAGATAAAAACGACCTTGTATCACATTCTACCCTTTTTTTTGGGGGGGGAGTTAAATCATTGTCGTGTCATTAAATCGTGTTGTCGGTGAAATAGTTGAGTTTGGTGTTCAATTGCAAGTAAAGGCTAGAATTTTGAATGCTGATTTTCGAGGAAAGTATGTCATACTCTCCTCAAAGACTGACTCATCACGATCTTTCTATTTCTGCTTTCTCTATTAAGTGTTGTGCCCCCACTAAGATGAGGCATATATATATATATATATATATATATATATATATATGCCTCATCATATATATATATATATATATATATATATATATATATATATATATATGCCTCATCATATATATATGTATATATATATATATATATATATATATATATATATATATATAAATTTTGCTTGTTAGCGGGCAATTTTAAGAGTGTTAGTGAAAGAGCACACCATACATTTTGTACCAGGGTTAGGTTAGTCCAACATCTCGGAGTTGCGTGGTTGGCGTAACGAATCGTTGATCCTGTTACGTTCATTTTCGTACGAATGCTCTTGATAAAGACATGAATACATCTTTTCTCCCCATATGGATTAAATAAAGAGGCTCTCTAACTCCAGTCTAGGATCAGGACTACTCTGAATTCAGAACCACGTAGAAGTTGAACGGAAAACAACTGTAGTATTTTTCAAGTCATGGTAATTCGCGGATAATAAAAAAGGGAAGTGTGGAGAGCCGTGATTTTCTACAACCTGAAAGGGAAAAAATATTAAAAAAAAACAACGTAATTGAAGACTACTTGTTTGGTTTCATGTTTTTGCAGTTTGTTTTTTTTTATAAGAAGTTATATCCGTCAGGGCGAATAACTCCCACTTGTTTTGAGGTTCGTTTGTCTTTTTACAGCCCCTTACCTACTTTCAAAATTTATTGGCATTACTAGCAGACACTCATTAAACCGAAAACTAGCACGGAAATCGACAAGAATTCAAAAACACCAAACAGATCGCAAAGCAACAAACAAAAAATCTTCAGACTTCTCTAAAGACTTTCTTATCGCATTCTGTATTCCTTTTGTTTGAAATTGCGTTGAAATGGAGAAAGGATGTTTGACTTTTTGTCGAAATGCTTTCATTCCCAGGGATATATCTTCACGTCTCTTCTTATCCGACAATGACATAAGATCAGACGATCTTAACTACTATGAAAGGAAAGTTATCCTTTTCACTTGCGCTTCTGTTATCCCGTTTCCTTTGTAACAAGTGAATACTTCTGCGATTCGCTTTGAGCTTACATCCACAGCCCCTAACCGTTACACACTGCTCTAGGATCTGTCAAGAAACTGGAACTTAATAGTAGCAGAAGCCTGATAGTTTAGAATCATTAGACCGCTACTGTGTCTCTGTTAGTCCTATTTTAAATACAGCAATCAATTGATACATTTTAAACTGAAAAAGTAACTAATAGTTATTTACTTTGCATTTATCACTCTGTAGTAAAGTAACTTTAATTTCAAAACTGCATCTGACCCTTCGGAATTGGAGCCCCTAAGGCAGTTCGTAGCTGATTTTAGCCTCGTTCTGGTAGTTCCTGTGACGGCGCTAGTGACAAACTCCAATGGCCTCGCTGTTCCTTTGGACGTGGATAAGGGGGACATGCTGCATGGGCAAGATCTTGTTCTCCATACCATCCTGCACAGGCAAGATCCTACCTTACAGATGGGTGGGATTAAATCCATAGTTGTTGATGACCAGCGGAGGCTTGTTTGTTTTATAAATAATGTTAATACATCAACTGTAATAATAAATGTTTTAACAATTTTTTTAAACTTTTGTTCTATGTATGTGCGGAACTCATATTAAACTTGGCCTTGTGGGCCTGCGTATACGAGGACTGATCAAAATGTATCGGGGCTGTTGCTAGGGAAAGGGAACTAAAGTATGTAGAGTGAAACCGCTAAGCAAAGACTGATATTGAACATTGCACATGCATATTAAGTTATAACATTCTTGAACACTTCTTTTGTTTATAGCAGTACTGGGAAGAAAAGTGTGTAGAGTGTGGTCGTTTCAGCACACCACAGCATTGACCATGACTTGTAAAATAGATTTTGGCCTTGAACAACATTCCCTAGGTCCGACAAGCACCATATTCACCAGATCTCGCCGCTTACGACATTTACATCTTTCTAAAAATCAAATCCCACTTGAAAGGAACATCAAGACACTGAGGAAATCCAAGAGAATTCAAATAAGGCAGCTGCTCGCTATCTCCAAAAAGGAGTTCCAAGAATGCTTCCATCAATGGAAACAACACATAATAAGGTGTGTGGTTTCAGAAGTGAACTAATTCGAAGGAGATTAAATGCAGAATTGATGTGTTGTAGTTTTCTTGTTATAGCATCAGTCCCGATACTTTTAGATAAGACCCCGTAAATCATAATAGATCCATATTTGAAGGCGTTTATCATAGTATAGTAGCTTTTGATTCAAGCATCATTATCATTAGCAACGACTTTCTCTCGTCCTAATTAGAGTTTTAAAGAATTCTAGAAGTGATCATGACTCTCCACAGATCCATTTCTTTAATAATCTCAGAATTTCAATGACATCTTAGGAAGCTTAATGGAATGGCGTTTTTTTTTGCTTTCTCCACGATTTTAAATTTGGAATAATACTTCCATCTAAAGCTAGAGTATGCAGCCTACTGTGCTATTTTTCCAATAACCCCGAGAAAAAGAGATGCGTTCATGCCTTTCTCAAATACTTTTGTACGAAAGTGAATATAATGAACAGCGTGAATGAATTTAACCAATAGCTGCAGAGAGACGGAAGTGTTTCATGCCTTTCCCAAGGGTATTCACCAACGTAACAAACTATTTTGGTTGCCATCCAAAGCTAGAGTACTCAGTCTACTCTGCTATTTTTTCAATAACCTCGAGAAAATATATGGATTTGTACTTTTCTCAAATGTTTTTGTACGAAACTGAATACAACGGACAGCGAGAATGACTGTTTACTATTTAACCAATAGCAGCATAGAGACGGGATGGTTTCATGCCTTTCTCAAGGGTATTCACTAACGTAACCAACTGCTTTGTCTTCACACTTATTTCAAGGGTGGTGTCCGTCGTATTAATGATGTCCGCTGGAATGCAGCGTAAACATATTTAGTTCTTGGCTGTTGAGTTTTCGCTTTATTTAGTATTATGATTATAGTGAGAAT
This sequence comes from Acanthosepion pharaonis, assembly GCA_903632075.3. Classification (NCBI taxonomy): domain Eukaryota; kingdom Metazoa; phylum Mollusca; class Cephalopoda; order Sepiida; family Sepiidae; genus Acanthosepion; species Acanthosepion pharaonis. The sequence goes on along the minus strand of CAHIKZ030002468.1, from coordinate 1,189,253 downwards.
GTGAGATTGAATGGTGGATTTATTTTTATGTCAGTCGATTTGTTTGACCATTATATTGCTGGTACGATCTATATTAAATCTAATTTTCATATTTTGCCTGTGTTATCTACTAACTGTCGACAATCCGAATGACCGAGAATCAACTATTTCGGCTAACAATTGAACAAATTGAATGTTCCTAGGTGAATGAACTCATTAACGAAAACAATCGCATGTGAAATTCATGTGACCATATAACGCTTACCTTTTATTGGGCGACATGTGATTTTTTATTATTTTGTTTGTTGCCTGCTTCGGTATCGTGAACAAAAAACCAGAACACATTCCATTTTATTGCGAGGAAACTTTACGATGTATGACGAAAAAAAAAAGACTAAGTAAAACATGTCATTTCCCTTGCATTTCTGATTTAATATTATAATAGTAGGTTGTTGAAATCAACCCCGCTGTTATTTCGGTAGTTACATATTACATAAATATTTTTTTATCGAATTCATACCATGCAAGGCAATAAAACCACTAAGACACAACGGGTTACTGTGTGTGAAAGCATTAAAAAACAGAAGCCTTATTAAGGAGCGGCAACAAGAGAAAAGTAATCAGGATGACAGTAGATAACTATTGTACGTTCTGAATGTTTTTAAATCATTTCACTCCAAGCAAGATAATGAAGACAATGGGACGCAAGGGGTTACTGAATGTTATAGACTATCAGAAAAACTATTATTAAGGAGCGAGGACAATAAAAGAACAAGGATTAAGATAGAAGATAACGATTGATATTGCATTTACATTTTTGAGGATCAAAACTGGCTGGAAAGCATAGAGTCGGAAGAGTTTTTTCACATACGAGAAAGGAAACTGTTAGCATAGAACTTACTGTTAAATCTAGCCAATTCAACTTTAGATTAATGAGACCACATTGCCAATCTAGTCCTGCGCTTAAATTCAAAGAATCTACGTGTCATAGCGAAGAGCTCATCCAAAAAAAAAAAAAATACCATAAATCATTTATAGAAAACGTACAGGGAAGCAACTTTACGGTGGTGTGAAAGTTACCGAAGCTGAAATGCAAGGTCAGGACCAATAAAATTGCTGATTCTTCTTTTGGATTTTTTTTTAAGAATCTCTAAATATACAGCAGAATCACCGGACCATATGTGGCATCACTATTCGAATCATGGACAAATGGTAGACGTAAATATGTAAGATAGATTCTGGAGATAAAGATTCAGTGAACCAACTTTCTTAACAGCAGGCCTAGCAATGGATTCAATATAATTTTTTCACTTCATGTCAACCGAGAACGTAAGCCCGAGAAGACGCAACGAGTCGCTTTTCCTGAGGGTTAGCATCATCCATGCTGCTCGAAGATAGGAAGGGGTGTCACAAATGATTTAGATTAAAAAAAGTATGCGCGTTTATATTGTTTAAAATTTAATAAGCAATCGAATAATTATTACGTAATGTTAATTAAATCATTTCTCTCAGTTGATATGTTTCACAAAATCTTACTGTTTAGTATGCATGTGTAAGAGACGAAAATATTAAATCTTGTCTATAACTTTTTTTAAATCATTTCACCCCAAGCAAGGTGGGGGTGCCAGTAGCACGCAGGGGGTTACAGTGTGTGAAAGTGAGAGAAAATACTGGTTACAGGGGTGGGGATTGAGGAAAGGATAAAAGATGAACAGGGTTCAAGTCAACAGAAGATGGTGGTTGATGTTGCATTTAAATTTTTGAAGATTGTAGT
>CAHIKZ030002468.1:1135000-1180000 GCA_903632075.3 Acanthosepion pharaonis | reverse complement strand
TTCTATTTTCCAGGTTTTCAGATAAGAACCATCTTGACACCATTTGTCGTAAGAACCCTAAAAGCCCTTTGAGTTATTCAGCTAGAAAGAGAACAGGTTAAAATCATTTTGTGTCAGCCCCACTATGTCTTCACAACTGAGCATTGGTGAGAGAAAAATATCATTTAGGCCTTCAGTAATGACACCAACATTCATACTCTCGATTCCATATTCAAAGTCCATTCAAGAACCATCAAGAGAACGGCGAATAGGTTTTTTTAAAAAAAAGAGGGAACAGTACAGAGCAAAACTGGATCAGGAGGTCAAAACAGAAAGAGGGACCATCATTTCAAATTAGAGCTAAAATACATTCTTTTGTTCAAACTAACAATCGAACAATTTTATTTCTGATAATAAAAGTATTTCTGGCATTCAAACCTATTTTTAGACTTTGATAGTTTAGCTGTTAACTATTTGCCCATAGCTGGGACTCTAACAGGTGCTACCTCAGTGGGTCAGGGTGGACCTGGGAACACCAGCAATTAAGAGGTGGTTCCACGATCCTCAAAACCTCCTGATCAGAAGCCTTGCTGTCGGACATAGTTTATCGTCTTACCCAGGACGCGGACGTAGTTTATTGTCTTACCCAGGACGCGGATGTAGTTTATTGTCATACCCAGGACAGTTTACCACTATAAATATATATGTATGGGTGTGTATGTGTATTAGTATGATTAATATACAGGTATATTTACTCTATACATATCTATATATATATATACATTGACATATTGCTGCATGAATTCATAAATACACACTCGCATACATACACATACAGCCGCACATGTTATGTGTAGAATGCAGACATTACTGTTTTTTTTCTTAACAGTGAAATTTACATCTGATCATCAAAAAAATCTTATGAAATAAAATGTAAGTTTCTGCAGGAAACCTTTAGCTGGGCATGAAGTTAGAGTTTTCACTACAGAGAGACTGACAGCAAAGCAAAGGTCAATTACACATTTATAAGAAATGTGAATCTATTTTCTGAACTCACTCGAAATGAAAAGTCATTGAAGCAATTAATGGATTTTAAGATCGACGTTATTTCACACACACACACATCTCTCTCTCTTTCTCTCTCTCTCTCTATATATATATATATATATATATATATATATTAGAATATTGAAATATATATATATATATATATATAAGATTTAAGAATCAGTATATATATATATATATATATATATATATTACTCAATATTAAAAATATTAAAATAATATTTAAAATAGAGGGTTAATAATATTATATGAAAAGATTATTTAACTTTTAAATATCAATTTTATCCCGACTTCGAAGTTACTTGGTAAAATTTACAATCTTCAGGGGGTTCTGATTTTAAACGATATATTCATTTTTTTTTCAATTTTTCCATTTGTTTCACGTCTTTTACAATCCGTTTTTAAACCCTGTTTTGTACACTTGCGTATTCATGAATTTAACCTTCTTTTACACACGCAGCTTCATGAAATTTTACTTTTGTTTATGTCTTTCACTTTTTCAGTTGTAGATTTTTCTTCCAGTTGAAAAATTTTTTTCGATATTAATTTTTTCTTCGAAATTAAATTAATTTTTTTATATGGTTTATATCGAAGTTGTCATGTTATGGTATGTTATTAATTAAATTGTAATATTTGTTAATTTGTATTATTAATTAAATTATTATATTTTATGTTGTATTTGCATTATTAATTAATATTTTAATCAATATTTTAATTGATTCACTATGTCATATTAATATTGAAGCAACAGAGTATTTGTTAATATGTCGGCATCAACCCATTATTTCATTCTTCTTATTTAATAATTTAATTTGATTATTAAACGTTAATAATGATAATTTTCCTTCTAACCACAGTCTGCAGTTTCTATTAATAACTAGCAGTAGAGCCCGGCGTTGCCCGGGGATGTAACAGTAAGAGATAGATCAAGTATTGACTATCATAAAGACTGAAAAATAAAATTGACAAAGATTATTGTTTGAGGTTGACGGACACGCATGTCTTAATTAGTTTTTTTGTTTTGTTTTGTTTTTTTACGAATTGGTCAAACCCAAACTCAAACAAAAAAATTGTTTTCAATCGTTATGAGTTTACCAATTGAATAGAATCATACTTATAAGAAACACTACCTGCCCTCCCAAAGTGAAGTTTTGTTGAAATCGGTTGAAAAATGTAGGAAATCCGATCCCATATATAAACGAACACACACATACACACACACACACACACACACATATATATATATATATATATATATATATATATATGAATATTGTTGACTTCAATGTTCACTTTTATATTTACATACACTCTATTCCCGATATTGTTCCCTTTAACTCATAAATAGTTCAAATCAAGACTTATATATTCATAATTCTGCCACAAACGCAACAAATGGAATTATTTTGGAGAAACAGACAAGGAATACCGTCTTCAGATCAATGGCCATCAAAAAATATCAAAGAGAACAATAACAATTTTGCTGTCACTGCACACTTCAGCCAACCGTTCCATGGCATTCATGACATCAGATGCGTGCTTTTAGCTTCTTCATTTTTCATGTATGTATGTGTATCTCTGTGTGTGTGTATATATATGTGTGTGTACGTGCGTGTGTGTAGATAGATAGATAGATAGATAGATAGATAGATAGATAGATAGATAGATAGGAAGGATAAAGATTCGTTTATATTAAAGTTTCATCAGAGAATAAGATATGGAAACAAATTTCATTTTTTTTTTTGTATTGTTTGATTTTAAAATAACTCATAGGACTGGCCATAAGTCTGATTTTACAAATGCCACCCTAATTAAAAAAAAGAACATAATACTTTACGTCGAAAATACTTTGAGGAAGTCCTGATAAAAATTTTACGAACTTTAAACTCACATCAAAAACACTATATTACATTATAAACATTTATTGCATCCATTCTTAAGAAATCTAACGTATACCTACCTACCTACCTACCATGACAGGTGTTGACGTAAAAAAAGTCGCAACATCAACACACATAGACGTACTAGAATCATGATACACTCACACATATAAATTCTACACACGAACGTTGCTTGACAAGTCAAATTCACGTAAATTCTGCCTAAATAATGAAAACCAAACTACACAAAAACAAAAATACCCGAATATTTTTACATATCCTCTGATGAAGCTTTAATGACAGCGAAACATTTAAACGTTCACTATTTGTTCTTTATTCTATCATTATGTCGGATTCTGATCCATATTATGAACCCATATCACACACACACACACACACATACACACACACTCACTCATATACACACACAGACACACGCACACTCACATATATATATGATATGATATATATATATATATATAGTCATATATATATAACTATGAACATTAATATTTGTGCAATATTTTTTAATTTCTTAAATAATGAAATTAACAACAATCCGCCTAGAACGAGAGGAAGCCATTAAAAACATTTATTCTTGTTTAGGTTTCGTGTATAAAAATACGTTCGTAGAAGTCCCTTGACCAAATAGGTATCAGCACATTTCAGCTACAGGAGATGTTTCCCTTAAGGAAAAAAATGGGATATATGTTCAATTCCTTTCAGGAGTCAAAAACGTCACTATGAAAGTGGGAAATAGTACTAAAATGTTACGTGATATCTGTCCTTTTGTATGGCAGTGAATGCTGGACAATCTCCTCAGTGATGAGCAAGAGACTTGAAGCAACAGAAATGTAGTTCTAGAAGAGGATGCTGAGGATGCTCTGGACCAAACGTGTGAGAACCGACGAAGTTTTAGAGAAACAAAAGGAAAATTATAATTAACATCAGAAAGAGACAGTTGAGGGCACATCATGGGGAAGGAAGGCTTGGAAAATCTGATACTCAGAGGACAGATTGAAGGCATGACGGTCAGTGGAAACAACGCATAGCATAATTGGTAAGCTTGAGTAAATAGATCGAGGAACAGGGTTTAGTAGAAATAACAAAAAGACAAATTTTAATAAGAGTTACAAGGGACAGGAAGTTGTGGAGAGCCATGATATCCTACAAGAAGTAGAGACACAGAATATAAAGAAGATCTTTCTTTAGAAGAACTTTTTGAGGTAAGTCAGTTGTTTAAGAAAAAACTGTTTAATAAAAAAACAGTGATAGGAACTCTAACACGTATATCCACAAAGAAATATCATTTATAGTAATAAGTAACAATGACAGATTAAAAAACGGTCCACACTAAAGTCAGTAATACAAATCCTTCTATCAGTGTGGACCGTTTTTCTATACTATTAAGGTTCCACACTTTATATCATCTCAAGGTTCTGGAGTCCTTATATATCAGATCCTGCAAGCCTTCCCTCTGTAAACAGAGTGATTGTTTGCTGGGTCTGAATATTATTGGTCTCTAGTTTTCCTCAAATTTTTTTCTCCCTCCCCCTTTATTAGCCATCTTTAATTTACACGTCTATTCTTTTATTTCCCAGAATTAAATTTGATAAGACTGGGACGAAACCGGTTGTTTTTTAACTATTAAATTTACACTGATATGCCTTTTTAAATTACACTTATTCCTTTAACACACACACACACACACACACACACACACACACACACACACACACACACACACACACACACACATATATATATATATATATATATATATATATATTAGACCTCTACAAAAAAAAAGCGATGTCTAAGTTTAAAAATGAATTTTTAAAAAAATGGAAAATCTTTCTTGAAGCTTTTATTTTCAGGCTAATAGATTAAATTCCATACTTGCCAAAAGCAAAATACTTTGCTCTACTTTAAATACTAATTTAAATTGACTGGAAAGAGATTCTGATTTTTTTTTTTTTTGTTAAAATATCTGATTAGCTTACTTTTTTTTTTAGTCGTCTTTCATCAAATTCTGTTTCTCTTTATTAAAGAAATACTTTTCTGAAAATTTATTGGAGGAATATTTGCTGACTTAAAGTATAATTAATCTAATTTGAAACAAATATTATTTACTTAAAGTTTAAAATATCACAGAAATGCATTTTTAACCCGACAGTGGCTGTGTTTTTAATCCGGCAGTAGCCGTGTTTATGTGCTTGACGAAGTGAAGACAAATCTAATGTTTTTCTACGAAGACTTTATCTGTAAAATGTAATTGAAGAAAATGAAGTAAGCGCCTTTTTTATTTAATTCTTAAGTACTCGGTAATCTTAAAAAAATTAATAAAATATTCTCCTTAATCTGATATTTTATTGAATTTTAGAAATTTTGTCTTAAATGTTAATGTAGTCACCGCTCTTATCTTCCGATAATGTCTTATATGGCCACATCGACTTACAAAAACTGCACGTCCATACACTAACAAAGAATATTAAAAATTATTTTTCAAATATTGGTGTTTGATTATTTGTATTAAGCTTTTCAATTTATGATTATTAAATAGTTTCCACTTAATAATAATATCATCAAAAGTGCTGAAATTAATACAGATTTTTAAAAGATTTAAACTTAATAAAATTTTTCTAATTAAAATTTTAAAAGTTGAAGACAGTTCTTGTAAAAATTAATTATTCATCGAAAAAAAGTTTTTTTTTTAAGAAAATTGTGTTCTTAATATACCTTATTTATAAAAGCAATTAAAACCATTTGTAATAAAATAATGTCATAGTTTTGTTGCATTTTTTTATTTTACAGTTCAGAGGAGATTTTCGGTAAATGGTGTTCCTGTAGACAAAAACAAATTGGTGATTTAAATTCGCCATCGAGTCCTGTTTTTTTTACTTAAAAAATTTGAAGATCCTGGAATTGAAATTTCTCGAAATTTCATAAAATTAAGTAAGTGGGCATTAATAAATGTAAGAAAAATATTTTTAACAAGATTTTCTAAACAAAATATTACTAATTTTATTCATTTCGTGAATAAGTCCTGAAAATTTTATTAAATCCGACAGTTATTTGGTTTTTAAAAGAATTTTCAAAACAATGTTTTTTTACCGCAAAAAGATGCTAAATTTGCCTTACTAATCTTCGGCAGCGGCTGACGGAAAAATAAAACAAGAAAAAAACAAACAAAAAAACAAGATTTTAAACAAAATTTCTAACTTGCTAGAAAAGATTAAAAAAATGATTAAAAAAAATAAATTCATTGGTCTTTCCTCTTATTAATTCAAAAAGCATTTTGACGATAAAATTTTTTTATCAAGTTTGGGGCCTTTTTTCATCATTGTATGCGCCCTTTTTGAAACTTTGGAGCAACCTAATATATATATATATATATATATATATATATATATATATATATATATATATATATATGTATGTATGACCTCATAACACTTTGAGCGCTCTGCCTTGCGATAGGTAGAGTGGAGATCAACATGCCTTAGTGGACTCAGCGGTTTTCAATCCGCAAGTGTGAATCGTTTTTAAGAAGCGAGAGCAAGATCTAAAAGGTCAGTTAATCCAACAGTGACCTCATCCCACAATTCTCAATTTTGCTCCATATACGGCCTCGTTTGCAAATCACTGGCGGGTCTCAACTGCCACTTAAAATTATCGCGCAAATTTCATAACTGAATCAATTGATTTACTTGTCAGATTCCCATACGGGGAAACCGGCTTGAGAGTCCATTATATATATATATATATATATATATATATATATATGATGTGTGCGTGTAGTTGTTTTGTTGAGTAATTCATTAACCACACAATGAATATTCGAGTAAACGTTAATTAGATTCATCGAGCCGAACTCCGAATGAAAATTTATAAGGTAAAATATTGCTAAATGTTAAATATAAACAAACGAAAAGAGACAAATACAAATCGATGTTTTTTTTTCTCATGGCGTCATATGGTGAGACAATGAGATTTTATTTCTTTTGATTATCTATAACCCGTCATACAACGTCTAGGATTTATTAAACATATATATCAAAACTTTTATTCTCTTTCATGATTATATATATATATAGCGAAATACATCAAATATAAAAAAATCATTCGTTGAAAGTAGACAGAAGCTAAAATGCCCGTTGAGCATTTGACGTGTGGACTTGGTAAAATGAATAATTTAAAAATTTGATATTCTAATATTTATCTATGCTCTGTGAAAATGCTTATGGACAATATTAATTTCTGAAGTGTGCCTAGTGAATAAAATATACATTTCATCTTACAGAAAAAAAAATGATCATAACCTATACTTAATGTATGTTACTTTTTGTGAAAAGCGAAGGTTGCTCATTGCTCTATGGTGATGTTATGTGAATGTTAGCCGTTTCCTTATAAGGAAACATTCGCCATTCATTAGCCAGTGCTACTTTTGGTTGAAATTTATAAAATCTTTCTCTTAAAACAATTTTCCAGGCAAATATGTTTCTCAGGTTCAGTAACTTCTCTTTTCAGTACTGATGGGAGTTTCCTTTCTAACCTTTTGTTTGAAGTCATGTGGAACATCAAAATATTGATTATGTTATTCATTTCTCTTCAAGTTATATTTGCTATCTTTTTTAGATTTTTCCGCTGTTGAAAGTCCTCAAGTGATATCGTTTCTGTTATTTGATCTCATTCTCTGTGATTCTTTAGCTCCAGTCCACGAAGTTCAAAGGTGGCTATTCGCTAAGTACTAGAGTTTTCATTCCCTCGAAGCCAATTTAATCACTTTGAAAGCGGTTGGAGAGAACTGATTGTTTACATATTTGACAGCAAGCATGATATTCGTATAAAAGTCTCGATCTGAGGAGGATGTTTTAGGCAAAATGCAACAGTTTCCACTGTTAGTATATTCTATGTTCAATTTCTTTATCCCCTTATTGGTTTTAAGTTGGGTTTGAATTTGATAAATTTCTAATGTCTATCATTTGTGTGAGTACAGTTTGTCCGTCGATTTTTATGTGGAGAACTGGAAATTAGAAAAAAAAGATTATCTATGAATTAATGCAAATGTAATATGTTTTCTCGGTTAATTTCTGGGATTATAGCATTTTTTTCTTGGAAGTATACAGTTGATAAACAAAAACGAAAATAATTAAGCGTTCGCTCTAATATAGACAGAAGGACAGACAGGCAGATAGATACTTAGTTATATATATATATATATATATATATATATATATATATATATATATATATATATATATATATATATATATATATATATATATATAGATATAGATAGATAGATAGATAGATAGATATATGAGCAGGCTGATATACATATATGTATATATATCAATTTACTGATTCATTCTTTCTTTGACCAATTCTTTTCAATATTAATTAACTGTATTATTTAATATATATATATATAGAGAGAGAGAGAGAGAGAGAGAAAGAGAGAGAGAAAGAGAGGAAGATGGAGATAGCTAGATAGATTAATAGAGGCATAGAATGATAAATATGAATAGGCTGAGATATAATATGTGCATACTGAAATATATATACTGAAAAATGAAAAGATATATAGATAATTGATATGAACAGGCTGATATATATATATATATATATATATATATATATATATGTATAGATAGATAGATAGATAGATAGATAGATAGATAGATATGAATAGGTTGAGAGTGATGTGAACAGACTATATAGATAAATATGCGCATACTGTGATAAATTGGAAGAAAGAACGAAATAAAGATAGATAGATAGATAGATAGATAGATAGATAGATAGATAGATAGATAGATAGATAGATAGATAGATTGTGTTGGTTGCATTAAAGACATATCAACCCTTGTTGGGTTATTTAATGTCGAACGTATGTTCCATGTGAAAAAATGACGATTATGTGATTATCCCATTGTTAAATGTAAAACTGATTGTGTCTACATTTCCGTCAAAAGATAAACTTTAGTCGGAAATATACTTGAGTCTCACAACTATTCACACGAAATTCGCTCCTTTAGTGCAGCTGATGTGTACTCGTCCCCGCCCACATGGTAATGATAACTAGATAGATAGATATCTATCGTGGAGTTGCCTGATAAGTAGCAAGAAGCCACTGTAAATAACGGTGGATATGTAATTGAATAAAAAGTAATTTAAGACAATATCTACCGTTTAATAGATCCGATATATTAGAGATATGATCAAAACATAACGTATGTTTTTTCCTTGCCATTGTTAACTTTGCGCCAGTTAGGAAAAAAGGTCTCAAACGTTTCCAACTTGGACTTTCTCAGGCTTTCTACATACCCAGTAGCAGCATAGATTTCATTCAGCCAGATGGTATCCCAAGCTTGTCGGCAACACTCAACCAAAAACTCCATAGTTCGACGGGAAGTTATGCCATGTTTCCCACCCAGTTGGCTTAAAAACAGTTCCGCTTTAAAGCTATTTGCAAACGAGACATGAAACTAACAGAAACAAACCCCAAATCCTAAGAAAGCTCAATACTGTTTCGAATCAATCAGTATATTGATCCAGGAAAAATGTAAAAGCAGCCTCTGCCAGGGCCCCATCCTTCTGCACTGTGTAAGAGAGTGTTTTTTTTTCCAGAGAGCCACTCTACAGTCACTCGAGAATATGTTCATACAATCCATAATATTACCCCATAGTCTTCCGAAAGGAAGGGACGCCACAAATGATGACTATGACAAACCGTTAAAGTCATCAACGATATCACCAATGTATTTTCAGAACTAAATTATTCTCGTCAGAATCTATCTTGCATATTTATAAGGCTACTATTCATTCACCCATTCCTGTCACATCTCGTCTCTTACTATTGCTACGTATTTAAAAATTCAATCATTTTCCCACCATCTTAACATAGATTCTCGGTGCCTTTTCTATAAATATTTTCATCGTAATTGTTTTTCTCTTTGATACGTAGACTTTATGATTTTTACGAGCAGTACTAGATTAGCGGAAGTGGTGGAGTAATGGATAGTGGCTCGGATTGTGGAATCTGAGAGCCAAGTTCGAATTCCACTCAAATCCATTACATTTACTTAAGTGCTGATATCCTTGGGAAAGGTATGAATCCTCTTCTTCTCTCTCCAGCTATGGGTAAATAGCAAGACAAACCGGGTTCTGTAGCCTTGGATGGCAACTGGTCTACCGCAGAAAGAAATGACAACCTACTGAGGGAAAAAAAATCTGCCTCGTCAGTTATGTATCGAAAGGTACATGATCACATAAGCGTGTATCACGCATGGCACGTAACTGACTGACCAGATTAGGGGCAAGGTCTCATCATTTTACAGTTGAAATGGCTAAATGCAACCGTAAGTTCTATGCTAACAATTCCTTCTATCGCACCTCTCGCTTTTCGAATTCTCCCTTTTTGCTTTCCTGTCAACTTTGATCTTCAAAAATTCAAATTCAATGTTCAACTTTATGTCCTTCTTCTCAATCCTTGATCTTTTGTTGTTCTCTCTTCTTAATAATTTTTTTTTTGCTCATATTCTCAGCAGGAAGAAAAGAGCACCTTTGATGAAGATATTCACCTATCACCCCATACTGTCGGATGCGGAACAAGGCCAAGTTTATTGTGGGGTGTCTGATCCCGTAGGCCAGGTCAAAAATTCCCCGTAGACCCGGTACAAATGGGGTCGGATAGCTGTCTACCAACCCCAGACAAAACTCTACCCCTTCGGCATAGCCTCGCCTGGGTTCCTCTTTAGCCGAAGGCCGAGAGTTTGACAAGCACACTGAGGAAGACCACAGTGAAACTCTTGATGACATAACATGACAAACAGCAGCAAAGTTAGCAGAAGACAGTTTAAGTTTAAAGTCCAAGATCTAGATTCAGAATTGTTCCACAAGATAAAAGCCTAGTCATTATTATTATTATTATTATTACTTTATTACTATCTCTACGAAGTTGAGTCCGTATTCCAAATGAAAGAAAAAAAAAGTTCTGCTGAGTCTTTTCCTAATAATTCCCATTTCCCGCGGTGACGTTTCACTAAACACTACGATTTTAACATTTGAAGTGAAGAGTCAATCGTTTTTAACCTTTTGTAAGTCATCGTTATCTATTTTCCCTATCCTCATAATCTTCACTAACTACAATCTTCTCTTTCCCTCATGTCACACCACATACATCATAATCATCTTAACACTAAACCCCTACCTTGATTGGCTCTCGAGTCCTCGATTGTGTGGGGGAGAACGTTAATGCAAAAAAGGAGTAACAGTCGTATTCGTCGTAGTAGAAATAATTAACATCAAAAATTAATAATGCTAATGAAAACCAACACGGATAAAAAACGATGAAAAAAAAATACAAACTTGAACGACTGGATAAATGTAAAAATAGGATTTCAGTTGAGGAACGATGAAAACTAACAAATGGTTTTAGCAACACAATGGACAGAAAGTTTGAATCAAAAAGTCAATTATACAAATAATTGGAAAATGGGACAATTTGAAAAAAAAAGAGCTGACTGTGAGTTGACGTAAGTACAAAAAAGGGGAAAAAATTAATGTAATTCGTTTACAAGTCATGTCATGTTTCAAATATCCGACCATCTGTTTATTCTGGGTGTTATAAGTAAGAAGTAATGGTGTAAGTGTTAAGCGGTTTGGGTGTAAGGTAAGTGACCTATAGAGTGTGATTCTAATTTATTTTTTAATTTTCTAAAAGAGCCACTCAAGATAGAAGGTTAGAGTGTAATAAGCACAGTTTATGGGGATATAAGCCTAGGACAGGTTAAAAGTGTAGTGATCAGGGAAGCACCCTCTTGGGAGTCGTGTCCACAAAGTAGCGGTTCATAGGAAGAAGCTGCTCGAGTGGAAGTAAGTTACACATTAATCTGCTTTATGGTGTATGGATAAATTATAACAAAGGCATTAGAATAGAGGATATGTTGCGTTAAGAATTACTAATAATTGTCCATCTCCGTAACATTCTTCTTCTTCTTCTTCTTCTTCTTCTTCTTCTTCTTCTATCTATCTATCTATCTATCTATTGAGGATAACGACTCTCCACAGTTTCCTATTCTTTGTACCTATTAGTAAATTTTGTCTTTTTCTATTTCACCTAAGCCCTGTTCTGCCATAATTTACAGTAGCTAGTTAAGAACCACAGCACATACAAAAGGATTTGATTACCTGAGATGAGTACCTTACAATGTTTAACCAGCTCGTTTCTCATGTTAATAAAACTGGAATAATTATAATCCTCACTAGGAGAGTAAAAACAAACACTTGCCGTGGCCGAGTGGTCAGAACGTTCGAATCCCACCATGGTCGATTTGTCAGTAAGGAGACTTCCTGGTGTTATCGGACTGGAGTGGGGTTCGATCTCAGCGTGCGGTACCGTTGGAAAGTGCCTGAACAGCATACCCAAGCTTTGTGAGTGAAATTGTGTAAACGGAACCCTTAGGTGCTGTCGATAACTGTGCTAGTACGAAGTCACAAGTCATCGTGGCAGAGGGCTTGATCGTTCTGGCCTTGTTCAAATTGTCGATCACGCTAGATTTCACGCTCTTTCCCAGAAACTGTAACTAAGGTCTGCTCAGCATAGTTGCAATATAAAACATAGGTGGGCTCTGTGGGTGTTGAATAAACACAAATGCGCCAGAGAGAGCGTCTGCAACAGGGATTGGCTAGCCGCCCTAGTTGACGGTTATCCTCGAATACGAATGGCCAGCTATACTATAAAATACTGAAGGCATATTCGTTCAATATTTAGATTTAGGCATTAAATAACTCATAGAGATTGATATGTAGAGGACCGTATGTGTTTGCATGTTGTTGCATAAGAAACACTTGTGTAACTCCTGGTAGAATATTAAAAGGTCCAACTACAAGAAAATGGTCGGACTCAATTTAAGTCCAACTGAAGATAAAGAAGACAAACAATACCGATATATATATATATACACACACACACACACACACACACACACACACACATATATATATATATATATATATATATATATATATATATATATATATATGGATAGATAGATAGATAGATAGATAGATAGATAGATAGATAGATAGATAGATGCATTAAACGAAACAATTTTGCAATAGACAATCACATTTGTGTGTGTGTAAATATTGGTCCCTGTTCTTTGGTGAATGTTCGTACGTACGTGTATTTGTGTATAATGTTCATGGCGTCTCCTACAAATGGGAAGACGCAGATCTTCTAAGAGTGCTTACATTGTAGTCGATGAAATGAAGAAATGAAAAAGAGAATTAGGCCAGAAGTCGCCCAGTATTTATTGTGTAGGGGAGAGACCCCGAGTGAATAATTAGGGAAATAAGGAGGAGCTAACTCCGAAAATACAACTCTCAGATTGAAAGTTGCTGGAACGAAAATTTTTAATATGTAAAAAGTTAAAAACTGAATAGAGAATGTCTCCAAAATTGTTGACACATGTTGAAGCTGAATGTGTTTTCTGAAATATTATCAGATGAAAAATCCCCGAATATATGTACGTTGTCAGGGTGCTAAAATTATATTCGGGGTGAATGAATAGTACAGTCTGAGTGAATATGTATCGATGAAGTATACACGTGAATTGCTGCTGTGTTTAAATGTTTGCTTAAATTCCAATGCTCAGCGGAAATTCGGGAAGTTGAAATACATGCGGATATATGTTGGAGTGGGAACGTCGTGGCGAAATTGAAAAAATGGCATATAAGTGATAACTAAGTAATATTTAATGAATATCGTCAGCAAATTTTTATGTGAAAGTTGTGTCGAAGAATATATTTCGGGTGAGTAGGTCGTCCGAAGATTGGGTTGAGCAGAATGTATTTAAGGAGAGTGAGTCGTCCGAAGATTGCGTCACGTAGAACGTATTTAGGGACAGTGAGTGGTCCGAAGATTGCGTCGCGTAGAATGTATTTAGGGAGAGTGAGTCGTCCGAAGATTGCATTGCTCAGAATGTATTAAGGGACAGTGAGGCGTTCGAAGAGTGCTTCGCGTAGAATGTATTTAGAGGCAGGGAGCCGTCCGAAGATTGCACCGTGTAGAATGTATTTAGGGACAGTGAGTCGTCCGAAGATTACATCGAGTAGAATGTATTTAAGGACAGTGAGTCGTCCGAAGATTGAGTCGCGTAGAATGATTTTAAGGACAGTGAGTCGTCCGAAGATAGCATCGCGTAGAATGTATATAGGGGCAGTGAGTCGTCCGAAGATTGAGTCGCGTAGAATGTTTTTAAGGACAGTGAGTCGTCCGAAGATTGCATCGCGTAGAATATATTTAGGGGCAGTGAGTCGTCCGAAGATTGCATCGCGCAGAATGTATTTAAGGACAGCGTGTCGTCCGAAGATTGCGTCGCGTAGAATGTAATTAAGGAGAGTGAGTCGCCGAAGAGTGCGTCGCATAGAATGTATTTAGGGACAGCGAGTCGTCCGAAGATTGAGTTGCGTAGAATGTATTTAAGGAGAGTGAGTCGTCGGAAAATTGCATCGCGTAGAATGTATTTAAAGGCAGTGAGTCATCAGAAGATTGCGTCGCGTGGAATGTATTTAGGGACAGTGAGACGTCCGAAGATTGCATGGCGTAGACTATATTTAGGGACAGTGAGTAGTCCGAAGTATGCCTCGCGTAGAATGTAATTAAGGAGAGTGAGTCGTCCGAAGAGTGCGTCGCATAGAATGTATTTAGGGACAGCGAGACGTCCGAAGATTGAGTCGCGTAGAATGTTTTTAGGGACAGTGAGTCCTCCGAAGATTGCATCGCGTAGAATGTATTTAGGGGCAGTGAGTCGTCCGAAGATTGAGTCGAGGAGAATGTATTTAAGGAGAGTGTGTCGTCCGTAGATTCCGTCGCGTAGAATGTATTGAAGGACAGTGAGTAGTCCGAAGATTGCGTCGCGTAGAATTTATTTAGGGGCAGTGAGTCGCCGAAGAGTGCGTCGCATAGAATGTATTTAGGGACAACGATTCGTCCGAAGATTGAGTCGCGTAGAATGTATTTAGGGGCAGTGAGTCGTCCGAAAATTGCATCACGTAGAATGTATTTAGGGACAGTGAGTAGTCCGAAGATTGCGTCGCGTAGGATTTATTTAGGGGCAGTGAGTCGGCCGAAGATTGCGTCGCGTAGAATGTATTTAGGGGCAGTGATTCGTCCGAAGATAGCGTCGCGTAGAATGAATTTAGGGGCAGTGCATCGTCCGAAGATTGCATCGTGTAGAATGTAGTTAGGGACAGTGAGTCGTCCGAAGTTTGCGTCGCGTAGAATGTATTTAGGGACAGTGAGTCGTCCGAAGGTTGCGTCGCGTAGAATGTATTTCAGGAGAGTGAGTCGTCCGAAGATTGCGTAGCGTAGAATGTATATAGGGGCAGTGAGTCGTCCGAAGATTGCATCGCGCAGAATGTATTTAAGGACAGTGAGTCATCAGAACATTGCGTCGCGTAGAATGTATTTAAGGACATTGGTCCGAAGTTTGCGTCGCGTAGAATGTATTTAAGGAGAGTGAGTCGTCGGAAAAGTGCGTCGCTTACAATGTACTTAGGGACAGTGAGTCATTCCGAAGATTGCGTCGCGTAGAATGTATTTAAGGACAATGAGTCGTCCGAAGATTGCGTCGCGTATAATGTATTTAAGGACAGTGAGTCGTCCAACGATTGCGTAGCGTAGAATGTATTTAGGGGCAGTGAGTCGTCCGAAGATTGCGTCGTGTAGAATGTAAGTAGGGGCAGTGAAGCGTCCAAAGATTGCGTCGCGTAGAATTTATTTAGGGGCAGTGCGTCGTCCGAAGCTTGCATCGCGTAGAATGTATTTAGGGACAGTGAGTCGACCGAAAATTTCGCCGCGTAGAATGTATTTAGTGGCAGTGAGTCGTCCAAAGATCGTGTCGCGTAGAATTTATTTAGGGGCAGTGCGTCGTCCGAAGATTGCCTCGCGTAGAATGTATTTAGGGAGAGTGAGTCGTCCAAAGATTGCGCCGCGTAGAATGTATTTAGGGACAGTGAGTAGTCCGAAGATTACGTCGCGTAGAATGTATTTAGGGACAGTGAGTCGTCCGAAGATTGTGTCGCGTAGAATGTATTTAAGGACAGTGAGTCGTCCGAAGATTGCGTAGCGTAGAATGTATGTAGGCGCAGTGAGTCGACCGAAGATTGAATAGCGCAGAATGTATTTAAGAACAGTGAGTCGTCCGAATATTGCATCGCGTAGAATGTATTTTGAGGCAGTGAGTCGTCCTAAGATTGCGTCCCGTAGAAAATATTTAGGGGCAGTGAGTCGTACGAAGATTGCATCGAGTAGAATGTATTTAGGGGTAGTGAGTCGTCTGAAGAATTCACCGCGTAGAATGAATTTAAGGAGAGTGAGTCCTCAGAACATTGCGTCGCGTAGAATGTATTTAGGGACAGTGTGTCGTATGAAGATCGCGTTGCGTAGAATGTGTTTAGGGGCAGTGCGTCGTCCGAAGATTGCATCGCGTAGAATGTATTTAGGTACAGTGAGTCGTCCAAAGATTGCGTCGCGTAGAATGTAATTAGGGACAGCGAGTCGTCCGAAGATTGCGTCGCGTAGAATGTATTTAGGGACAGTGTGTCGTCCAAAGATTGCGTCGAGTAGAATTAATTTAGGGGCAGTGAGTCGTCCGAAGATTGCATCGCGTAAAATGTATCTAAGGACAATGAGTCGTCCAAAGATTGCGTAGCGTAAAATGTATTTAGGGGCAGTGAGACGTCCGAAGATTGCATCACGTAGAATGTACTTAGGTACAGTGAGTCGTCCAAAGATTGCGTGGCGTAGAATGTATTTAAGGACTGTAGGTCATCAGAATATTGCGTCGTGTAGAATGTATTTGGGGGCACTGAGTCGTCCGAAGATTGCTTCGCGTAGAATGTATTTAAGGACAGTGACTCGTCCGAAGATTGCGTCGCGTAGAATGTATTTAGGGACAGTGAGTCGTGCGAAGATTGCGTCACGTAGAATGTATTTAAGTAGAGTGAGTCGTCGGAAGAGTGCCTAGCTCAGAAAGTACTTAGGTACAGTGAGTCGTACAAAGATTGCGTCGCGTAGAATGTATTTAAGGACAGTGAGTCGTCCGAAGATAGCGTAGCGTAGAATGTATTTAAGGCCAGTGAGTCGTCCGAAGATTGCATCGCGTAGAATGTATTTAGGGGCAGTGAGTCGTCCGAAATTTGTATCGCGTAGAATGTATTTACTGGCAGTGAGTCGTCCGAAGTTTGCATAGCGTAGAATGTATTTAAGGACAGTGAGACGTCCCCAGATTCCGTCGAGTAGAATGTATTTAAGGACAGTGAATCGTCCGAAGTTTGCGCAGCGTAGAATGTATTTAGGGGCAGTGAGTCGTCCAAAGATTGCGTCGCGTAAAATTTATTTAGGGGCAGTGAGTCGTCCGAAGAATTCACCGCGTAGAATGTATTTAAGGACAGTGAGTCCTCAGAGCATTGCGTCGCGTAGAATGTATTTAGGGACAGTGAGTCGTCCGAAGATTGCGTCGCGTAGAAAGTATTTAGGGACAGTGAGTCGTCCGAAGATTGCATCGCGTAGTATGTATTTAGGGGCATTGAGTCGACGAAGATTGCGTCGCGTAGAATGTATTTAGGGACAGTGATTCGTCTGAATATTGCGTCGCGTAGAATGTATTTAGGGGCAGTGAGTCGTCCGAAGATTGTTACGCGTAGAATGTATTTAGTGGCAGTAAGTCGTCTGAAGATTGCATCGCGTAGAATGTATTTAAGGACAGTCAATCGTCCGAAGATTGCGTCGCGTAGAATGTATTTAAGGACAGTGAGTCGTCCTAAGATTGCGTCGCGTAGAATGTATTTAGGGGCAGTGAGTCGTCCGAAGATTGCGTAGCGTAGAAAGTATTTTGGGGCAGTGAGTCGTCCGAAGATTGCATTGCGTAGAATGTATTTAGGGGCAGTGAATCGTCCGAAGAATTCACCGAGTAGAATGTATTTAAGGACAGTGAGTCGTGCGAAGATTTCATCGCGTAGAATTTTTTTAGGGACAGTGAGTCGTCCTAAGATTGCGTCGCGTAGAATGTATTTAGGGGCAGTGAGTCGTCCGAAGATTGCGTCGCGTAGAATGTTTTAAGGGAGAGTGAGTCGTCCGAAGATTGCATCGCGTATTATTTATTTAGGGGCAGTGAGTAGTCCAAAGATTGCGTCGCGTAGAATGTATTTAGGGACAGTGAGTCGTCCGAAGATTGTGTCGCGTAGAATGTATTTAAGGACAGTGAGTCGACCGAAGATTGCGTAGCGTAGAATGTATGTAGGCGCAGTGAGTCGACCGAAGATTGAATAGCGCAGAATGTATTTAAGAACAGTGAGTCGTCCGAATATTGCATCGCGTAGAATGTATTTTGAGGCAGTGAGTCGTCCTAAGATTGCGTCCCGTAGAAAATATTTAGGGGCAGTGAGTCGTACGAAGATTGCATCGAGTAGAATGTATTCAGGGGTAGTGAGTCGTCTGAAGAATTCACCGCGTAGAATGAATTTAAGGAGAGTGAGTCCTCAGAACATTTCGTCGTGTAGAATGTATTTAGGGACAGTGTGTCGTCTGAAGATCGCTTTGCGTAGAATGTGTTTAGGGGCAGTGAGTCGTCCAAAGATTGCGTCGCGTAGAATGTAATTAGGGACAGTGAGTCGTCCAAAGATTGCGTCGCGTAGAATGTATTTAGGGACAGTGTGTCGTCCAAAGATTGCGTCGCGTAGAATTAATTTAGGGGCAGTGAGTCGTCCGAAGATTGCATCGCGTAAAATGTATTTAAGGACAATGAGTCGTCCAAAGATTGCGTAGCGTAAAATGTATTTAGGGGCAGTGAGACGTCCGAAGATTGCATCACGTAGAATGTACTTAGGTACAGTGAGTCGTCCAAAGATTGCGTGGCGTAGAATGTAATTAGAACAGTGAGTCGTCCGAAGATTGCGTCGCGTAGAATGTATTTAGGGACAGTGAGTCGTCCAAAGATTGCGTCGCGTAGAATTTATTTAGGGGCAGTGAGTCGTCCGAAGATTGCATCGGGTAGAATGTATTTAAGGACAATGAGTCGTCCAAAGATTGCGTAGCGTAAAATGTATTTAGGGGCAGTGAGTCGTCCGAAGAATTGACAGCGTAGAATGTATTTTAGGACAGTGAGTCCTCAGAACTTTGCGTCGCGTAGAATGTATTTAGGGACAGAGAGTCGTCCGACGATTGCATCGCGTATAATTTATTTAGGTGCACTGAGTCGTCCGAAGATTGCGTCGCGTAGAATGTATTTAGGGACAGTGAGTCGTCCGAAGATTGCGTCGCGTAGAATGTATTTTAGGGACAGTGTGTCGTCCAAAGATTGCGTCGAGTAGAATTAATTTAGGGGCAGGAGTCGTCCGAAGATTGCATCGCGTAAAATGTATCTAAGGACAATGAGTCGTCCAAAGATTGCGTAGCGTAAAATGTATTTAGGGGCAGTGAGACGTCCGAAGATTGCATCACGTAGAATGTACTTAGGTACAGTGAGTCGTCCAAAGATTGCATCGCGCAGAATGTATTTAAGACAGTGAGTCGACCGAAGATTGCGTCGCGTAGAATGTATTTAAGGACAGTGAGTCGTCAGAAGATTGCATCGCGTAGAATGTATTAAGGGGCAGTGAGTCGTCCGAAGATTGCGTCGTGTAGAAAGTATTTAGGGGCAGTGAGTCGTCCGAATTTTGCATCGCGTAGAATGTATTTAAGGACAGTGAGTCATCCGAATATTGCGTCGCGTATAATGTATTTAAGGACAGTGAGTCTTCCGAAGATTGCGTCCCGGAGAAAATATTTAGGGGTAGTGAGTCGTCCGAAGATTGCATCGCGCAGAATGTATTTAGGGGCAGTGAGTCGTCCGAAGATTGCATCGAGCAGAATGTATTTAAGGACAGTGAGTCGTCTAAAGTTTGCGTAGCGTAGAATGTATGTAGGTGCAGTGAGTCGACCGAAGATTGCATCGCGCAGAATGTATTTAAGACAGTGAGTCGTCCGAAGATTGCGTCGCGTTGAATGTATTTAAGGACAGTGAGTCATCCAAAGATTACGTCGCGTAGAATGTATTTAGGGAGAGTGAGTCGTCCAAAGTTTGCGTCGTTTAGAATGTATTTAGGGTCAGTGAGTCGTCCGAAGATTGCGTCGCGTAGAATGTATTTAAGGACAGTCAGTTGTCCGAAGATTGCGTCGCGTAGAATGTATTGAAGGAGAGTGAGTCGTCGGAAGAGTGCGTCGCTTAGAATGTACTTAGGGACAGTGAGTGGTCCGAAGATTGCGTCGCGTAGAATGTATTTAAGAACAGTGAGTCATCCGAAGATTGCGTCGCGTATAATGTATTTGAGGACAGTGAGTCGTCCAAAGATTGCGTAGCGTAGAATGTATTTAGAGACAGTGAGTCGACCGAAGATTGCATCGCGCAGAATGTGTTTAAGGACAGTGAGTCGTCCGAAGATTGCGTCGCGTAGAATTTATTAATGGGCAGTGAGTCGTCCAAAGATTGCATCGCGTAGAATGTATTTAAGGACAATGAGTCGTCCAAAGATTGCGTAGCGTAAAATGTATTTAGGGGCAGTGAGACGTCCGAAGATTGCATCACGTAGAATGTACTTAGGTACAGTGAGTCGTCCAAAGATTGCGTGGCGTAGAATGTAATTAGAACAGTGAGTCGTCCGAAGATTGCGTCGCGTAGAATGTTTTTAGGGACAGTGAGTCGTCCAAAGATTGCGTCGCGTAGAATTTATTTAGGGGCAGTGAGTCGTCCGAAGATTGCATCGGGTAGAATGTATTTAAGGACAATGAGTCGTCCAAAGATTGCGTAGCGTAAAATGTATTTAGGGGCAGTGAGTCGTCCGAAGAATTGACAGCGTAGAATGTATTTTAGGACAGTGAGTCCTCAGAACTTTGCGTCGCGTAGAATGTATTTAGGGACAGAGAGTCGTCCGACGATTGCATCGCGTATAATTTATTTAGGTGCACTGAGTCGTCCGAAGATTGCGTCGCGTAGAATGTATTTAGGGACAGTGAGTCGTCCGAAGTTTGCGTCGCGTAGAATGTATTTAGGGACAGTGTGTCGTCCAAAGATTGCGTCGAGTAGAATTAATTTAGGGCAGTGAGTCGTCCGAAGATTGCATCGCGTAAAATGTATCTAAGGACAATGAGTCGTCCAAAGATTGCGTAGCGTAAAATGTATTTAGGGGCAGTGAGACGTCCGAAGATTGCATCACGTAGAATGTACTTAGGTACAGTGAGTCGTCCAAAGATTGCATCGCGCAGAATGTATTTAAGACAGTGAGTCGACCGAAGATTGCGTCGCGTAGAATGTATTTAAGGACAGTGAGTCGTCAGAAGATTGCATCGCGTAGAATGTATTTAGGGCAGTGAGTCGTCCGAAGATTGCGTCGTAGAAAGTATTTAGGGCAGTGAGTCGTCCGAATTTTGCATCGCGTAGAATGTATTTAAGGACAGTGAGTCATCCGAATATTGCGTCGCGTATAATGTATTTAAGACAGTGAGTCTTCCGAAGATTGCGTCCCGGAGAAAATATTTAGGGCAGTGAGTCGTCCGAAGATTGCGTAGCGTAGAAATGTATTTAGGGCAGAGTCGTCCGAAGATTGCATCGAGCAGAATGTATTTAAGACAGTGAGTCGTCTAAAGTTTGCGTAGCGTAGAATGTATGTAGGTGCAGTGAGTCGACCGAAGATTGCATCGCGCAGAATGCATTAAGACAGTGAGTCGTCCGGAAGATTGCGTCGCGTTGAATGTATTTAAGGACAGTGAGTCATCCAAAGATTACGTCGCGTAGAATGTATTTAGGAGAGTGAGTCGTCCAAAGTTTTCGTCGTTTAGAATGTATTTAGGGTCAGTGAGTCGTCCGAAGATTGCGTCGCGTAGAATGTATTTAAGGACAGTCAGTTGTCCGAAGATTGCGTCGCGTAGAATGTATTGAAGGAGAGTGAGTCGTCGGAAGAGTGCGTCGCTTAGAATGTACTTAGGGACAGTGAGTGGTCCGAAGATTGCGTCGCGTAGAATGTATTTAAGAACAGTGAGTCATCCGAAGATTGCGTCGCGTATAATGTATTTGAGGACAGTGAGTCGTCCAAAGATTGCGTAGCGTAGAATGTATTTAGAGACAGTGAGTCGACCGAAGATTGCATCGCGCAGAATGTGTTTAAGGACAGTGAGTCGTCCGAAGATTGCGTCGCGTAGAATTTATTAATGGGCAGTGAGTCGTCCAAAGATTGCATCGCGTAGAATGTATTTAAGGACAATGAGTCGTCCAAAGATTGCGTAGCGTAAAATGTATTTAGAGGCAGTGAGTCGTCCGAAGATTGCATCGCGTTGAATGTATTTAGGGGCAGTGAGTCGTCCGAAGAATTGACAGCGTAGAATGTATTTAAGGACAGTGTGTCCTCAGAACTTTGCGTCGCGTAGAATGTATTTAGGGACAGTGAGTCGTCCGACGATTGCATCGCGTATAATTTATTTAGGTGCACTGAGTCGTCCGAAGATTGCCTCGCGTAGAATGTATTTAGGGACAGTAAGTCGACCGAAGTTTGGGTCGCGTAGAATATATTTAAGGACAGTGAGTCGTCCAAAGTTTGCGTAGCATAGAATGTATTTAAAGGCAGTTAGTCGTCCAAAGATTGCCTAGCGTAGAATGTATTTAGGGGCAGTGAGTCGTCCCAAGATTGCGGCGGGTAGAATTTATTTAGGGGCAGTGAGTGAGTCCGAAGAATTCACCGCGTAGAATGTATTTAAAGACAGTGAGTCCTCAGAACATTGCGTCGCGTAGAATATATTTAGGGACTGTGGTTCGTCCGAAGATTGCCTCGCGTAGAATGTATTTAGGGGCAGTTAGTCGTCCGAAGATTGCGTCGGGTAGAATGTATTTAGGGACAGTGAGTCGTCCGAATGTTGCGTCGCGTAGAATGTATTTAGGGGCAGTGAGTCGTCCGAAATTTGTATCGCGTAGAATGTATTTACTGGCAGTGAGTCGTCCGAAGTTTGCATCGCGTAGAATGTATTTAAGGACAGTGAATCGTCCGAAGATTGCGTCGCGTAGAATGTATTTACGGACAGTGAGTCGTCCGAAGATTGCATCGCGTAGAATATATTTAGGGGCAGTGAGTGGTCCGAAGTTTGCGTCGTGTAGAAAGTATTTAGGGGCAGTGAGTCGTCCGAAGATTGCATCGCGTAGAATGTAATTAGGGGCAGAGAGTCGTCCGAAGAATTCACGGCGTAGAATGTATTTAAGGACTGTAGGTCATCAGAACATTGCGTCGTGTAGAATGTATTTGGGGGCACTGAGTCGTCCGAAGATTGCTTCGCGTAGAATGTATTTAAGGACAGTGACTCGTCCGAAGATTGCGTCGAGTAGAATGTATTTAGGGTCAGTGAGTCGTCCGAAGATTGCGTCACGTAGAATGTATTTAAGGAGAGTGAGTCGTCGGAAGAGTGCCTACCTCAGAAAGTTCTTAGGTACAGTGAGTCGTTCAAAGATTGCGTCGCGTAGAATGTATTTAAGGACAGTGAGTCCTCCGAAGATAGCGTAGCGTAGAATGTATTTAAGGCCAGTGGGTCGTCCGAAGATTGCATCGCGTAGAATATATTTAAGGGCAGTGCTTCGTCCGAAGATTGCATAGCGTAGAATGTATTTAAGGACAGTGAGACGTCCCCAGATTCCGTCGAGTAGAATGTATTTAAGGACAGTGAATCGTCCGAAGTTTGCGCAGCGTAGAATGTATTTAGGGACAGTGAGTCGTCCAAAGATTGCGTCGCGTAGAATATATTTAGGGGCAGTCAGTCGTCCGAAGAATTCACCACGTAGAATGTATTTAAGGACAGTGAGTCCTCAGAGTATTGCGTCGCGTAGAATGTATTTAGGGACAGTGAGTCGTCCGAAGTTTGCATCGCGTAGTATATATTTAGGGGCAGTGAGTCGTCCGAAGATTGCGTCGCGTAGAATGTATTTAGGGACAGTGATTCGTCCGAATATTGCGTCGCGTAGAATGTATTTAGGGGCAGTGAGTCGTCCGAAGATTGTTACGCGTAGAATGTATTTAGTGGGAGTAAGTCGTCTGAAGATTGCATCGCGTAGAATGTATTTAAGGACAGTCAATCGTCCGAAGATTGCGTCGCGTAGAATGTATTTAAGGACAGTGAGTAGTCCTAAGATTGCGTCGCGTAGAATGTATTTAGTGGCAGTGAGCCGTCCGAAGATTGCGTAGCGTAGAAAGTATTTAGGGGCAGTGAGTCTTTCGAAGATTGCATTGCGTAGAATGTATTTAGGGGCAGTGAATCGTCCGAAGAATTCACCGCGTAGAATGTATTTAAGGACAGTGAGTCGTGCGAAGATTTCATCGCGTAGAATTTTTTTAGGGACAGTGAGTCGTCCTAAGATTGCGTCGCGTAGAATGTATTTAGGGGCAGTGAGTCGTCCGAAGATTGCGTCGCGTAGAATGTAAAGGAGAGTGAGTCGCCGAAGATTGCATCGCGTATTATTTATTTAAAAGTAGTCCGAAGATTGCGTCGCGTAGAATGTATTTAGGGGCAGTGAGTCGTCCGAAGTTTGCGTTGCGTAGTACTTAGGGCAGGTGAGTCGTCCGATAATTGCAACGCAAAGAATGTATTTAGGTTAGTGAGTCATCTGAAGAATTCACCGCGTAGAATGTATTTAAGGACAGTGAGGAGTCAGAACATTGCGTCGCGTAGAATGGATTTAGGGACAGTGAGTCGTCTAAAGATTGCGTTGCGTAGAATGTGTTTAGGGGCAAGGCGTCGTCCGAAGATTGCATCGCGTAGAATGTATTTAGGGGCAGTGAGTCGTCCAAAGATTGCGTCGCGTAGAATGTAATTAGGGACAGTGAGTCGTCCGAAGATTGCGTCGCGCAGAATTTATTTAGGGGCAGTGAGTCGTCCAAAAATTGCATCGCGTAGAATGTATTTAAGGACAATGAGTCGTCCAAATATTGCGTAGCGTAAAATGTATTTAGAGGCAGTGAGTCGTCCGAAGATTGCATCGCGTAGAATGTATTTAGGGGCAGTGAGTCGTCCGAAGAATTGACAGCGTAGAATGTATTTAAGGACAGTGTGTCCTCAGAACTTTTGCGTCGCGTAGAATGTTTTAGGACAGTGAGTCGTCCGACGATTGCATCGCGTATAATTTATTTAGGGTGCACTGAGTCGTCCGAAGATTGCCTCGCGTAGAATGTATTTAGGGACATGTCGACCGAAGTTTGGGTCGCGTAGAATATATTTAAGGACAGTGAGTCGTCCAAAGTTTGCGTAGCATAGAATGTATTTAAAGGCAGTTAGTCGTCCAAAGATTGCCTAGCGTAGAAATGTATTTAGGGCGTGAGTCGTCCCAAGATTGCGGCGGGTAGAATTTATTTAGGGGCAGTGAGTGAGTCCGAAGAATTCACCGCGTAGAATGTATTTAAAGACAGTGAGTCCTCAGAACATTGCGTCGCGTAGAATATATTTAGGGACTGTGGTTCGTCCGAAGATTGCCTCGCGTAGAATGTATTTAGGGCAGTTAGTCGTCCGAAGATTGCGTCGGGTGAATGTATTTAGGACAGTGAGTCGTCCGAATGTTGCGTCGCGTAGAATGTATTTAGGGGCAGTGAGTCGTCCGAAATTTGTATCGCGTAGAATGTATTTACTGGCAGTGAGTCGTCCGAAGTTTGCATCGCGTAGAATGTATTTAAGGACAGTGAATCGTCCGAAGATTGCGTCGCGTAGAATGTATTTACGGACAGTGAGTCGTCCGAAGATTGCATCGCGTAGAATATATTTAGGGGCAGTGAGTGGTCCGAAGTTTGCGTCGTGTAGAAAGTATTTAGGGGCAGTGAGTCGTCCGAAGATTGCATCGCGTAGAATGTAATTAGGGGCAGAGAGTCGTCCGAAGAATTCACGGCGTAGAATGTATTTAAGACTGTAGGTCATCAGAACATTGCGTCGTGTAGAATGTAATGAGTCGTCCGTTGCTTCGCGTAGAATGTATTTAGGGACAGTGACTCGTCCGAAGATTGCGTCGAGTAGAATGTATTTAGGGTCAGTGAGTCGTCCGAAGATTGCGTCACGTAGAATGTATTTAAGGAGAGTTCGTCGGAAGAGTGCCTACCTCAGAAAGTTCTTAGGTACAGTGAGTCGTTCAAAGATTGCGTCGCGTAGAATGTATTTAAGGACAGTGAGTCCTCCGAAGATAGCGTAGCGTAGAATGTATTTAAAGGCCAGTGGGTCGTCCGAAGATTGCATCGCGTAGAATATATTTAAGGGCAGTGCTTCGTCCGAAGATTGCATAGCGTAGAATGTATTTATGACAGTGAGACGTCCCCAGATTCCGTCGAGTAGAATGTATTTTACGACAGTGAATCGTCCGAAGTTTGCGCAGCGTAGAATGTATTTAGGGACAGTGAGTCGTCCAAAGATTGCGTCGCGTAGAATATATTTAGGGGCAGTGAGTCGTCCGAAGAATTCACCACGTAGAATGTATTTAAGGACAGTGAGTCCTCAGAGTATTGCGTCGCGTAGAATGTATTTAGGGACAGTGAGTCGTCCGAAGTTTGCATCGCGTAGTATATATTTAGGGCAGTGAGTCGTCCGAAGATTGCGTCGCGTAGAATGTATTTAGGGACAGTGATTCGTCCGAATATTGCGTCGCGTAGAATGTATTTAAAAGCAGTGAGTCGTCCGAAGATTGTTACGCGTAGAATGTATTTAGTGGGGAGTAAGTCGTCTGAAGATTGCATCGCGTAGAATGTATTTAAGACAGTCAATCGTCCGAAGATTGCGTCGCGTAGAATGTATTTAAGGACAGTGAGTAGTCCTAAGATTGCGTCGCGTAGAATGTATTTAGTGGCAGTGAGCCGTCCGAAGATTGCGTAGCGTAGAAAGTATTTAGGGGCAGTGAGTCTTTCGAAGATTGCATTGCGTAGAATGTATTTAAAGGGAATCGTCCGAAGAATTCACCGCGTAGAATGTATTGCCGACAGTGAGTCGTGCGAAGATTTCATCGCGTAGAATTTTTTAGGGACAGTGAGTCGTCCTAAGATTGCGTCGCGTAGAATGTATTTAGGGGCAGTGAGTCGTCCGAAGATTGCGTCGCGTAGAATGTATTAAGGGAGAGTGAGTCGTCCGAAGATTGCATCGCGTATTATTTATTTAGGGGCAGTGAGTAGTCCGAAGATTGCGTCGCGTAGAATGTATTTAGGGGCAGTGAGTCGTCCGAAGTTTGCGTTGCGTAGAATGTACTTAGGGGCAGTGAGTCGTCCGATAATTGCAACGCAAAGAATGTATTTAGGGTTAGTGAGTCATCTGAAGAATTCACCGCGTAGAATGTATTTAAGGACAGTGAGGAGTCAGAACATTGCGTCGCGTAGAATGGATTTAGGGACAGTGAGTCGTCTAAAGATTGCGTTGCGTAGAATGTGTTTAGGGGCAAGGCGTCGTCCGAAGATTGCATCGCGTAGAATGTATTTAGGGGCAGTGAGTCGTCCGAAGAATTGACAGCGTAGAATGTATTTAAGGACAGTGTGTCCTCAGAACTTTGCGTCGCGTAGAATGTATTTAGGGACAGTGAGTCGTACGACGATTGCTTCGCGTATAATTTATTTAGGTGCACTGAGTCGTCCGAAGATTGCGTCGCGTAGAATATATTTAGGGACAGTGAGTCGACCGAAGTTTGGGTCGCGTAGAATATATTTAAGGACAGTGAGTCGTCCAAAGATTGCGTAGCATAGAATGTATTTAGGGGCAGTTAGTCGTCCGAAGATTGCCTAGCGTAGAATGTATTTAGGGGCAGTGAGTCGTCCAAAGATTGCGTCGGGTAGAATTTGTTTAGGGGCAGTGAGTCGTCCCAAGATTGCGTCGCGTAGAATTTATTTAGGGGCAGTGAGTTTGTCCGAAGAATTCACCGCGTAGAATGTATTTAAGGACAGTGAGTCCTCAGAACATTGCGTCGCGTAGAATGTATTAAGGGACAGTGGTTCGTCCGCAGATTGCCTCGCTTAGAATGTATTTAGGGGCAGTTAGTCGTCCGAAGATTGCGTCGGGTAGAATGTATTTAGGGACAGTGAGTCGTCCGAATGTTGCGTCGCGTAGAATGTATTTAGGGGCAGTGAGTCGTCCGAAGTTTGTATCGCGTAGAATGTATTTACTGGCAGTGAGTTGTCCGAAGTTTGCATCGCGTAGAATGTATTTAAGGACAGTGAATCGTCCGAAGATTGCGTCGCGTAGAATGTATTTACGGACAGTGAGTCGTCCGAAGATTGCGTAGCGTAGAAAGTATTTAGGGGCAGTGAGTCGTCCGAAGATTGCATTGCGTAGAATGTATTTAGGGGCAGTGAATCGTCCGAAGAATTCACCGCGTAGAATGTATTTAAGGACAGTGAGTCGTGCGAAGATTTCATCGCGTAGAATTTTTTTAGGGACAGTGAGTCGTCCTAAGCTTGCGTCGCGTAGAATGTATTTAGGGGCAGTGAGTCGGCCGAAGATTGCGTCGCGTAGAATGTATTAAGGGAGAGTGAGTCGTCCGAAGATTGCATCGCGTATTATTTATTTAGGGGCAGTGAGTAGTCCGAAGATTGCGTCGCGTAGAATGTATTTAGGGGCAGTGAGTAGTCCGAAGTTTGCGTTGCGTAGAATGTACTTAGGGGCAGTAAGTCGTCCGATAATTGCAACGCAAAGAATGTATTTAGGGTTAGTGAGTCATCTGAAGAATTCACCGCGTAGAATGTATTTAAGGACAGTGAGGCCTCAGAAAATTGCGTCGCGTAGAATGTATTTAGGGACAGTGAGTCGTCTGAAGATTTCGTTGCGTAGAATGTGTTTAGGGGCAGTGCGTCGTCCGAAGTTTGTATCGCGTAGAATGTATTTACAGGCAGTGAGTCGTCCGAAGTTTGCATCGCGTTGAATGTTTTTAAGGACAGTGAGTCCTCAGAACATTGCGTCGCGTAGAATGGATTTAGGGACAGTGAGTCGTCTGAAGATTGCGTTGCGTAGAATGTGTTTAGGGGCAGTGCGTTGTCCGAAGATTGCATCGCGTAGAATGTATTTAGGGGCAGTGAGTCGTCCAAAGATTGCGTCGCGTAGAATGTAATTAGGGACAGTGAGTCGTCCGAAGATTGCGTCGCGTAGAATTTATTTAGGGGCAGTGAGTCGTCCAAAGATTGCATCGCGTAGAATGTATTTAGGGGCAGTGAATCGTCCGAATTTTGCATCGCGTAGAATGTATTTAAGGACAGTGAGTCATCCGAATATTGCGTCGCGTATAATGTATATAAGGACAGTGAGTCTTCCGAAGATTGCGTCCCGTAGAAAATATTTAGGGGCAGTGAGTCGTCCGAAGATTGCGTAGCGTAGAATGTATTTAGGGGCAGTGAGTCGTCCGAAGATTGCATCGCGCAGAATGTATTTAAGGACAGTGAGTCGTCTAAAGTTTGCGTAGCGTAGAATGTATGTAAGTGCAGTGAGTCGACCGAAGATTGCATCGCGCAGAATGTATTTAAGGACAGTGAGTCGTGCGAAGATTTCATCGCGTAGAATTTTTTTAGGGACAGTGAGTCGTCCTAAGACTGCGTCGCGTAGAATGTATTTAGGGGCAGTGAGTCGTCCGAAGATTGCGTCGCGTAGAATGTATTAAGGGAGAGTGAGTCGTCCGAAGATTGCATTGCGTAGAATATATTTAGGGGCAGTGAATCGTCCGAAGAATTCACCGCGTAGAATGTATTTAAGGACAGTGAGTCGTGCGAAGATTTCATCGCGTAGAATTTTTTTAGGGACAGTGAGTCGTCCTAAGATTTCGTCGCGTAGAATGTTTTTAGGGGCAGTGAGTCGTCCGAAGATTGCGTAGCGTAGAAAGTATTTAGGGGCAGTGAGTCGTCCGAAGATTGCATTGCGTAGAATGTACTTAGGGGCAGTGAATCGTCCGAAGAATTCACCGCGTACAATGTATTTAAGGACTGTGAGGCCTCAGAACATTGCGTCGCGTAGAATGTATTTAGGGACAGTGAGTCGTCTGAAGATTGCGTTGCGTAGAATGTGTTTAGGGGCAGTGCGTCGTCCGAAGTTTTTATCGCGTAGAATGTATTTACTGGCAGAGACTCGTCCGAAGTTTGCATCGCGTAGAATGTATTTACGGACAGTGAGTCGTCCGAAGATTGCATCGCGTAGAATATATTTAGGGGCAGTGAGTCGTCCGAAGATTGCGTAGCGTAGAAAGTATTTAGGGGCAGTGAGTCGTCCGAAGATTGCATTGCGTAGAATGTATTAGGGGCAGTGAATCGTCCGAAGAATTCACGGCGTAGAATGTATTTAAGGACTGTAGGTCATCAGAACATTGCGTCGTGTAGAATGTATTTGGGGGCACTGAGTCGTCCGAAGATTGCGTCGCGTAGAATGTATTTAAGGACAGTGAGTCATCCGTTGGCGTCGTGTAGAATGTATTTTAGGGCAGTCGTCGTCCCACGATTGCTTCGCGTAAAATGTATTTAAGGACAGTGACTCGTCCGAAGTTTGCGTCGCGTAGAATGTGTTTAGGGGCAGTGAGTCGTCCGAAGATTGCGTCACGTAGAATGTATTTAAGGAGAGTGAGTCGTCGGAAGAGTGCCTAGCTCAGAAAGTACTTAGGTACAGTGAGTCGTACAAATATTGCGTCGCGTAGAATGTATTTAAGGACAGTGAGTCGTCCGACGATAGCGTAGCGTAGAATGTATTAAGGCCAGTGAGTCGTCCGAAGATTGCATCGCGTAAAATGTATTTAGGAGCAGGGAGTCGTCCGAAGTTTGCATCGCGTAGAATATATTTAAGGGCAGTGCGTCGTCCGAAGATTGCATAGCGTAGAATGTATTTATGACAGTGAGACGTCACCAGATTCCGTCGAGTAGAATGTATGTAAGGACAGTGAATCGTCCGAAGTTTGCGTAGCGTAGAAATGTATTTAGGGAGTCGTCCAAAGATTGCGTCGCGTAGAATTTATTTAGGGCAGGAGTCGTCCGAAGAATTCACCGCGTAGAATGTATTTAAGGACAGTGAGTCCTCAGAGCATTGCGTCGCGTAGAATGTATTTAGGGACAGTGAGTCGTCCGAAGATTGCATCGCGTAGTATGTATTTAGGGGCAGTGAGTCGTCCGAAGATTGCGTCGCGTAGAATGTATTTAGGGACTGTGATTCGTCCGAATATTGCGTCGGGTAGAATGTATTTAGGGACAGAGAGTCGTCCGAAGATTGTTACGCGTAGAATGTATTTAGTGGCAGTAAGTCGTCCGAAGATTGCATCGCGTAGAATGTATTTAAGGACAGTCAATCGTCCGAAGATTGCGTCGCGTAGAATGTATTTAAGGACAGTGAGTCGTCCTAAGATTGCGTCGCGTAGAATGTATTTAGGGGCAGTGAGTCGTCCGAAGATTGCGTAGCGTAGAAAGTATTTAGGGGCAGTGAGTCGTCCGAAATTGCATTGCGTAGAATGTACTTAGGGGCAGTGAATCGTCCGAAGAATTCACCGCGTAGAATGTATTTAAGGACAGTGAGTCTTGCGAAGATTTCATCGCGTAGAATTTTTTTAGGGACAGTGAGTCGTCCTAAGATTGCGTCGCGTAGAATGTATTTAGGGGCAGTGAGTCGTCCGAAGATTGCGTCGCGTAGAATGTATTAAGGGAGAGTGAGTCGTCCGAAGTTTGCGTAGCGTAGAATGTATTTAGGGGCAGTGAGTAGTCCGAAGATTACGTCGCGTAGAATGTATTTAGGGGCAGTGAGTCGTCCGAAGTTTGCGTTGCGTAGAATGTACTTAGGGGCAGTGAGTCGTCCGATAATTGCAACGCGAAGAATGTATTTAGGGGTAGTGAGTCATCTGAAGTAGTCACCGCGTAGAATGTATTTAAGGACTGTGAGGCCTCAGAACATTGCGTCTCGTAGAATGTATTTAGGGACAGTGAGTCGTCTGAAGATTGCGTTGCGTAGAATGTGTTTAGGGGCAGTTCGTCGTCCGAAGTTTGTATCGCGTAGAATGTATTTACTGGCAGTGAGTCGTCCGAAGATTGCATCGCGTAGAATGTATTTAAGGACAGTGAATCGTCTGAAGATTGCGTCGCGTAGAATATATTTACGGACAGTGAGTCGTCCGAAGATTGCATCGCTTAGAATATATTTAGGGGCAGTGAGTCGTCCGAAGTTTGCGTCGTGTAGAAAGTATTTAGGGGCAGTGAGTCGTCCGAAGATTGCATCGCGTAGAATGTATTTAGGGGCAGTGAGTCGTCCGAAGATTGTTACGCGTAGAATGTATTTAGTGGCAGTAAGTCGTCCGAAGATTGCATCGCGTAGAATGTATTTAAGGACAGTCAATCGTCCGAAGATTGCGTCGCGTAGAATGTATTTAAGGACAGTGAGTCGTCCTAAGATTGCGTCGCGTAGAATGTATTTAGGGGCAGTGAATCGTCCGAAGATTGCGTAGCGTAGAAAGTATTTAGGGCAGAGTCGTCCGAAGATTGCATTGCGTAGAATGTATTAGGGGCAGTGAATCGTCCGAAGAATTCACGGCGTAGAATGTATTTAAGGACTGTAGGTCATCAGAACATTGCGTCGTGTAGAATGTATTTGGGGGCACTGAGTCGTCCGAAGATTGCGTCGCGTAGAATGTATTTAAGGACAGTGAGTCATCCGAAGTTGGCGTCGTGTAGAATGTATTTAGGGGCAGTGCGTCGTCCCACGATTGCTTCGCGTAAAATGTATTTAAGGACAGTGACTCGTCCGAAGTTTGCGTCGCGTAGAATGTATTTAGGGGCAGTGAGTCGTCCGAAGATTGCGTCACGTAGAATGTATTTAAGGAGAGTGAGTCGTCGGAAGAGTGCCTAGCTCAGAAAGTACTTAGGTACAGTGAGTCGTACAAATATTGCGTCGCGTAGAATGTATTTAAGGACAGTGAGTCGTCCGACGATAGCGTAGCGTAGAATGTATTTAAGGCCAGTGAGTCGTCCGAAGATTGCATCGCGTAAAATGTATTTAGGAGCAGGGAGTCGTCCGAAGCTTGCATCGCGTAGAATATATTTAAGGGCAGTGCGTCGTCCGAAGATTGCATAGCGTAGAATGTATTTAAGGACAGTGAGACGTCCCCAGATTCCGTCGAGTAGAATGTATTTAAGGACAGTGAATCGTCCGAAGTTTGCGTAGCGTAGAATGTATTTAGGGGCAGTGAGTCGTCCAAAGATTGCGTCGCGTAGAATTTATTTAGGGGCAGTGAGTCGTCCGAAGAATTCACCGCGTAGAATGTATTTAAGGACAGTGAGTCCTCAGAGCATTGCGTCGCGTAGAATGTATTTAGGGACAGTGAGTCGTCCGAAGATTGCATCGCGTAGTATATATTTAGGGGCAGTGAGTCGTCCGAAGATTGCGTAGCGTAGAAAGTATTTAGGGGCAGTGAGTCGTCCGAAGATTGCATTGCGTAGAATGTATTTAGGGGCAGTGAGTCGTCCGAAGTATTCACCGCGTAGAATGTATTTATGGACAGTGAGTCTTGCGAAGATTTCATCGCGTAGAATTTTTTTAGGGACAGTGAGTCGTCCTAAGATTGCGTCGGGTAGAATGTATTTAGGGGCAGTGAGTCGTCCGAAGATTGCGTCGCGTAGAATGTATTAAGGGAGAGTGAGTCGTCCGAAGTTTGCATCGCGTATTATTTATTTAGGGGCAGTGAGTAATCCGAAGATTGCGTCGCGTAGAATGTATTTAGGGGCAGTGAGTCGTCCGAAGTTTGCGTTGCGTAGAATGTACTTAGGGGCAGTGAGTCGTCCGATAATTGCAACGCGAAGAATGTATTTAGGGGTAGTGAGTCATCTGAAGAATTCACCGCGTAGAATGTATTTAAGGACAGTGAGGCCTCAGAACATATTTATTTAGGGGCAGTGAGTAGTCCGAAGATTGCGTCGCGTAGAATTTATTTAGGGACAGTGAGTCGTCTGAAGATTGCGTTGCGTAGAATGTGTTTAGGGGCAGGGCGTCGTCCGAAGTTTGTATCGCGTAGAATGTATTTACTGGCAGTGAGTCGTCCGAAGATTGCATCGCGTAGAATGTATTTACGGACAGTGAGTCGTCCGAAGATTGCATCGCGTAGAATGTATTTAGGGGCAGAGAGTCGTCCGAAGATTGCGTCGTGTAGAATGTATTTAGGGACAGTGAGTCGTCCGAAGATTGCATCGCGTAGAATGTATTTAGGGGCAGTGAGTCGTCCGAAGATTGCGTTGCGTAGAATGTATTTTGGGGCAGTGTGTCGTCCGAAGTTTGCATCGCGTAGAATGTATTTAGTGTCAGTGAGTCATCAAAAGTTTGCGTCGCGTAGAATGTATTTAAGGGCAGTGAGTCGTCCCATAATTGCATCGCGCAGAATGTATTTAAAGACAGTGAGTCGTCAGAAGTTGCGTCGCGTAGAATGTATTTAAGGACAGTGATTCGTCCAAAGATTGCATCGCGTAGAATTTATTTAAGGGCTGTGAGTCGTCCGAAGTTTGCGTCGCGTAGAATGTATTTAGGGGTGCTTCGTCCGAAGATTGCATCGCGTATAATGTATATAGGAGCAGTGAGTCGTCCTAAGCTTGCATCGCGTAGAATATATTTAAGGGCAGTGCGTCGTCCGAAGATTGCATAGCTTAGAATGCATTTAAGGACAGTGAGACGTCCCCAGATTCCGTCGAGTAGAATGTATTTAAGGACAGTGAATCGTCCGAAGTTTGCGTAGCGTAGAATGTATTTAGGGTCAGTGAGTCGTCCGAAGCTTGCATCGCGTAGAATATATTTAAGGGCAGTGAGTCGTCCAAAGTTTGCGTCGCGTAGAATGTATTTAGGGACAGTGAGACGTCCGAAGTTTGCGACGCGTAGAATGTATTTAAGGACAGTGAGTCGTCTGAAGATTGCATCGCGTAGAATGTTATTAGGGGCAGTGAGTCGTCCGAAGTTTGCACCGCGTAGAATGTATTTAAGGGCAGTGAGTCCTCCGAAGATTGCATCCCGTAAAATGTATTTAGGGGCAGTGAGTCCTCCGAAGTCTGCATCGCGTAGAATGTATTTAAGGACAGTTAGTCATCAGAACTTTGCGTCGCCTATAATGTATTTAAGGACAGTGACTCGTCCGAAGTTTGCGTCGCGTAGAATTTTTTTAAGGACAGTGAGTCGTCCGAAGTTTGCATAGCGTAAAATATATTTAGGGACATTGAGTCGTCCGAAAATTGCGTTGCGTAAAATGTATTTAAGGACAGTCAGTCGTCCGAAGATTGCGTCGCGTAGAATGTATTTTGGGACAGTGAGTCGTCCGAAGATTGCATCTCGCAGAATATATTTAGGGACCGTGATTCGTCCGAAGATTGCATCCTGTAGAGTGTATTTAAAGACAGGTAGGCGTCCGAAGATTACATTGCGTAGAATGTATTTAGGGACAGTGAGTCGTCCAAAGTTTGCATTGCGTAGAATGTATTTAAGGACAGTGACTCGCCCAAAGTTTGCGTCGCTTAGAATGTATTTAGGTACAGTGAGTCGTCCGAAGTTTGCGTACAGTATAATGTATTTAGGGACAGTGAATCTTCTGAAGATTGCGCCGCGTATAATGTATTTATGTACAGTGAGACGTCCCAAGATTGCGTCGCTCAGAATATATTTAGAGACAGTGAGTCTTCCGAAAATTGCTTCATGTAGAATGTATTTAGGGACCATGACTCGTCCTAACATTGCGTCGCGTAGACTGTATTTAGGGACAGTTAATCGTCCGAATTTTGCATTGCGCAGAAAGTATTTTGGGACAGTGAATCGTCCGAAGATCGCATCGCGTAGTGTGTAATTAGGGGCAGTGAGTCGTCCTAAGATTTCGTCGCGTAGACTGTATTTTAGGGACAGTGAATCGTCCGAAATTTGCGTCGCGTAGAATGTACTTAAGGAAAGGGAGACGTCCTATCATTGCGTCGCGTAGAATGTATTTAGGGACAGTGAGTCTTCCGAAGATTTCATCGCGCATTATTTATTTAAGAACTTTGAGTCGTCCGAAGAATGCATCGCGTAGAATTTATTTAGGTGCAGTGAGTCGTCCGAAGATTGTGTCTCGTAGAATGTATTTAGGGGCAGTGAGTCGTCCAAAGATTGCGTCGCGTAGAATATATTTAGGTGCAGTGCGTCGTCCGAAGATTGCATCGCGTAGAATGTATTTAGGGACAGTGACTCGTACGAAAATTGCGTCGCGTAGAATGTATTTCGCGACAGTGAGTCTTCCGATTATTACGTCGCGTAGAATGTATTTAGGGACAGTGAGTCGTCCGAAAATTGCGTCACGTAGAATGAATTTAAGGGCAGTGTGTTTTCCGTAGATTGCGTCGCGTAGAATATATTTAGGGGCAGTGCGTCGTCCGAGGATTGCGTCGCGTAGAATGTATTTAAGGAAAGTGATTCGTCCGAAGTTTGCATCGCGTAAAATATATTTAGGGACAGTGAGTCGTCCGAAAATTGCGTTGCGTAGAATGTATTTAGGGACAGTGTGTCGTCCGAAGTTTGCGTCGCGTAGAATGTATTTAAGGACAGTGAGTCGTCCGAAGATTGTTTTGCGTAGAATGTATTTAGGGACAATGAATCGTCCGAAGTGTGTGTTGCGTAGAATGTATTTAGTGACAGTGAGTCGTCCGAAGATTGCGCCCCTTAGAATGTATTTAGGGACAGTGTGGCACCTTGCATTATTAGAAATATTCATAGAAATATGATTTAATTTTTTTTTACTCGGTTTATTAAACAGGTTGTTAATTTTTTTTTTTTAGACGAAGAATAATTGAGTTGAAAATAATTCACTAATTGTACTTAGACGATCCTAAAAGAAAAAGAAGAGAAAGAAAGAGAAAAAGCAAAAGAGAGAGGTCGAGAAATACAAAAAGCGGTCATTAACAAAAACACGTATCAGAAAGGTAATTAGGCCAACATCTTGGCCGATTTTCGAAAGAACAATGGGATTTGTTATTTAGAAGGGAAAGTCATTTAGAGAGTGGAAGGGACAATGCTTGATAAGAGTGTATTGATAATAAAAAATCTGTCGAAGCACATGACCGACTTTTTGCGTAGAAAGACTCATTATCAATTCGAGAAAGGGAAATTTTTTTAGAACAATAGAAACGAAATTTTTTCAATCGGAGAAAAAGTGTCTTTTTGGGTTGAGGGGAGGACCGGTGGAACTATATACAGATTCTGACCTATTAAGAATTGGAAACCCATGATAACAAAGTGGGGACTTTTTCAACATTTTCAATGTAGATAATTAAGATTTTCTGACTGTCGGGTCTGACAAAAAAACAAGAGGGGAAAAAACGATTGTCTCAGTTCACAGATAGCGCCAATATTCTTCCCTGAAGTCACATCTAATTAGCGGCGGGCTGTTTTGACAGAGCCCAGGTGAGAAAAGCCAAGATTGTCATTTTTCGTACGTGCAAAAGGGCAAAATTAGATTTTGTTTTTTTTAAAACAAGAACGATGTAAACCACGCCCAACCACAATCTCATTAGCCGAAAGCGGTCACGTGATATGCGGAAAGAAGTGAAAGGATGCTCGATCAAGAACCATTGGTCGGAAACGGTCACGTGATCTGCGGAAAAGAAGAGAAAGAAGTGCTCGATCAGGAATCATTGGTCGAGAGCGGTCACCTGACATACGAGGGACCGGGAAGGATGGGTGTACGCCTCCCCACCAAGGGCATTGTGAGGAAGTAGGGGTGAAAACAATAGCGATAATGAGAAAACAGAATTAATGCGGCTATTGGAATTATCGAGAAACCTCTGACGCCAGCAGACCCACCCCGGTTTGCTGCGGTGTCAATAAAAGCAGGACCCCAGTCGACAGAAATCAGTTGAGTTGAGAGTAGCGGCTGAGTTGCAGCTGGACCGCGGGCAGGGATAGAGCCTGAACGCGGGCATCAGGCCCGATTCACTCGCCCCTTTGCGGGCAAGAGAATCCTCAAACAAGAAATCCTTTCCACCCAAGTCGAAGACATGAGTTCAGCCCCGGACGGCAGCGAGAAGAGATCACCTCGGACGACAGAGAGTTGCGGCTGAGTTGCGGCAAGAAATCCTTCCAGCCCAAGTCGAAGACAAGAGAACTTCCAGCCCAAGCAGACGAAGAAGAAGATTACCGAAAGCCGCAGAGAAGTTGCAGCCAAGTCGAAGACAAGAGAACTTCCAGCTCAAGCAGATGAAGAAGAAGATTACTCGAAAGCCGCAGAGAAGTTGCAGCCAAGTCGAAGACAAGAGAACTTCCAGCCCAAGCAGACGAAGAAGAAGATTACTCGAAAGCCGCAGAGAAGTTGCAGCCAAGTCGAAGACAAGAGAAGTTGCAGCCAAGTCGAAGACAAGAGAAGTTGCAGCCAAGTCGAAGACAAGAGAAGTTCTATCTTAGTCGACGAAGAAGAAGAAATACAACTCAAGTCGAAGAGAAGAATCAACTGCGAATGATCGATAGAAATTAGCCCCAGTGTCGAACTAAACCACACTCCGACATACACAATTCTAAAGAGTAGGCAATTCGAAATCTTTAGGTTGTGTGATAGAAGCTTGGTGCCATAGTCCACAGAGCGGGTCGGGAATTGAGAACAATTTTTTTTTATGTAACGGACATTAGATATAAAAAGGTTGTCACCCTTTTTTATCAGTAATTTTTTTTGTCTCGTGAGTTTTTATTTTTTTCTTTTTTACTTGTGTTTTGCCACCCCGTCGGACTCAACTTGTATCGGCCCCAATCCCTGCTGGTCCCGTCTGTCTAAGATCTAAACACAACGTGGGTAGACAGACCGGAGATCAGTACAGTTGCTTCAGTAACCAGGTATTGGAAGCGAGTTGGGAAAGGCGAGGCTGGTGATCATCCAACCAAGGGGTTGGAGCGGCACGCTTGGAACCAGGAGGAGCGACCAGGAGGAGCGACGTCACAGTTGGCGCCGTAACCAAGGGATTCGACCCTGGGCCAGGTGTGTAACCGTCACAACAGTGTGTCGTCCGAAGATTGAATCCCGGAGAATGTATTTAAGGACAGTGAGTCGTCCGAAGATTGCATCGTGCAGAATATATTTATGGACAGTGAGTCGTCCGAAGATTGCATCCCGGAGAATATATTTAAGGACAGGGAGTCGTCCAAAGTTTGCGTCGCGTACAATATATTTAGGGGCTTTGAGCCGTCCGAAGATTTCATCGCGTAGAATGTATTTAAGGACAGGGAGTCATCCGAAGATTGCGTGCGTGGAATGTATTTCAGGACAGTGAGTCGTCCGAAGTGTGCGTCGCGTAGAATGCATTTAGGGGCAGTGTATCGTCCAAATTTGCGTAGCGTATAATGTATTTAGGGACAGTGTGTCGTCCGAAGATTGCGTCGCGTATAATGTATTTTGGTACAGTGAGACGTCCGAAGATTGCGTCGCGTAGAATATATTTAGAGACAGTGAGTCGTCCGAAAATTGCGTCCCGTAGAATGTATTTAGGGACAGTGAGTCGTCCGACGATTGCATCGCGTAGAATGTTTTAAGGACAATGAGTCGTCCTAACATTGCGTCGCGTAGACTGTATTTAGGGACAGTGACTCTCCGAAGATCGCATCGCGTAGAGTGTAATTAAGGGCAGTGTCGTCCTAAGATTGCATCGCGTAGTATGTATTTATGGAAAAGTGAGTCGTCCGAAGATTGCGTCGCCTAGAATGTATTTAGGGACAGTGAGTCGTCCGAAGTTTGCATCGATTAGAATGTATTTAGGGACAGTGAGTCGCCCGAAGATTGAGTTGCGTAGAATGTATTTATGGAAAAGTGAGTCGTCCGAATTTTGCGTCGCGTAGAATGTATTTAGGGACACTGAGTCGTCCGAAGCTTGCGTCGCGTAGTATGTATTTGGTGACAGTGAGTCGTCCGAAGATTGCGTCGCGTAGAATGTAATTAGGACAGTGAATCGTCTGAAGGTTGCGTCTCGTAGAATGTATTTAGGGACAGTGAGTCGGCCGTAGTTTGCATCGCGTAGAAAGTATTTAGGGACAGTGAGTCGTACAACGTTTGGGTCGCGTATGATGCATTTTGGGACAGTGAGTCGTCCGAAGTTTGCGTCACGTAGAATGTATTTAGGGACAGTGAGTCGTCCGAAGTTTGCATCGCGTGGAATGTATTTAGAGACAGTGAGTCTCGCAGTATTTATGCGTCGTCCGAAGGATGTTTCACATTTAATCTCTTCAGTGTATTAAACTTTTATGCTCTAAATGCATGGTAAGCAAGTTTGAAATATTGATAAGCAGTTGTGTGACATGCTGCACGTTGTGTAGCATACATGTTTAAACATGTCTGCTGGATTAAATTGTGTCAAACGTCACCGAGACAAAGAAGCAAAAATAGACCGGTTGGGAGAGGTTGTGTTGTATTGTTGTATGTTGAAAGTTTACATTATATTAGTAATTGTAGTTGTTGTGCCGATTATGGCTTTCCACGTGTTGCAGAAAATTCTATCTGCCGCGCCGGAGAAATTTTTTCTGTACAAGCATGCTGTAGTGAATTAAAATTGTGATTTTGCGCTTTCATCAGGTCTAATCACAAATTTTGTTGCCGTATAAATGTTTTTTGGTTAATAGTGTCTGGCGTGAGTATTAGGATTTTTTCAATGTTTTTCCTGACTGGCTCTCGTTTTGAAAGTGTGTGTAAATGTGAGTTTGTACATATATACAGACTTGTGTCTCTGTTAGCAGGAATTAAAAAATCACGTCGGGAAGTCACCAATATGTAGAGGACCGGGGGAGAAGTGAAAACAAACAAGACCGATATATATATACAAATGTGTGTATTAAACGAAAGAATTTTACAATGGACAATAACATTTGTGTGTGTGTAAACATAGGTGCCTGTTCTTTGGTGAATGTTCGTACGCGGATCTTCTAAGGGAGCTTACATTGTAGTCGCTGAAATGAAGAAATGAAAAAGAGAACGTGGCAAGAAGTCGCCCAGTGTTTATTGTGTAGGGGAGAGACCCCTAGTGAATCATTAGGGAATTAAGGAGGATCTGACTCCGACAGATATATTGCTAAAACAAAATCAACCAAACGACCAACATGTAAGCAATCTTTCATGACATTAATCCATATAATATCCTACAATTTCTTAAATAAATCAAATAGTATTCCAAAATAAAACTACAACATAAAACACACATATCACACAAACATCTATATGCCCCAAAACTGAGCATCATTTATCATGTAAAAGCAAAATAACATTTATCATATTGGCATTATTTCTGAGCTCGCTAAGAAAATTAAATTTAGGCATTAGATGAGTAGTTGATTTACCTTTAAACAAACAAATCAACCAATCTCAATGGCCACGCGCACGCGCACGCACATGCGCACACATTCACACACATATATATATATATAA
Organism: Acanthosepion pharaonis; assembly: GCA_903632075.3. Classification (NCBI taxonomy): domain Eukaryota; kingdom Metazoa; phylum Mollusca; class Cephalopoda; order Sepiida; family Sepiidae; genus Acanthosepion; species Acanthosepion pharaonis. The sequence continues at coordinate 1,138,644 of CAHIKZ030002468.1, read as the reverse complement.
ACATACGTCTTCATTATATATAAAATAGAATAAAAAGCAAGCTTATTCAGCATTTAAAAATATTATAAACAAAAACCGATGACAGCTTGGAAAAAGATTTAAGAGTATATTTGTTCAAAATTCAACTTTGTAATGAAGATAATCTAAAAAATGCCATATTCCGATATCTTATTAAATGTGAAATTATAATAAACTGAAAGCTAAATTGATATTTTCGACATAATTTTAATTATCTTTTTATTAAAAATTATAATAAATTGTATGGTTTGTGTCAATAAATAAATCATAAAGTTTAAACTCTTTTTTACCCTTTTTTGATCACCATCATCTAAATATCCGCGGAAGTTTAACTATACGTTCAAGTGGGTAGTGAGATAAACAAGTTAAAAAAAAAAAAAACATTGATCTAAAGACATTGCTCAGATCGGGGCCATAAGAAGAATAAAGTGTCTACCGTGCTTTTCGTAAGACGTTAAGAATTTGCATTGTTCATTTCAAAGCTGATGAATGACAGGATATATTGCAGAATATTTTCAAAAAGGGAAATACTTGAACGAGCTTGTCTGGTTGGAAATTAAGAATGAGTAGAGAGTTCAGACCAGTAGCAGTGTGTGTGTGTGTGTGTGTGTGTGTGTGTGTGTGTGTGTGTGTGTGTGTGTGTGTGCTCAGGCCAGCGCTTGAGTTTTCCGCTTCCTGACCTGCACAAAAAATAAATATAGCATAAAGACTCACGCTTAAAGTTACTTAAAGTTACTTACCTGGAACAGGGCTCTGTCCTTGTGCTGGTGGTATCACGACTTTGACCAATTTGGACCGGCTATGACAAGCCAAGACCAGCTATGACAAACTTATACCAGCTTGGACCAGCCGCCCGAGTGAACACACTCGGGTCCCCACGTTAAAAACTGACCTTGTGTCACAACCTGACTAAGTGGTGGGTCAAGTAAATATATATAGATCTATCTATCTATCTCTCTCTCTCTCTCTCTCTCTATATATATATATATATATATATATATATATATATAGGTAGGTAGTAATCCGTTGGTATAATCCAGGCGAGTCCTATTAACACAACATAGAATTTGAAACATGTTAAAACTGACTCACAAAACAGCACTCAATGTTTATTTTCATTAAACAGAGCAAATTTTCTTTGCAATTATATATATATATCTATATATATCTATATATATATATATATTATTTTGTGCGCCATTATAATATTATTTTCCCATACTCAAATATAGTGTACTTTAATTACACACTAAAGATACATTATCATTAAGTTAAAAAGCGAAAACGCTATATCAGGAAAAAATCTAAAGGAAATGAGAAATATCTCTATTTGTGAAATGAAGATTAGAACTTTCTACAGAGTTACTTTTCATCCTTTTTTTGTTAGCAAATTATTCAGTGAATTCGTCAAAAACTATTTCATCTGTCAATTGTCGCTCTATAGTCAGCATTGCAATATTTCTCAATCGTAAGGTGTTCATGGTAGATCTGAAGTAATTCTTGATCAGTTTCGAAAAAAAACTTCTCTCACTTGTAGAAGCGCTAACAGCAATTATGAAGAAAATCCGCAACATTATTACCATATTTGGAACCAAGTTATCAAGGTTTTTTTTCTCTCTCAACTAGGAACTCCTCTTCATCAATCTCGTTATGATCGGAATCTATGTGACACACATCCAAAAGATACACTGGGTTAAGGAATGCATATTTCTCAGCAAGTTCCTGAAGCTGTTGAAATCTCAAAGTTATTTCTTAGATCACTCTGTGACGATCTACATTACACGCATACATACATACTTACACAAATATAAATCATACAACGACAAGTATTCAATGGATAAATCAACACTACTTTGTAATAGACAATTTACAAATCGCAGCAATGCGACAGTTTTGTAATCGCTCTATTTTCATGTAGTCAATTTTGTGCACTTTTGGGAGAAACGGATCCCAGAAGCTTTCTTGAGTCTCCCCAAAACTCGCTCGCTGATTGGTCAATGCCAACCAATCAGATTGTTTGCACGTGAAGAACAATTCTTCCCGCGCAGCGATTCGGAGACGATGATTACCTATATAAGCAAGAAGTATTCTTAGATAATTAGTGAGATTTCAGCTGCCAAACGAATCCACAACAGTTGAAACCATGTGCCAATCTTCTCACTCACACCACCACTCACTTGCTGAATATTCCTTACACTCACATAATATTTCCCTTACACAGCAAAACTGTTGAAAACATTTATTACCAGAAACTATCACAAACTTTCTTTCTTTCAGTGAACTTTGGAATACAAATAAAAGTTAAAGAGAGACAACTCTTGTTTTACTCAATGGATGGCTTCTTTCAGATCCTTGTTTGTACATCTTGTTAAATATAAATTTTATGTGTAATGATGTCTTTGGCTTATCCTTTTTTCACCTCAGTTTGCTTTCCTAATCTAAGTTAAATTAATGCTAGAACTTTGTCCAGCGTTCATACTAAGTTAAAATGTCCTGGCTCAAAATATTATTAATTATTAATTGAAAAGATTTTCGGCTTGTGTTCAAAGTAACAAGAAAAATATTTAAAGTAAAGAAGTTTTTTCTGCTTGGTGAGAGTGGGGGCCGTCTAAAAGTCGCTGAGTGATTAACAACCTATAATAAATATGCCAATATATATGCCATAGTTTGAGTTACGGGTAATCGAAAAGGTCATTCATCTATAAGTACTGTCCCGGCATTAAAAACAATATTATTTTAATACAGCCTACAGTAGGCACAAATGTGTCGCCCCCATAAAAGTGCCACCCAGGGCGGACCAACCCCTCTAGCTACGCCACTGGGACAGACCTTACTATGTGCCAAAATAGGATAAGATTATTAAATAACAAGTTACAAGTGATATATGTAATAAGAGCTATATCACTATTTGTGGAATAAGAGAATGTATGTTTCTGAGTGTTTTTATGGTTGTCGCTAGTGACTTACTAAAATGATAAAATGAATAGAAATGAGTAATCTGTTGGGCGGCAATTTAGTAAATAAGGATTTTCCCGTGGTAGGAGAATGTAGAAAATTCTCAGTGAATGACACGATGTATATTTGCATAGATACAAGTTTATCCAACTCCCCCCCCCCAAAAAAAAACAACAACAAAACAACAACAAAAAACAACAACAAAAAGCAAATAAAATAAAACATTAAAGAGGACGAGCTGCTTAAATTTAGAAACTAGAATCAATACTAAGTAACTAAAACACTGTCTCTCTCTATGCACACACACACACACACACACACACACAAACACACACACACACACACACATATATATATATATATATATATATATATATATGGTGTGCGTTCAAAATTAACCAATTTTATTTTTTCCCGGCAGAAATAATGCTGCGAAGACAAAATCATTTGGCTGGGAAGTGATGACATTATATTTATCTGACCAGACCAAAACAAACTATAAAATAAACGATCAGAACGCATCTCAAAATGCAGACAAGAAAACAAATTCTTACTATGTTACTTAAAAATCGCAAACTGAAAACGAACCAAAATAAATAAATAAACAAAAACAATTAAAATAAAATAATCCAAGTGAATAAGTACATAAGAAAAAAAAAACATGTACGCAC
>CAHIKZ030002468.1:1042500-1130000 GCA_903632075.3 Acanthosepion pharaonis | reverse complement strand
CAAAAGATTAGATTTTCGCATAAAAACCCCAATATACCGTGAAACAAACCCTAACTAAACCATAAGAAGCAAGTCAAATAAATGACAGAGCAGGAAGACATGGAAAAGAGATAAACGTTAAATACAGCTACAAAATACAGGAAGATGTAGAGAGCTGTAATCTCCCACGTTTTAAAGAGAAACGGCACGAAAGAAACCTTGTCTTTCTAAAGATCATACTCTGTAGATCAAATCTATTAGTAATAGTCTGCACGCTGTTGTCAATGATACTGCTCAAACCTTATTTTTTTATTCAAGTTAATATAAAGCCCAAGTGTCACTCAAGATACAGAGTTGCTCTGTAGTGTTGTATGATCGTAAGAAAGGGTAAGAAGTGAAATTCATTGGGCTATACAGGAAAGATAACTGTTAACCCTTAATTAAAAAGGTCAATAATGTAGCGATTGGGAAATCATCTAACCGGAATCCTGTTCCACAAAGCTGCAGTTCTTAGAAAAAATGTCTAAATGGTACTTACTACTTACTCTAGGAATATGAATGAAATGGGGATGATTCAAACTCGTGTAGGTGCTGCCATGGTGTGTCCCAGTTGTAAAGGTCAGGGGTGATGGGAACAAGGAATATAACTCGTCAGAACACATGCCATGGAAATAGCGATAGAGCAGCGAGAGGGTTGGAACGTTTCGTTTGTTGGAAAGAGGTTTCATGGTGGAAAATAATTCATCACCCACAAGGCCTCGTAGATGCTTTTGAACTCTATCGAGACAGACAAGTAAGGACTGGGCAGCTCCAGTCCGGATATAGCAGCAATATTCCATTTTTAGTCTGATCTTGTAAAGATAGAGAATAGCAGGGGTCGAGGGTAGGATGGAAGTTTGGACACGATTCTTGCTAGGGTCAATTATGACATTAACTCCCATAGGTGGAGGCACGGTGGAGTAATGGATAGCAGCTCGAACTGAGAAATCGGAGAGACGAGGTCGAATGCCAGTCGAATCCATTACATTCACTTACGTATTAATACCCTTGGGAAAGGGTATTAGCATGTAAGTGAATGTAATGGATTCGACTGAAATTCGAACTCGGCCCTCCGATTCCTCAATCCGAGCCGTTATCCATTACTCCACAGGAACGATTCAATTAACCCAGCATCTTTAGCAATCGATCGGATATATGATCTCTGAGGAGTGCTTGAGACGGAATAGTCGTTTAGGATAATTTTCAGACCTACTCTGTCTTGAAGCTGTCTGATATAACGTGGCACTTGGTGAGGGTAGTAATCACTGGTAATGAGTTTCGTAGATTTCGGGTTATCTGTCAACGGCAAATGCCCCAAAGGGTAGTGAATTTCATTTCCTCTTTCTTTCAATCTGCTTTGGTTCTAACGTCTACCCACGCGGTAAGCTTCTTTTTTTTTATCACACCTTAAGTAACATTTGATGGCAAATAAAACAGAATTGAAAAATGAAATAGAATAAAGACATAATGAAAAGTGAAGAATAAATATTAAACTAATAACAAAAAGCAAATATACAATTCTCTCGTGAAACAATGAAAAAAAATCAGCGAGTGAAATGAGAGGGTGAGAATGAAATCATTTAAGTAATTGTATAAGAAAACAAAAGTGGCTACCCTAAATATTTAAAAAAATCAACGATAAAAGCATCGAAAAAGAACGAGGAAGAAGGAACTGAATATGCTTAGCCTTATTGTGTAAGAGAGAACAATTGAAGGTCATGACAAGTTGTAATCTGATACCAACGAAGACACTGAACAGTGCTGTTATCGTGTCGTGTTACTTAGTTTAACTTGTAAGACTAACAAAATGAGAACTGACCGCGTGCCAAAAGAAGGAAAAAGGGAGAAATAAAAATTAAAAAAAAAAAAAGTGAAGAAAAATAAAATAAAAAACAAGAACATACGCCCAATCGCGTGCCAATGCTTCTGGTAATTTCACACACTACATCTCTATTTCTTTCAATGTTTGTCTCTTAATTATCCTGTTCTTTAAGAGTCTTATCTATCTATCTATCTATCTATGGCTATTCACGTCTATCTGTAGCTATTCATATCTATCTATCTATCTATCTATCTATCTATCTATCTCCGTCTGTTCGAATCTATCTATCAAAATCCGTTCAGACATTGATGTATGGATAAATTATAATAAAGGAAACTTAACACAAGATAGGTTGCGATAGTGGCACTATTAAGAGTCCATCTCCGTAACATTATTATTATTATTATTATTATTATTATTATTATTTCTGCTGACGAGAACGACTCTCCACAATTTCCTATTCTTTGTACCTATTAGCAAAGTTTGTCTTTTTCTATGTGACCTAAGCCCTGTTCTGACATTATTTCCAATAGCTAATTAGGAACCACGGCACATAGAAGAGGATCTGATTACCTGTTTAACCAGTTCGTTTCTCACATTAATAAGACTGAAATAATTTATTCTATAGACCATGTCCCTTCAGGACGTTGGTAGTCATGGCTCTTCACAATTTCCTTTCTTTTGTAGTTCTTAGTAGATTTTATCTTTTGGCTATCTCTCCTAATCCCAATTCTTCCAACCATTTACACAAACTCGGTAGATAGGTTATGTAATATTTTCTCTGACACTCTTGCCTTAAATATGTCCTGCGAATATCAAACTTTTCAAGCAACCTTTTCTAATTATCTAGAAATGTCAGTTATCTCTTCCTGATGTTAAGTATAAGTGCCGTTTTTGTTTATATTTTTTCTAAAACTTTCACATGTTCAGTCCATGGTATTCTGAGTATCCTTCTGTAGAGCTATATTTCTGTTGGCTCAAGATTTTTCTTCATCTGTCAGGATTCACTGACATATAGAAGGAAATATATTACACACACACACACACACACACACACACACACACATCTATATATATATATATATGTGCGTGTGCGTATGTGTGTGTGCGTGTGCGTATGTGTGTGTGCGTGTGTGTGCGTGTGTAATACAAATATATGTGCTTTTTATTGATAAATTAATGAAAGTTCAGTGGAATTATCTTCCGACCGACTTTAAAGATTCGTGTATATATCTCTCATCAGGGTCAGAAAGTCAGAATCTATTGAACTATTACCAGATATCATATACTCTTTTATACTCTAAAAAAGAATGGCAAATCGTAGGTTGCAAAGAAATTTAAATTTTATACTATGTCAAAGAAAGAAAAAAAGAAAGGAGGAAAGAAAAGCGTAATAAAAAGAGAAACAAAAGAAAGAAAGAAAGAAAGAAAGGAAGTGAAATAAAAAGAAAGAAAGCATAATAAAAAGATAAGAAGAAGAAGAACGAAAAAAGAAAGAAAGAAAGCGAAATAAAAAAGAAGTAAAAGAAAGAAAGAAAGAAAGAAAGAAAGAAAGAAAGAAATAAAGAAAAAGAAAGAACGGAGAATGGAAGTGAGAAATGGAACGATACAGAAAGAGAATCAAATTGCGAGGGATAAAAACACGGAGGAAGTCAGGGTGAAAGAGAGGGAGAGGGAGAAAGGAAAAGCAAAGAGATAGGGAAATAGAAAACGAAAGAGGCAGATAGAGAATGTTAGAGAGATTAAGGTAGAAATGCGAAAGAACGAAAGTGAAATATTCTGATTCCACGCAGGTATAAATTCTTCTTTTATTTTACTTTGGCTCATTTTTTTCAGTTTCCAATTTCTCATTGAAGGAACAAAGCAATAGCAGCCATTTTGTTTCAGCGCGCATGATCATGATCTGCAATCAGCGTGATTTGTATTATGGCTATGTTATTTACAAGGAAATGCTTTCATTGTCTTTGTAGATGTGTAACACATTTCGTAGAAATCTTGCCACAGAAAGAGAGGGAGAGAGAGAGAGACAAAGAAAGAAAGTATGTGTGTGTAAGAGAGAGTAATTGCTATATTCTGTCTGAATTCTTGTTTTATTTTTCTTTCTAGAATAATGTTTTCTTTTTCTCATGTTCTCTCACGTTCAGTAAGCAGTTGCGTCTTAGCAGATTTATATCCTTGTTTGGGGAGAAATGATTAAAAGTGATAGAGAGAGAATAAGAGAATGAGAGAGAGTATGAGAGAAAAAGAATGAGAGAGAGGGGGAGAGAACAGGAGAATACATAAGGTAGGAAATGACTGGCGTTTTTTTTTTTTTTTTAACTCTAGAAACTTCCGAACAGCAACTAATGTTCGTTTAAATAGAATTTTCTGCCCCGAATGTTCTCCATTAGCTTTTGGGAAATTCACAGTAAAAGCTGCTGATTTCCATTTTGCCCTGGGGTGGGGGTAAATTCCTTGTAAACAATAACTTATATGTCAAAATGGTTGACATTTCTACGAACGTTCGTTGGCCGGGTTTATTCTAGCGAATTCCACTACGACGACTGCTACTTTTGATCAGAGTAAAATTTATTACCGACTATTACTTTAGTGATCCAATTGAGGTCATCTCTATTTTGAGGTCCCTACAGGTAACCAAATCATGTTGGTTTTTTTTATCGTTGCCCAACGTTCGCGACAGATTTTGCAGTAATGATTCTCGTGTGAGTCTCACTAAAATACATTGAAAGATTCCATGCAGCATTCCAACAGTCCACTAAATATCAACAATAGCATGACTATGATCCGCATGGATGGTCACATTTTACGAAGCCTGTTAACTAGTGTCCGAAACACTAATCGTTATGTAGAAACTTTCATGTCTCTTGAAACCGTTTCTATTATAAAATAAAATACTATAACTTACGAAGATAAATAAAATACTATTATATTATATATAATAATAATATATAATAATATATAATAATATATAATAATAATATTATATATAAAATACGAAGATAAATAAAATACTATTATATTATATATAATAATAATATATAATAATATATAATAATATATAATAATAATATTATATATAAAATACAAAGATAAATAAAATACTATTATATTATATATAATAATAATATATTATAATATATAATAATATATAATAATAATATTATATATAAAATACGAAGATAAATAAAATACTATTATATTATATATAATAATAATATAATAATATATATATAATAATATTATATATAAAATACGAAGATAAATAAAATACTATTATATTATATATAATAATAATATATAATAATATATAATAATATATAATAATAATATTATATATAAAATACGAAGATAAATAAAATACTATTATATTATATATAATAATAATATATAATAATATATAATAATAATATTATATATAAAATACGAAGATAAATAAAATACTATAACTTACGAAGATTATTGGGGTCATCAGGAGAAATGTGCTCCAAAACGTTGCACATTCTCTCCTGATGACCCCTGTTTAAAATTCGAGAGGAACACATCAAAATTCAGTGAAATCATATGCCGTAGAGAAGCTCGGTGGAAGTGTCATTGGCATGAGGAGCATTATACATTCAGCTCGCTTCAGGTGAGTTTCAATTACTTTCCAGTAATTTCCTTCTTACAACATTTTCAACACACATTTTCCTATCACAAGAAATCTAAACATTATAGCATAACACATGGGGAGGTTTTACTTGGGCACAAGAAACCATGAAATAAAACTATTCTAGAAAATATACCTGATGTCATAAAATCATGAACATTATACAATGATGTTGGTTTATCGGCAAACAGACAATTAGAATTACAAAAAAACACAATTTATTTTATCTACATAAAGAATAAAAAAAAGACGTGATTCTGTTAAACGTAGAGGCATCGTCTTGGAGATAAACATTTAATGGTTTCTTTTTCTGTCTGCTTTTATTCAGGTTAAATTCAAAGTTAATGCAAATTCTCTGCTCTGTTAAATATGAAAAGCAAAATTACCGATCCCCTGAAAAGAACCTTATGAAAAGCCTTCTTGATTTTAAAAGCTGGCCCCAGAGATTACTCGCTCTATGCACGTTGGCTTACTTATGGTAGCGGAAATATGCCATACTCCAGTCGTTTCGCAATGGTTCTAATTCACTGGATTGTTAGGTCGTATGTCATAAGCTTCCTTGATATGGGGACAACGAGCCTTTCAGGCACTCCATTTGTGGTGGAGGAATGCAGAAAGACTCACAAGGTTTTTGAAGAGTGGCTTGTTCATAATCGAGAAACAGGAATTCGGGTAAAGCAATGAATATTGGTGAGGAAAACGGAATCGGACTGACATTTCTAGGGTACATAATTAGAAAAGAGGGCTTGGAAAGTTTGACACTATCAGGTCATATAGAAGGAACTGAGATGTGGTGTATTGGTTAGCAAGCTTGTCTCGCTAGATCAATTAAAAAATGAAAAGTGAGTTCGATCCTCATTGGGTGCACCGTATTTTGGGCCTTGTGCCATGTTGAAGGCAAGAGGGACAGAGGAAAACAGAGCATTACCTATTTAATGAGCTTGTGTAAATGGATGTCAGAACAGGGTTTAGAAGAGACAGCAAAAAATAGTAAGTGCTACAAAGGACAGGGAACCATGATCACCAGCGTCCTGAAGAGGCATGATCCATAGAAGAATAAGAAGTGCCAAGTTCTAATTCTAACTATATGTCTATATTTGAGATGTGGTATGATAACTATTTACATTATTTACATTGTTCGAACTATTGACCTCATCTTTATTGTCATCTAGCTTCTGGTAGGACTTTTTTATTTGTCACCATATTTTTGTATATTGCGTCAGTAATGATCCTTCAAACAGCAGAGCAGAATGGGATTTCTTGTCTTAGATAAAGTAAATCCTGAATCCAAACATCCAGAAATAATAGGGCCAACTGTACTCTTTAGTTTCGCTATAACAACGAGTCGAAGAGGATACGTGTGATTTTAGAACGGTAACCTGAGGAGAGATGGGCTCCAACAAGCTATGTTGCCCCAGACATACCCGAGCTCGAAAGACTATATTATATGTGGTGAACCTATTGAACTTCCACCATCACCATACAAAAACAAAACACTGTTATGACATCTAAAAACCGGGTAATTAGTTGTTTATGAAATAACTCTTTTTGATTGTTTTTTTAATCATTTCACTGCTAGCAAGGTGATAAGAGGCAAGGGCTTACTGAGAGTAAAAAACCAAAAAAAAAAACCAAAACAAAAAAAAAAAAAAACCCGAGAGAACAATAAAAAAAAACGGATTCTAGGAGAGATAAGATATTGATCGATATTGTATTTACATGTTTGAACATTATAATTGTTAAGAATTCCAAAAGCGGGAAGTGCGGAAGAAGATACTAATGGCAGAGAACTTATAGTTACAACTAGCAATTACAAAACTAAAATCATGAGACCTAGCAGGCAATCTAGTACTGCGTTTAATTCATGAATTCGACATACCAAAGAGGAAAGCTGATCAGAACAATTATCGTAAAATTATTTATAGAAAAGGCAGAAGGAAAGACAGACCAATAACATTGCAAATTCCTTTTTGGGGATTTTGTCAAGAATCTCCATATATATATATATATATATATATACATATATATATATTAAGACATTTTTTATGTTTATACGTTCTTTTTATAGATACAAATATTTAAGTAAATGCAATAACAACATTCACCGAGAAATTTTGATAGATAATATGCGTCCTCTGACAGGAATCGAACCTGTATCCTATACGGAACCGTCATATAGCCTGACGTGCTTTTACCGATTGAGCCACAGAGGAGCGTTCCGGTTAGCAAGGTCGATTTTACTGTTTTTAAACTGCAATTCTCCATGATTTTCTCTTATACATTGATATCTCCTCAATGCGTATCCAAATGTAAACAAATGACGTCACACATCATGAAATGAACAAAATTCGACAATTGTTTTAAAACATTTTATTTATATATGTCAAAAGCATCAGATCAGATGTGGCAGTAGTATTCGATGTACGAACGAATGGTTGACTTATAATGATGCAAAACGGATTCTGATGAGAAAACTTGTCTAGCACCACAGAGTGAACTGTTTTTTGTTTGTGCACCTGTCGAGAGTTAACAAACTAACAAATATTAGCCGCTGAGTTCGATCCTCCTGGAATGCTCCGTTGTTATAATTCCATTCATGTCATTTTATGTCAATAATCAATTATGCATTTTGATTATCTGCCCTTTTATTGTTGTAAGGTACTTTCGGAAATAAAACCCGAAACCCGAATTTCTGCCCAAATAAACAATTATACATGCCTAGAGTTTACCCTGATTATGAGTTAGCGTTATTAAATTGAAAAGTTTTGAAAAACGTATGGATGTTTTACTTCTGTTTATAAATACACATTGCAAAATAAAATCCTTACATTTGCCTTTAAAAAATCCAACAGAGTACCAAACGGGTTGGTAAAGAAATGTTTTCTTCATATATATATATATATATATATATATATTTTTTATATATATATATATATATATATATATATATATATATATATATATATATATATATATATATATATATATATATATATATATATATATACCTTTTCACCTAAACGGATCTTCAGGGTAGCCTGAAGATCCGTTTAGTTGAAACCTAGGTAGGTTTGCCTGGCTCATAGGATTATCTTATCTTAGGTTTTGCTCACTTTACGTAGATATCTTTTTTATTCGTTTTGTTTTTTTTTTTTCGTGGGGGGACTTGGAGCTTAAACACTGGACGATTGTTTTTGCCTTGTTTTAATGTTCGTAGTTCTTTCTTTTCTTATTCCCATTTTTCCACGGGTACCGATCTGTTCTACTGTAAGTTGAGCTATCCGAGGTTTTCCCAAACGAGTACCACCATTTATATATATATATATATATATATGTTCACAAAGAAGAAAATATTTAGAACGTGTTTTAATCGCTAGTTCATCCACAATAAATTTGCGTACAGGTTTTTATAACGTTTCATAATTCTTGGCAGATCTTCTGTTATCCGAATGGGGGATATATAATAAGAAATATCATGGAAACAAAAAGAAAAATAATCTAAATAAAACTGGATAGATTACATACTCAAAACGCATAAAAAATTCTAAATTTTAAATGACCGGCGTCTCTCGTTCGTGCGCATGTCTACTCGCATCTACAAACTTAGTCGGATGAAGTCCTAAGGGACGAAGCGCGTCAAACGAATGCTTTTTCCGCTTTCCTCCAAAACTGTTCTTGATATCTACATATATATATATATATATATATATATATATATATATATATATATATATATATATATGTGTGTGTGTGTGTATATATCTGATTATGTGTATGTATTTGTGTATGTGTGTGTATTTATCAAAAGATGAACAACATAATTTACAACAACAAATGCATCATTTTTAATAATTTAAAAATCGAAATACATTATAATATAAAATTTAAACATAAATAAAAAAGATGAATTTACATCTGGTTTTCAAATATTCCATCTAACTTACTTTGCTCGCCTATTTTTTTATCAATCATTTATCCTGTATTAAAATCTAAATGTCTCCTGGAAATCTTCCAATGACTTTAAGAAGAAAATACTGTGAAAACATTGCATAATAAAATCTGACATATTATATTTATCATCCTATCTTAAAAAATCTCCGCTAGACAGAAACATGACAGTCGTGCCATTAAGCAGAGCAGTTAATAGAATTAATTAATAATTAAACAGAATTAATTAAATTAATTGAATGTATTTAATTAATTAATGGAAAAGTCATATCTAAATGCATATTTACGTGTGTATATTTGTGTATGTGCGTGTATCGCTGTGTGTCTATTCAGAATTCAAAATATATGATTTAAGTGTGTAAAAAACTTTCCTGTGTCCTGTTTCTTGAAAATTGAGAAAAATTACACAGAAGTACAAAAAGACTTGGAAACGCATAACATATATATATATATATATATATATATATATATATATATATATATATATATAATTTATATTTTCATTTTCAAGTGCTATCTGATGATCCGGCATCCTTTAAAAGGGGTCTGGTGAAATAAATTATTATAATGGAACCTTAAAGGGATCTGTTTTTTTTTATATATATATATATATATATATATATATATATATGAAAAGTTTCTTAATGAAACGTTATTAAACTTACTCTGCAGTTCATATAAATATACACGGCAGGCATAAAAAAATTCTATGTTTTTAATGTTAAAATAAGATTTCGGTAACTATAGTGCATTTGCTTTTATTTTGACAAACATACAAACTTAACTATAGAAAATTATCATATAGCAGTATCTTATTTTGCTTTCGCCAATAAAACTAACACCTGCCTTTGAATTCTTTCCAACAGTTTTTGGAAAAAAAATAGAAGTCAGACGTTCCCAAGTTATTTTGTTTCTTTATCATTTCAACCCAAGCATGGCGGGAATTCCACGAGTACGCAGGGGCTTACAGGGAGTGAAAGTGAGAAAAAAAAACTGAGTATAGGGAAAATTGAGGAAAGGACAAAAGATGAACGAGATTCAAGTCAACAGAAGTTCGCCATTGACGTTGCTTTGACATTTTTGAAGATTGTAGTTATCAGGGAAGCAAGTAAACGGAAGAAATTTCCACAGGGGAGCAATGCGAGAAAAGGAACTCTTGGAAAAAGATTGCGGTTGCGTTTAGCTAATTCAACAGTAAAATGGTGAGGCCTAGATGCCAATCTAGTAGCACGCTTAAATTAATGTAGTCAGGGCAAGTCATCAAGTGTCGAGAGGATTTTCTTTTATTTTTGTTTTATTATCTATCAGTTAATGTCTTTATTTATTTGTTTATTCAAATGGCTGTTCCGTATACAAACCTGTTGCGCTGAACTACAATTTGTTTTTTGACGACTTCACAAAGGTTTTTTTTCCTATTTAATGATTTGGCTAAGCTTTTAAGACTTTTATTAAACTATAGAGTTTATTTGTTTATCTATTTTTTTATGATAATTATTTAATGCGAAAATTTGTTGATATCGGCAAAAAACTCCTACCTATGGTTTAATAACTTTTCATTGTTTAGAAAGTTAATGATGTGTAGTTTTTCGTGTAGGCATAAAGGGCATGGGTCATCCCAGGTTTTACAAGTTCTTATTCTATTTATTATTTTCGATTTTACTTTTGGTGTTTTATTCATTTCTTTCAGATGCCAGAAAAGAGATTAACAGATAGATAATAATAAAACAAAATCCTCTCGACACTTAACGACTTGACGTCGCACCATGAAATATTCCTTCGCTATAAACTAAAAAGACGCTGACCGCCACCATTAGCTTTGAAATAGATACCCCATTCTACCTTAGCATAACCTTTCCGAAGGTGACGAATCTGTAGATAAGAATTAACTGTCTGACCACCTAACCAAGATGGCCGGCCCAGCCGTTTCTATAGTAATTAATATTGCAATGGACCATACTTATAAACACGCGCAAACCACAAGATAGCTTATTCCTGAATTTTCGCTTGAGGATGAAACGGGACCCAACACCTTCATTCAACTTAATTTTAATAATTATATTGATGGTTTCGGCTTTCGTTTTTGAAACATGAGAACTCTTATGTAGCGAAGGAATCATATTTTCAAGAAAATATTACAATATAAGCTCTACTTCTGTATGGAGCACTGTCGTCTTAAAAATAAAAACAAAAATACTAAGGAACTCCGGATTATTTACCTGACGTGTTCCTTCCTATTTTTCTGCATACTTGCGCATATATATATATATATATATATATATATATATATATATATATATATATATATATATATTGCTGTTCGATAAAAGTGACCCACCTTATCCTTTGAATTTAGCTCAACTTTCCTTTCATCGGCGAAGAGAACATTCTTCCAGTCTTCAACGTTGAAATCTTTGTAATAGGGAGCCCATTCAAATCTCTTGGCTTTGTTGGCTTTGCTTATTAGCGGCTTAAACCATCGTGTACAAGATTTGTAGCCTTGTTCTAACAAGATTTGTAATCTTGTTCTGACGGACTGTTGAAGAGGCAAGACCAACACCTTGCTCTTCGCTTAGACTGGCTTCAAATTCTTGGCTAGTTATGGTCCTATTCTTCGCAACTTCTCTCTTGATTACCCTGCCAGTTCTATCATCAATCTTTTCCTTTCGTCCCCTTGTTTCCTTCCTTGGAGCAGGAGTGGCATCATTATGTGCCCTAAGCACTGAAGAGACAGTTGATTGCGAGATTATAGCAATTTCTGCAAATTCTCTCGTAGACTTTCCTGCTTTTGAGAGGGCAATAATAGATGCCTTAAGTGGTTCTGATGCGTGTTTGTACCGTTTCATCTGGTTAGTGACTTGAGTGGCTATTTCAAGCTGTTTTTATACTGTATGACGCTTTCTGGCATATTCTGGAATACTCTAGATTTAATTTAAGCTGTTCTAGAATTCTCTAGAATATTGTTCTGAGTGTATTGTAAAATAGTTTTCAATATTTTGTCAAAATCTCTTTAAATTTACCAGTTTAATCCTTAGAATGCGATATCTGAGTCACTTTTTTTTGCACAGAGTTTTTCCTGAATCTCATTTATATCCAAATTTATAATTATCAATAGAATACCTTAGGGTGAATAAACTTTTTTCCTAGGTGGTCGGGAAGGGGTCTTTATATTAGTAAGATTAAAAATTATTTTAACTCCAAAAACAATAGACAAAAAATCTTTTTAGTAAAAAATATCAGGTGAGTCACTTTTATCGAACAGCACTATATATATATATATATATATATATATATATGTATATGTGTGTGTGTGTGTGTATGAAATAAATCATGTAAATCTTCAGGGAACTATATATATATATATATATATATATATATATATATATATATATATATATATATATATATATCAACTGATTTTTTAAATGTTTTTATTGTATATATATTTATAGCTACTTTTCGTCGGACAAAGTTGGCCCATATAGTGATTTTGCAAGCGTAAGTTGGATGCGGCATAAGGCCGAAACTAAGGGGCATCCAGTGAGCATTGAACACACAACTCAGTCGTAATTGTTCTAGCGAGACAGGCTTGCTAACCATTACACCAACACGAGGTTCTCAAGTTGGCCCATATATAGGGAGCCCGCGCAATGAGTAGTAACATTGTGCGAAAATCACTTGGAGCGTTAAAGAATCACAATTCAATGTTGATTTCCCTGTCCACAGTGTCTAAACGCTTGATTTCCATTTCTGTGGTGCTATAAATATAAAGTTTTTATACAACATTTATTTTTATGATACGCAATATGTAAAGCCAGGACTCTGTGTATATATGTTGTTCTAAATTTCCATAATGACATTAAGTTTATATAAACACATATATTTAAACAAGCTTCTATTTGTCGTAAAGCATATTTACTCATTCAGATTTCCCCGAAAGTCATATCCGCTTAGTTTTTCGGATATGAGACTGAGCAAATATGTCTTTCGAGAAAATCTGAAAGAGTGAATCTGCTTTAAGGCAAATAAAACCTTGTTTAACTGTGAAAATCTCCGTAGCTGAGTGATCAAACACGCCGGATTACACACACACACACATACACACACATAAATACACACACACACGCGCACAGACACACACACACAAATACAAACACACACACACGACGTCCGTTCAAAAAGTTCTAAGCCTCATCCAGAAAGGGAGAACCGTGTCTGAACATTTTTGTTGTGGCACCACACTATCCTTTGTTATAAAACTAGAAAACTAATTCAGATTTCTGTCTTAATGTCTGTGCAGGTGAGGTTCATACAAAGGTAAGAGGTGTACGATAAATTTAAAAATAGGCAAAACAGAGGCCCGACTAGTCATAAAGTAACTGCAAAAGGAAGGTGCGACACCCAAGAAAATCCATGAGGACACGGTACAGACACTTTTGGGGGGACTGTGCAACTGTGGGTTGCGGAATTCAAGCGTAGCAGGGGCAGTAAAAAAAGATGACACTAGGTCAGCTCGCCCAAAACATCAATCACTGATGAACAAGTTGATGCCATTCATTGTATGATTCTGGATTACTTCCGGTTCTGTCTATAATGTTTTAACTGAGATCAAGGGCATGACCAAGCTGTTTATAAGATGGGGTCCAATAATGCTGACAACAGAGCAGAAGAGGACAAGGGTTGACATTTCAAGGAAAATTTTGACTTGCTTCCAGGCAGACTCTAAGAATATCCACTGAAGCTTAGTAAACTCAAAATGAAACCTGAGTTCACCACTTCGAACCTGAATCAAAGATTCAAAACAAATAGTGGAAACACTCTGGTTCTCCAGCCACGAAGAAGTTCAAACAGGCAGCGTCTGTTGGCAAAGTGATAGCTTCTGTTTTTGTTTTTTATTCTGAAGGCGTAATCATAAGAGACTAGCTGGACGACGGGAAAAAACTATTAATGGAAAGTACTATGCATAAGAATTAAGACAATTGAAAGAAGCAATCAAGTTGAATCAAGAGAGAAGCTGAAGGCAGATGTAGTTTTGCACTGGGGTAACGCAACCGTTCACACTGCTTAGGTTGCAGTAGCTGAAGCAGCCAACTGTGGCTTTGAATTGCCACCTATCCCCCTTACTCTGACTTCTTTATGTTTCTTAAATTCAAATCCCACTTACGTGGTCGCCATTTTGGAAACAATGATGAGATCATTTGTGCTGTGGAGGAGTCTTTGGAGGACCAGGACGCTATCTTCTTCCGTGATGGGTTTGCAATGCTTAAGCATCTTTGGAGCAACTGCATTGATGTCGGAGGTTGCGGGGGGGGGAACTATATTGAAAAAATAGGGAAAATCTGTCTTGTTTCTCCAACTCTTTCTGAGTGAGGAGTAGAAGTTTTTGAACGACCCTCATGTTTATATATATATTTACTGCATACAAAGGAAGTTTTTGTATGTATAGAAATCCATTATATCTTGTTAGGGGTAACTCATATTGTTTGATTATAATCTCTCGTGATATCCTTCGTTGAATCTTGTTTGTTTGTTTGTGTGTGTGTGTGTGTGTGAGAGAGAGAGAGAGAGAGAGAGTGGAGAGAATTATGTTATATTTTATTATTCTAAATAATTGACCCATTCAGTCTTTGAAACTGTCTTATCACCACGCAGTATGAACAAAATAAAATAAAACATTGTGTAGTTGTATAGAGTTTATTCGCTAAAATTTCAAAAATCGATTAACAATGATTCACAGATCCGAAAACACTTGGTGACAACAACACGTAAAATGTTCAAAGATTTTTCTGAAGATATCCAGTTTAAGCCAGTTTATATATTCTGAAAACAGCAGCAAATATGTTTATTTCTGTGGAGTTAATTTTTAGGAAACCATAATTAAAGTATATTTGAAATAACTTACCTTTACCATTCATTAGCCCAAAATTTGCTGTCATGTTCGGGCTGGAGCAGCTCAATCCTAAATTCCAAGGCTTAATCTCCTACCTATAGCGTTCCTTTAAGATGTGGGTGATCAATGCTCTCCAAAACTTCATATCCATTGTGGTCCTTAGCAGTGGTTCTGCCCTTGACAAGCCATCCTCACCCCATTTCGTTAACCGTTTACAGTAGTTCGTTAGGAATGTGGCTCGCTGTCTTCTCCTATCTCTCTCGCCCTCGATATATCATGTGGGTTTTAAGTTCGTTAAGCCCTCCTTTCTCATTATGGTCCATTAAATTTCAGCTAAGTGTGCTTTCTTTTGCAATCTTCTTCAAAACTTGCTTACTGCTTCCTCAAGCTGTCCAAGGAATTCTCACTATCCTTCTGTAGAACAATATTTCTGTTGCCTCCAGTTTTATTTTCATCTATGGGGAGATTTTTAGTCCTCACTGCCATACAAGAGGATTGATATCATTTAGCAATTCAGTATTCTTAGTTTTTACCGAAATGTTTCTGTTTTTTTTTTGTACTTTGTTTAGCTTTTAGAATGCACCCTTCGTTAATCCAATACGCCTTCGGATTTCGGTGTCGTATTTTCTATTTTCTGTTAAAACACTTTCCAGATATTTAAACTTCAGTACTTGTTTGATACTGATACCTATAATTAGTAGTTCATATCATGGGCTTTTTCTCTTGCTAATACCACATCTTCTGTCTGGCGTAAACTACACTGTTTAGGAAATCCTGTAATATTCTTTCCGTGTCTGCCACCAACAAAGTGCCATCTCTGTATCCTATATTGCCAAGATCACTCCCACTGATAATAACTCCTGGTAGGGTCACCAGCTCCCTTAGGATAGCCTCGCTGTGGAGAGTAAACACATTTGGAAAGAAGACAATTCTTTATAGTTATAAATTGTTTACGAGTTCTAAGGAGGGAAGAATATTTCCCCATAAATAAACGTTGCAAGGCTATCACTACTCTATTTATGGCAAACGTTCAGATGAGCGCTCTATTCCTTAGTTCCTCCTGCCCTGACCTTTACACGCCATACTATTTCCACGTTGTTCAAACTTTTCCTCTGTATCCCAAATGTAAATATAATGCGCCACTCAGCAATTTCCCAATGACTGCTACTTTATAGAACAGACCGCCACGTACTGTGAACAGGGTTAGATTTAGGCTATAATCTAAATCTCTTCAAGTTAAGGGTCAACTGTTACCTATCCTCCTTATTCACATAATTTTTTAATTCATATTACACACTTCATTCAGTATAACGGTAACTAGCTTCAGTGACCCTTGACACATGTACTGGGTGAACTTTATATAAAACTCATCAATAAAAATTGGCTATATCGTAATCTCATAATGAAAGAAGGCTGGCATTGCAAACAAATGATTCTATGTAGTAAATTTGATCAAAATTGAATTAAACTTAATAAATATATATTTAAAGTAAGTCCTTTCCTAGCTGTGGAGAAATGGCTAAAAGTTTTTTTTCTCAAACTCTAACTGTTAAGTTTTATTTCTACTCCAAATTTTAGTGTCTTTTTTAGCACTAATCTAGTACGAAGTATGCCGAATTTAGAGTGTTATATTTTCCAAACCCTCTTTTCTCATATGTTTTAACTGTCTGTTTCTGATTTATTCTTCTAGTTCCTATTCTCTTTAGAAATTCCTCCATTCTTATGTTGATAATCCACGATTCTTCAATAACAGCTACTGGACTATTTTCTTGAAAAATTGTTTCAAGAGAAAGATTTTTATAAGTATTAACCAACAGGTATACTGACAGCTCGGTCAATGAATTTCAAATGTTTCCTTATAAGGAAACAGATAATATTACCACTACCATTACGAGCTCTGTTTATTATATTCTTAGACTTCGTTATGATATGTAGAATGGATTTGTTTTTATTCATGAATGTCCGCAGTCGTAATTGATTTAATTCAACTTGTGCTTTTGTTTTTTTTGTTTTATAATCTGATCAACACAAACTAGAAAAAACTGAAAAGCTATTAAAAAAAAGAAGGAATAACCTTTAAAGTTACAACCGGGAATCTCGAAAGATATCCGTCAGGTAATGGAAAGTGGAATCGACGAACCGAGTTCAAATTCCGGACTAGTTTATTAGGTTTACTTTCGCCTTTGGAGAAGGTATGAATCTATCTCATCTCTCCCCAGTAATGATTTAACAAGCAGCGTAAGCTAGGGTCTAGGGTGAAAACCAGTGTACTAAGAGAGGGAAAACACTAAATTACAAATCGTTAAGAACGCAGTGGAAAACACTCCGCTATATTTCACTAGAATGCGGGCTAATTCATGGAAAATAAAGAAAAGGAATCTATGCGGAGTCATGATCTTGAAGGGAAATTCTATAAAAATTGGATCACTACGTCAGCGTTTTAAAACTATTGGCTTTGATCAATCACACACATAGACAAAGGAATCTATCTATCTATCTATGAATACATGTATGTATTTTGCTGAATTATATAAGTAATGCCACAATACCCGGCGAAAATGACATTATAATTTACATAGAGATTATCAATTCTGCACAGGATTCTCTAGAATGCGTGATAATTCATGGAAAATAAAGAAAAGGAATCTTAAACCTTAATCTAGAAGGAACATTGTATAAAAAATGCGTAACTGCGTAAGAGTTTCAGGGCTGTGAGATTTGATGAATCACACACACACACATACATACAAAGGAATGGATCTATCTATCTATCTATCTATCTATCTATCTATCTATCTATCTATGAATACATTATATCAGTAATGCCACAGTACCCGACAGAAATGTATAATTTACATATAGATTAACACTCCTGCTCAGGATTAAAGTATCTGTGCGTTGTACCAGTTCGCCAAAGGGAGGTAACCTGGCAGGGGAAATTTAAAAATATCTGTTAAGGAAAACAGGTCTTTCTCATTGGCGCTACTACGGGTCTATATGTGTTAGCTTCAGTTTCAGGCTGATTCCGTGAGATAGAATTAGGCTCAAAAAATGGTTTCGTTGATAGAAAAAAATGACTGGAAGCTCGATTCCTGTCGAGGGTACAATTTTTTAGAAGGACTTCTCACCTTAGTTCGGTTGCAATTAATCAAACTGTTTAATAAAATGAAAAAAAAAAAAAAACAGAGACAGCAACTCAAATACGTTTATGTTATATATATATATATATATATATATATATATATATATATATATATATATATATATTCCTCACTGGCAGCAGGATTTGGAGTTTCATGCACTAGGCAATTTTAAATACCCAGTACCCGAAGATCGCGTTTTGCATGAAATTCCGAGTCGTGCTACCAGTGAGAAATAATATGTACATTTATTAATATATACTTAATAGCACTGTTATATTACATCCAACACTATTTTATTAACACCAGCACTCATTGAGCGATATCTTATATACATGGAATTTTGCTGTCATATATGGTCTGGAACCCCCGCTGATCGTCTTAGTGTCCTCGACAAATTCCAGAGACAGATATGCAATGTGGTTGGCTATGATCTGGCATCTCGTCTACAGTCGCTTTCTCACAGACGTGCCGTCACCTCCCTTTGTCTTGTCTACAAATACTTTCACGTTAACTGCTCCCAAACTGCATGAATTTAAACGTACCGCTAGGTCGCCATCTCAGTCCCACCCTTTCGCTGTCGAAACGGTTAAATGTAGCTGTCTCTTCTACTCCAATAGCTTCATGTCTCGCACTTCCCGTCTGTGGAACTCCCTTCCTCTTACTTGCTTCCCTGATAGCTATAATCATCAACTATACAAATGCAATGTCAATCGACATCTCCAGATGCCTTGTTCCCCCCGCCCCGTCCTTCACACCTTCCTCTTTCACGCCTCTTTACTCTTGCTCACACTTTCTCTAACCCCTTGCTTTCTAGTAACATTCTCGCCTTGCTTTTGGGGTGAAAAAAGATTATATATATACACACACACATATATATATATATATATATATATATATATATATATATATATATATATATATATATATATATATATATATATATATATATATATATATATATATATATATATATATATATATATATATATATATATATATATATATATATATATAGTCGTTGGTGTATGATTTTAAATCCCCTCCCCTCAGTAGATCACTGTTTTTGAATAGCGATGATCAGTGATATTATGTATGGTCTTGGTATTAAGTCTATTATCAAGAATTGTGAGATTAGCGCACTGTCAATACATTTTCTTCTTACTATATATATATATATGTATGTATGTATGTATATATATTTATACATTTTAGATATATGATTGCATATGTATGTATATTTACCACTAATATTACATATATATATATATATATATATATATATATATATATATAAAAAAACAGGATGTGTGTGTGTAACGAATACACACATGCAATTTTTAGATGGATTTGCACCAAAATTTACATACGCATGCTCCAAGTTAGCAGGAACCCTAAGACCGACTTTGCATTTCCCAACTCCCATCGATATTGGAATAAATCGATTTTTTCATTCTTCTACGACAGTTTTCATGTAGTTTGTATCTATATATATATATATATATATATATATATATATATATATATATATATATATATATACTGGGCTCATACGTAGTTTCTCGACCTATGAGGGTTAAGAAACTCAGTTCCTCGGCACCGACAGCCAGACACCTGCACATATGATTTGATTAAAGTCTTTGTGCAGTGCCGATCACACTTTTTGAAGAGCCGAATACGGAGATCTGGTGCACAACGTGCCACAAGGTCCTCAAACGACTCTCCGCATGTTTTGAATTCAGAGTTATCCTTCTCCTAGATCAGTTGCCATCCAAGGCTATAGAACCCAGGCTCTCCTGCTATTTACCCATAGCTGGAGGATTCATACATTAGCACTTTAGTGAATGTAATGGATCCGACTGGAATTCGAACTCGACTTTCCGATTTCTCAATATATATATATATATATATATATATATATATATATATATATATATATATATATATATATATATATATATATATATATATATATATATATATATATATAATGTATATTTGTGCGAAATCCTTTCTTCCAAACACTTTCATTAATACAATCACAAAGAGATTAATTTCTTTTTATTTCCCACCATACTTTCCCGTTTTGTTGCAACAAGAGCGTACAAACAATTTCTATAATTTTCATTGTCTCAACTCTTTTGGCCACTTCTATAGCCATTTCCAAAGATGTTTTGTTTCTGATATTGTTATTTTTCCCTCATGTTTTGACTCTTACGTTGTAATTTATTTTTGTGTTCTTTTGAATAGAACGGTTTATTCAGTCTTCACGTGCTGTGCGCGGCTTGTTCTCCCGTGAGCATCTTTCTATAAAAAAAAAAATTAACACTTCATTTCAACTGTTAAATGATGTGAGGTTGATAGTAGGAGAAAAAACGATTGATATAAACGGCCCATTTAATAGCGATATATTTCTGGTAATGGGATTTATATAGAATTCTAGTGTTTTCGATCAGAATTTTTCTTAAGCGTTCTTGTAAATTATGGGTTGATAGATTTTTTTATAGCACTTTGGACTGATAAGTGACACGTGAGACATCTGCTCATAGAGGTGGTAGTGTCCGATATATATATATATATATATATATATATATATATATATATATATATATATATACCACGTGCATAAAGAGAAATTTATAAAAGAAATAATAATTTCATTCAGTTTAATGATTACACGGATACTTGTAATAGTGGCGATGGAAGCCATGCTAACCATTGTTATGTTTAACGCTTCAACTGTGAGGGAACTGGTCAGGAAATAACAAGGCAGAATGAGCTTTCTATCCTTAATTGGCCGCCCCCACCCCGTAGAAGAATCGAGATTAAAAAATAAGAATGCTCTCCCAACTACGGTTAAAATATTGTGGTGTTCAAACCTCGCGTAGGAGTACTCTCAAATAAGGGAGGGTTTCCGACAGAAAGCTTTCGCCACCTCGAAAACGATGGCCTGCGCATATGACATTACCCTTCGTCAAAACTTGTCGACTCGTCTGGGTTAATAGATATCAAGACAGTTACTGCTGAGTACTGAGTTCGTTCCTGACTGTGTGGCCCGTACAAATATTTCATATTAAATATACTAACAAGTGTTTACATGTAGCACCAACCAACCCACCAACCAACCCACCAACCACTGTCAATGATATCCTTAGAGTAGGGCGTTGGAGAGATGCCTGCTTTGAGGATGACCACCCCCCGCCCCCCAAAAAAACAATAAGAAGAAAGATGATATTTTCAATTCAGTTAACGAAAGCAAGTTTTCGGTTGTTTTTTTTTGTTTTTTTTTTATTGCTGTCCACTGACTTTATCCTTACTCCAACACTCTCCCGCACAGTTTTACTTAATTTCTGCTTTAGCAAACGATTTTTTTATACCGCGGGACGAAAGATTGATGATTAATTATGGAACTTTATAAATTCTTGCCTCAAAGTTGTTTTGGAACTTAACCTGTTCTTTAAGCATTGATTGAAAAAGAAAAAAAAAGAAAGAAAAAGAAAGAAAATATTCCTAGAGATCAAGAGGTAAGGGAATCATTACTGAGCTGTTAAAGCTTGTAGTTGTATAACACGTCATTATATAACACGTTTCATAACGGATATATCCCTTGAAGATTTCCAACACCAGCAACCTGTAAAATGGATAGCATATGTAACTAGAAGAGAAAATAAAGACATAATGAAAATGTTGACTTTTCATCATCATCATCATCATCATCATCATCATCATCATCACGTTGATGACTGCGTGTGGCTGTAGGGTTGTTGTGAGTAATGAATGGCGGCTCTGATTGAGGAATCAGAGAACCGAGTTCGAATTCCAGTTGAGTTCATTACATTCACTTATGTGCTAATGCCCTTGGGATAGGTATAAGCCCATCTTTTCTCCCCTCCACCAGCCATGGGTAAATAGTAGGACAGATTGGGTTCTATAGCCTTGGGTGGCAACTGTTCTAGTAGAAGAAAAACTTAAAACTAGCCCTGTCGAAGCATATATTACATCACCCTGGCCGTTGACTTTAATGTCGGAAGCCTTCTGCCAAGCAATGACTTGTCATCCCGCACTGACAGTATTACACAGCTATGAAACACAATCTACCCGATTGTACTAAAGGACCATTGACCCTACAATGAGGTTCATTCATCCTTTGACTTGTTTTTAAACCTGCTGGGTGACAAGTCATTCTACTTATCAGAAAAAACCTCGAAGGGGAAGCGATGTAGTCACTGATAATGTAGCAATTCGAGTGACACTGTAATAATCACACACACACACACACACACACACACACACACACATACATATATATATGTATATATATATATATATATATATATATATATAGTGATTATAATGGAATGAAGGCAGCTCAAATCAATACTAGAAAGAGCGATAATAGTAGACATGAAAAATTACCTGAAAAAAAACAAAAGATGTTAATGGTTACTCTCCTATCCAGTCAAACAATGCTAGATGTTTCCTGAATGGAAACAGTCGTTCTCACCATTGCCATACAATGTTTGCTTATTTACTTGATTTGACATGTTAACCCTTGTTGAATTACTTAATATCGAATTCTTGTATAAGAAACGCAAAGAGAATCGAACCCGCTACCCAGAAGTAAGAGGTCAAGCAAACAAGCCTCGGTAACCATTACACCACGCCGGGATGCCGTACTTATATTTAATTAATCCCATCAACCTCCCTTGGAAGTTTGGGATTACATAATCTTCCTAAATCTGTTTCTTTCGATTGAACTTTGCAGTACCTTTTGCTAAGTCTAGTAAATACCAATAGCTTTTAGTCCTGGGTATGATGACAAACTACATCCGGCATCAAGGCTCCTGATCGGGAGATGGAAGTTTTAAGCAGCGTGAAACCATTTTTTTGTTGCCGTTGTTTTCAGGTCCCACTCCGGTGCGACCATCTATTAAGGTCCCATCTATATTCAAATAGTGACGCCCCAAATATCAAAACACTAGGCAAATATAAAAGAAACACATTTTTATAATAAAGTGTCTAAGAAATTAACACCAATATATTTTATCATCGGCACACTGTATATCTAGAAAACATATGTTTACTCTGAGAGTGTAAAATTATGTACAAAATATTTGTAGTTGAAGGCATGAAATTGCATACAAAATATTTAGATTCTGTCATTAAATAAACCATAGAGGTTGATATGCCACTAAACAAAATCAATGAACCAGACAACCAATAGACTTACTAAATTAGAAAAAAAGTATTAAATGCAGGCAGCGGTGTTAGAAAAAAACTTGTATAAGATTGCATAAAATTAACTCAGGATTCCGCGCAGGGATGCTTATTGGTTAAAATAGCTGTGCGCGGACCACCCACTTCAAATGCTAGTTTTAAAATATTCACGGCCTGTTTACTTGAAAGATGACCACTGAAGATCTGTACATCCCAATATATTTCATACTATTTGGCCGTCTTCTGCTGGATTTAGTGAAGAATGTGGAACAGATGTACTATACCGAAAAGTAGCAAAAGATTTACATTTCGTAGTATTTCTGTCTTTCAACTTTTTTCATTATTTATTCTACTTAATAAAAATATACGAAAGAGAAGTAAATATTTTGGTTGGATTTACGGGTTACCATCCTACTTCCACTCTAACTGGTGATGTCATTTTCGCACTATCTTTATTATTACAAATGTTAATGTCTTTAAAAACAGTAGAATTACAGTAACGTGTGTATTCCAAGGATATCACGACAATTACAAATTAGCCTAGGACAGCTAACACCTCTGATGGAAATTAAACGAGAAAAAAATCAGATAAAAGGCAGTTGACAAATTATGAACAAAAACAGCTTCGAAAAGTTAACACTCACAGGGCATATTGCAGGAGTAAAAAGAAACAGTCGATAACCGCTTAATGAATTTTGAAAAACTGATGGCAGAGTGATTGTTGTGGTAGGATCCACCTAATTTGCATAGTGGAGTACCGACTGCGACTAAGTCAACACATTCTCCAGGAACGGTTTCCCAGGAATATACAAAAGACTATATGTAAATATTGTGTACACTTTCTTGTTCAATACATTTTGTTCTAAGTACATTTTGTGTTGCATTATTATTCCATGCATTAGTCAAGTTTCAACAGTGATGAAAAAGAGTTAAAGTAGAGAACGTCATGGAGAACCATGCCCGCTGAAGAGACACGTCATATAAAAGAAGATTATTTAGAAACGTTAATGAACCCACCAATATTCGGCAAACATATAACGCACGACATGACAATGTCTTCTGCACGTCACTGCACAAGCTGTGATGACATCCGGTTATATGCATTCATACTCCAGACTTGCTATGTTCACAGGCTTGTCTTACTGGACGTATTCGAATTCAACAAAGGATAACACAATTGTTTTCAAGACACTGGGAAATAGAAAACAATAGGATTTCTCACGAAATCGGCAATGTCTTCCTTCGATTTCTTACTAAACTTCCGGCCACGGAAAGTAGACCCTTACATACACTGACCGTTTCGACGACGGCTGACTCCTCACTGCTCGTTGGTCCCTTTCTCACTGACTGCTCCTGACTGACTACTCATTATACGGACATCGGCTGGGGTCTCACCACCCCTATTTGTCTACTTGTATTCTGGAAAAGGAGACCACCTATTCATCTTTTGGGTGGTCAGTTTTTCAAATGACTCTACTTTTATGATTATCTAAAATCACCAACAAAATTTTATGTTTGCCACTTCAAAGGAAACAGAGAAAAAATGGAATAAGTAAAATCCAAATTATAACAACACCGGAAAGCCCAACAACTGACAACGTTGTTATAATATCTATCTAGCTTTAATAATTGGCTATGTAACGGTTATCAACAAAATGCCGTATTCCTACTTATCCGTATGAGATAAGAGTTTTGCGACATACCAGTTTGACGGCGAGAAAACGCGGACAAGAAATAGTTTTGCACATTTTGAGACTTTCTTGGTAGCCAATAATAAAGAAAAGCTCTTATAGCCCTTAATCTTTGACTCTCCGGCATAGTATAACGGTTAGTAAGCTAGAACAATGAAAACTGAGTAGTGAGTTCGATTCTCACTGGTTGTTCTACACTAAGCTACCCTTAGAAAATTGTTTAGAGCACCTTGAAGTAATTTAATGGATTGCAAGCTTGTTTCGTTAGAACAATTACGTCCGTGTAGTGAGTTCTATCCTCACTATATGCCTTATATCCTCAGCCTTGTGCCATACCTAATCTATGCTTAGAAAATCGCCATAACAGTCTGACGCCGAGAAAACCTGATCAAGAAACAGTTTCATATAAGGAAGACTTTCAAATATTTTGGAACATTATTAGTAACAATTAATAAAGAAAAAACACTTACATATTGTCCTAGGCTGGGGCATTTCGATGTGCTGTCATGGTTAGAAAGCTTTCTTCGTGAGATCACTTATCACTGAGTAGTGAGTTCGATCCTCACTGGGTGCTCTACTTATACGCCTCATCTAAGATACGCCTAGCTAATCTCCATATTGCTGCAATATTAATCAGCTTATTTTCTATAATAATGGTAAAAAAGCTATCACTAGACACCTACTGTGCAATGTCATTGAACAGAGCTTCTCTCACAAGCTGTTGTTGACGTATACGATTCTGGTTAGGCGCTTAACTTCTGCAAACCAGACGAAAAATATATATATATATATATATATATATATATATATATATATATATATATATATATATGCGTATACATCGACCTTGGGTTAGACATTCAAACTCTCTCGAAGCTGATATATATTTCATGAAAAAAGAAGTAAATTTCCATAAAAAAAAAAAAATAACATCTTACATATATATTCTATGGAACTTAACGATAATTTTGCGGCAAATTATCCAGTACGTCGGGGATTTTTTTGAAACCCAAACCAAGATTTCAGACCTTCTGGACAGGCAGGGCATGATTAGAAAGAAATATGAGATATATTTACCTCCCTTTGGGATTCTAACGTTCATTTGATGAAAGCAGAAAAAAAGTGCCAGACGATGTTTTTATTCCAATATTATATTCTACGAGAGTATAAGTTAACAGTTGAAAAGTTCAACTCATGCTTGCATTATACAGACGGGGTGTCATGGCTGACCAAACGCCAAACGCTTTAATTCCCAAACTCTTAATCCTCGACTCGAAAATTCTGAATTTTGCTCTTTTTCCGTTTTTACTCGCAATTATTCTGCCAAAACTTTCGATGTTATTGTAGATTTAACAATATTCAACATATTTAATTCAAAATGAAATCTCGTTATATCTTTAACTTAATTCGGTATGAAACATCTCGTGAGCACTGAACTGTTTAAAATACAGTAATTATTCTTGTATAATACGAAATTTTAAAATATTTTAAGCCTAATATTTACTGGTGCGTTTTATACCCACGAACTAAATTTTAACAGCAAAGATTATGTAGTGATACAAGAAGCGATTATATCCCTTTGGTCGAGATAGTTACATAGGTGACGTGCCGGTCGCTTATTGACGTCACTTCATACATTGACGAAAGTGGTCAGACTTTCTTTCGGTTTACAGAAGGTAAACGAAGCAGTCATTTATTTGGCTCGGACCTTTCCACCCGAACCGGAGCTAAACCTGCACCCCTCCTCCCAGCCGATTACAAGTCTATAGCGCCATTTCCCTTTGGAAATATATCTTTCCCAGATATAGAAAGAAACTTCAGTTCCCAATATTCAATTTTGAAAATTCCAAGATTGCCGTTTCCAGTTCGAGGAATATGTCCTCATCTGGGATATAGTAGATGAATCCGACCCGTTTGAATCTGGAGTTGTAAACATGGCTTCTCCAGAATCATAGAAGCATCTCAATATTATATGTAAGACCCTCTCTTTTCGTTCTCATTTCACTCTAGTTGTGTATATATATGTTATATTTTTCTCCGCGTGGGACACGTGTATATATGTATATAATTTTGTGTACGAAGTAGCATTATAAGACTCTCTCTGAGAAAAAAACATGTTTGCTATTCCTTTTTCTTTCAATGATTCCGTTCCGTCTGTGAAGTACACTGTTATGATATCATAGATATAATAATGCTCATAATGGGGGAAATTATGGGAGAAAAACTTCCTTCTATTTGGCCACACATTATAATTAGAAAGTTAGTCCGAAAATTTAATAAAAAAACAGCTGTCAGCCTAATGAATCTATTAAGTACACAAATCGAATATATAATCTCAAATGCTTACATTTACACCAGGTAGATTTTGTCTATCATATGTGCGAGTGGTATAATAATTAGCGGTCGGGATGAGAAATCGAAGAACCGAGTTCGAATTCCAATTTTCCTTGCATCTTTAGCGATTGATTGTTTATATTAAGTTCCACTTGAGGTCTGAAGTGAGCCTGAGTCCCAATAGACAAGGCAACTGTTCATTATGACGAGAGGAAATGCAGGGTCTGTTCGATGGTGATGAAAAGTTACTGAGGCATTGAATGTTGGAAACCAAATTCTCCGCAACGAATCTGTTAGAGCGAGTTCAGAAGGGAGATCAGCTATGATCATCTAAATTCTGTGAGATACACCCATAAACTTTGGTGATCATCTGTATATATACTTAATAATGATCTCAGTATGTTCTTAGGTAGATCGTTGATATAAAATATAAAGCGGATGGGAATGAAAAAAAACTTTGAGGAGCGCCAGCATTGATCCCATGAGCCTCAGGAGGTTTTATATTTATAATAGGCTTACATCCTTTGTGTCTTAGGAAGTTTAGGCGAATGGATGGCTGAGCCTGGACAAAGACGAGTGGTTAAACGTTCGATGAAGGTAGAAAGGCATAAAGGTATGAAGAGCCAAAAGTGAAAATCACGGTAAATCGAAGAAGTATATTATGTACAATTGTGTCTTCTATAATTACTTTCAACTTTGTTACAATTGCTGTGTACGCTTTGTAAATTCAAGCGTAAACGTTTAGTCACTCTGACATTATAATGCTCTGCAGATTATAGAGTTACGCCGAAGTATTTCTGCTATGGCCTCTGTAGAAAGTAAGTTTTTACGGCGAATTTTGAATGCAGAGTTATTCTAGATCAGCGATTGCCAAACAATGCGTCGAAAAAGGATAGCAGGTGAGGCGATTTGATTGAAAGAAAATAAGATTTAGAAACAGAATCAAAAAATTTATATGCCAAAAATAAACATGATTTCAAAATTGAAAATATTATTATGGACTAGCAGTAGAGCCCGGCGTTGCCCGGGGATGTAACAGTAAGAGGTAGATCAAGTATCGACCATCAAAGACTGAAAAATAAAATTGACAAAGATTATTGTTTAAGATTGACGGACACGCATGTCTTAATTAGATTTTTTTTTGTTTTTGTTTTTTTACGAATTGGTCAAACCCAAACTCAAATAAAAACATTGTTTTCAATCGTTATGAGTCTACTGATTGATTTGGATTTTATTATAAACAATTGTCTTGTAAATGGAATTTTTAAAGCATTCTGAATGTAAAAATAAAGAAAAAAGTGTGCAAGACGATAAGAAACACTATCTGCCAAAGTTTTGTTGAAATCGGTTGAAAAATGTAGGAAATCCGATCCCATATATAAACGAACACACACACACACACACACACACACACACACAACTTGGGTTTTATAATAAGTATAACTCGATATGAGTTGTCCCCCTTTCATTCTCGCGACAGCGATGCCTCTTAATCGTGTTTTCAAATTGATTCCAGAACCACCGCAATGTAATTTTACGTAGTTCTGTGAAGTTTTGTTGAAATCGGTTGAAAAATGTAGGAAATCCGATCGCATATATAAACGAACACACATACACACACACAACCTGAATATAATATTAAGAATATAGTAATTAGGGTCCGCAAATTGGAGGAGAGAGTTATCAATGATAATTTTCGGATTTTGAATCCGCAGTTATCTTCCTTTAAACCTCTCTCTGATTTTTTTTTATTTTTATTTTTAAATATGTTTTTTATCACATAAAATTTGGTGAGACGCGAGCAAATTTTAATTCCGAAAATGCGGCCCACAGAAAAAAGAAAAAAGTTTGGTAACTACTGTTCTCGACTGATTGCCATTTACACAAATCTGGAGTGGGCAAGAGAAGGATTCATAATTCTCGCCAAGGATATTTGTGTGAAAGTGAACGCAATGAACTCGCTAGTAATGCGTAATCCGTACGACGATTCCACGTTTCTCTCCGATAACCGTTACGCTACACCGGTCATCCAAACGTCTAGCGATCAAATGAAAATATGACCATTCATTGTCACAAATGCGCTTCAGATTTTAAGCGTCGTTGCTTTTGATTCGAAGTCAGCTTACATGATCCTGGATGATGCTACTTTTTTAATTTCGTATTTAAATGTCAAAATAGCAGAGGCAGTTGTATTCGGCTCTTAACGATGTAAGCCGTCTGAAAACATCTTTCGTTTGTCAGCCCTTAAATCAGTTCAAGCCACTTAAATGTTTTACTTTTACACAATTCTCCGCGAACAGCCACTGTTATCTCTCCATTGGTTACTTCAACTTTCAACTTAACCCAATTTCCACCCTTTACCTTTCCCCACTTTATCTCCTACATCGGGATTAAATAACCGTTTCACACAGACAGGAGTCAAACTCCCTTCACCACCATACATACACTGTTTTCGTTTTTACTGACCGTGACTAAAATCGTCGTGAAAGTTAAAAACATTGCAAATTAAGTAAAAAGCCTTACCGTGACGCCTTTTCCAATCTTTTTCTCTTACGTTTCCGCCATCTTTATCAGATTTAACATAATCTTCTTTTTTTCTCGCCTCTTTTCTTTGGTTCACTTGGCAATGATATTATATTCTTCACTAGTTATCTATTCATTCATTTGAAAAGATCTCACTCAAAGCCGCCGCATCCGTTTACTTGATACGACTATTTACACCTCTGTAATCAGAAGAAAACAAATCAAAATTACGACATATGGCGTGTATATGGCAATAGTAAGAGTGGGATTAACTGTTTCCTTATAAGGAACCATTCGGCATCCATTGAACGAGAAGTTAGCATTAACATCGGTTGAAATTTATGAACCCTTTATCTCTGAATGGCAATATCACTAAGATGCAAGGGGCTACTGAGAGTGAAAGAGCATGAGAAGACTACAGTGAAGAAAAATAAAAGAACAGAACTCAAGAAGGCAGAAGAGGTCGATTAACGTTGCATTTAATCTTCTGAATATTGTAGGTGGCCTGGAAGTAAAATCTGAAATAAAATTCTACATGCTAGAAGTGTTAGAAAAGAAACAGAATAGAATTTTACGGTTAAAACGATGAAATTAATGCGAACAATGTACCAGCTCATTAGAACAATTGCCATAAATATATTTATGCACAGGATAGAAGAAAGCCAGTCATGTCGGTGAGAAAGTGACTGAAGTCAAGATGCCAGGTCAGGATCGATTACATTACAAACCCTTCTTTAAAATTTGTCAAGAATCTCAAGATATATAGTAGGAACACCAGACTAGATATGGAAGTAATATTCCGTGCAAGAAAAGAAAGTGATCTGTCACGACGCGGTGAACCAAATTTCCCTTTATACGAAGGAAGAATGAACCCAAGAAAGCGCAATGAGTTTTCTCTCTTGGAAGTTAGCATCAGCCATAGAAGGTAAAAAATGTTCTCTATGAGGATTAAAAGGTAGCTGTTTCATATTGGAGACGTTAAAATTTACTAGCGTTCTTTGCCAAAGTTAACAAAGTCTGATTTTTACGACAATTTTCTGAAGAAAAGCCCGGTATTGTCACTCTTTGTAGTATTTATAAGGTTTTATTTATTAGCTGGCTTAAATTAGTATAGAAAGTCAACAACTTGATTATGTCAGCGTTTTCTCTTATAGTTACATGTGCTAACCATTTTAGGTGTTGCCGCAGTTGGAAGATTTCAAGTGATGTGGTATCTGTTATGATTTTTATAGCGCCAGTCTATGAGATCTAACGTAAGATAATTTTGCTTCAAGATCCAGTGGCTTCATTTGGTTGAAACCACTTTTAATCATGTTTCGAAATAGAAATCAACACTGTGTGGTCAATATTTGAGTTAGGTCACTATGCTTTAGTGTTATGAAAATACCCAGAGCTACATCAATTGTGCTCCGACGTCAGCGTAGTCAAGGTGAACACCTGAGATGTTTCTGAGGGTATAAGTATTAGGTTCCAGGCAAATAAAACATTCCGTTTCTAAAATTGTGTGTAAATTTGACACGCACTGGCCATCTACAACTCCTAAATGATCCTCAATGGTGGTGACTGTCTCGTACGGTTTGTGATTAAAGATAAGTGACACTGACTTATCATATGCCCTTTCAACGCTGCAAGGGTTAGATGTTTATCTAGTTGATCATTTCATCATCGTTGAGTTTCAATAGGATGTGGGACCAAAATGGCTTTTTCGAGCACAGACAGAAAAAATGTGGTTTGTTTCATTTTGGTCTTGTATTATTTCGAACTATTGCTCTCATCTTGGTTTATAAAGATGTTATTATAGTCAAAACGTTTCAACCTAGTACCATCTGATCATCATCAGATGTCTATTTATTGGCTGATATGGGGATATTGACAATAACCCATCTCAGAAAAGAAATACCAAAATAATTTAATTATTAATAATTCTATCTTTGTCTTTACACACACACACATACACACGCGCACACACATAATTTCGGTTGAGCACTGTTGAGAGAGAGGGTAATTCTAAGCAGCAGCCGTCTCCCCTAACGCAACACTTTTCATTAAATGATTAGAGCACTATGGCTGTCTTGCACGTGTGTACATTTATAAAAAATAATACGCTAGAATTTTCCTTTTCCTCTGCTGTGCGTTGATAGCTTAGGGAGAGAAACTCCGAGTGATGCCAGATCGGTCAGGTTTCGATCCTGGCGTGAAGCAATCGGATGTCTGATGAGCGGTGATACAGCGAAACAGACATGTATGTGGATTGCATTATATATATTTCTCTATTTAGATTTTTCGGATTATTGTACTCATTTTTATTGTCATATTCACAACGCTCTACGCTCTGGCTATGAATCATATTTTAAAAATAAGTATATATATATATATATATATATATATATATATATATATATATATATATTTTAAGACATTTTATGTTTATACATTTTTATCGATACAAATATTTAAGTAAATTCTCTGTTTATAATAAACAGTATTAAACAACATTTACCGGCCTGAATGTCCGAGAAATTTTCACAGAAAATATTCGTCCTCCGGTAAATGTTATTTAATACTGTTTATTATAAAGAGAGAATTTATATATATATATTATATTTGTATCTATAAAAAGAATGTATAAACATAAAAATGTCTTAAAATAATTGTCGGACTTTGTCCATTTCATTATATATATATATAATTTAAGCTCTCCTTGTGTATTGAGCACTGTTTTTATAAAAACAAAAATAATAAAGAATTAGGTAATATTTACCTAACGTGTTCTTTCCTATTTTTCTATATATTTGCACACACACACACACACACACACACACACACACACACACACACACACACTTATATATATATATATATATAGATAGATAGATAGGGAGAGAGAGAAAGAGAGAGAGAGAGAGCGTGGCTTAGATGTGGCACAAGGCCGAAGTATGTAGCTCCAAGTGAGATGCAAACTCACTACTCATTCGAAACTGATTCAGCACCTCCTCTCTCTCTCTCTCTCTCTCTCTCTCTCTATATATATATATATATATAAGATTATGTTAAATCTGATAAAGATGGCGGAAACGTAAGAGAAAAAGATTGGCAAAGGCGTCACTCAATATATATATATATATATATATATATATATATATATATATATTACAGTGTTCAGCACTTCGGTAAAGGCTGTGGCATTGACGCTGAAGACCTCGTAGGAATTAACTAAGCGGCGTGATATGGTCTACGTTGCCCAGCTTCCGATCTCAGTACTAGCGCGGATGAAGTTAACTTGGGAAGTATCAATGTGAAGTCCTTTCAGAGACTTTCATTGTTGCTCATCTTCTTTCTCTGGTCATCAGAGAAAAGGCGGATAAATTTGACACCTAAGCGTCTTCTTCTACAAGCGATTCGATTGGAACATATGGTTACCCTATCCTTTATAGGACATGAATTGATGCCTCTTCAATTCCTGTATCCTTGTGCAGTACATCTCTGCCTGTGGATTTTCCTAACTTGATTCATTCGACAATGGACCTCATAGAATTGCTGATGATATAGATTACGATGTCCTTGACCTGCTAGACGAACACGTCAGTCCTTACACGTCAGTCTTTACTACGTCTGGCTATGCAGCTTCATTTCTTTTTCTTGGTCAACTTGACTCTGAGATTGATCTCGTTCTTGACCTTGAGCAGAACGGAATGAGCCAATCTCTATTTCTGATTTGCTGTGGTTAGCGGTTAGAGACTTGAGCTGGGTGGGACTTTTGATTTCCTGTATCAGCTTATACGGTTTTATGTTAATGCACTCAATACGGCTGAAAGAGGAATGAAAAGGGGAAAAAATAGCGGATGCTGTGTTACGTTAGATCGACTTTCATTCATGGCTCGACTCCAAAGTTTTGTTCTCAAATACCTGCCTCACATTTTATGTGTCTACATGTGTATAGATGTGTGCACACATGGGTGAGCGTTTGAATAAGAGTGTGTATGGGAGGTAGTGAATGTTTTCCAACGATGTATATTCGTAGTGTCCTCCTACACACAGGCATACACACACACACACACACACACACACACACACACACACACACATATATATATATATATATGAAGAACAGAGTTTTAGGGTGTGTTATATTTATGGGATAAAGTGCTCAATATCAGAGATAGAGCATGTGTAAATATAAATATAAAAGTGAACATTGAAGTTAACATTCAGAGGCGACAGGCTGTTTCATGCCAGACGCAAGCCACTAAGCCGTTGGTGCACAGCAGGGATGAAGGTGAATTTAACCGTATTTATTTTTAGATAAACACAAAGTGACTGAGAGAACTCGATTCGATTTACCGAAGAGTCTTGCATTATTAGCCGTAATAGTCACAGTTTACTAACCCAGACTTCCTCCCCAGAAAGCTCAACCGAAATAGATTTTTCAGGAGCATATATATTGTCATCGACAGACAGGCTGTTTCGCTGTATCACAGCTCATCTGTGTGGCTAGATATCCTGATCTACTTTTCAAATCCTGCCCAATTGACCAAACACCAAATTTTAAAAATTTTCACAACCCCTATATATATATATATATATATATATATATATATATGAAGAAATAAGATATGCTATATTAATGGGATCAAGTGCTCAATATCAGAAATAGAGCGTGTGTAAATAAAAAAGTGAACATAGAAGTCAACACTTAGAAGCGACAGTCTGTTTCATGCTAGATGCAATCATCAGGCTACGAGTTGTGTTATTTTTCTCGGCTATTTATATATACGGGTCAGTGGCGCATTGTGGATAGTCTATTTTGGAGGTTATTTTACCGGGAGTAGTTTATTTGTTTATTTGGGTTAAATTATTTTGCTTGTTTTTATTTTTATTTTTTTATTTTTATTTCTTATCTTATATATTTATTTCATTCTTTTTTTTTAATATAATCGCTGTTTTTATTAACGTAGTAAAAATTTGTTTATATCACTTATTTAATAGTTTTGTTTTGGTTTGGGAAGATAATTAAAACTATTTATTCAATTTTGGGGTTGATTGTTGTAGTTTATTTTAACTATTATTTTGGCGGGAACAGTTTTTAATTTGTTTATTACTTCCTGTATTTATTTGGATTGATTATCTTTATTTGTTTTTTCTAACGGTTAGTTTATCGGGATCAGTTTGTTAGTTTATTTATTTATTTGGGTGAATTTAGGTCAATTTATTTTACTTGTTATTATTTATTTGTTATACTGTATATTTTATCTTTTCGGTTTTCGATTTTTAAGTGACGTAGTATTTTTTAATCATTATATAACAGTTATAGCTATTTTTTTTTCGTCATATTTTTGGTTTGATTTTTATAGTCTAACTAATATTTTGGTCATAATGGTTTGCTCATATGTTTATCATTTACTTTATTTATTTGGGTTCATTGATTTTTTTTCTCATTTTTTATTCTATTTCGTCTATTTCAGGTGTGATTTGGTAATTTGTTTGGGTTAATTTATTTTGCTTATTTTATAGACATTTTGTTTATTTATTTTTATTTTATTTTATTTTTTCCGTTTTCGATTTTTAAGTAACGTAGTAAAAATTTGTTTTCATGTCTGCATTTTGAGATGAACTCGGATCTTTTATTTAACACTTTTATCTTGATCTGGGAAAGTAACGATAGCTATTTTTGACTCCAAGCAAAGTTTGCAAGTTTTTGATTGGTTGTTGTAGGCTGATGGTATTTTCTTTATTTTCCAAGATATTTTTGGTGTGATGCGTGTTTTGTTTTAATTTCCCAGATATACTTAGAAAGTATTGTGCTGTTCAAATATTTACTATTTGTGAAAGATGTTTTGTGTGTATAATTTCTTTGTTTCCACGGTCCTTCAGGTACTCCTATATATACTTTTTCTTCATTATCTGGTGATTTTATCGTGGCTTGGTATATTACGTTATGTTGTAAACAATTACCGTTTAAGGGACATTCGTTCTTTATTCTGCAGTACGTAGGTTTAATTTGTTCGTGTGGTTTGTTGATAATTTTCCTTTTTTTATTATTTGTGCCATATTCTCGGTGCAACTGTAGCTGATTTTTACTGTGTTTTTGTTGAATATTTTGTGTAGGGTGCTTGATTCCGGGAAGAGTTTAAGAGTTTGAAGAATATTTTTCCTACGTTTGTTTTTACGTTTTTGCTGCACGGTGGGTTG
Organism: Acanthosepion pharaonis; assembly: GCA_903632075.3. Taxonomy (NCBI): domain Eukaryota; kingdom Metazoa; phylum Mollusca; class Cephalopoda; order Sepiida; family Sepiidae; genus Acanthosepion; species Acanthosepion pharaonis. The sequence continues at coordinate 1,093,585 of CAHIKZ030002468.1, read as the reverse complement.
AACCATATGATATTTCTTCTCCTGTTGGCCTTTTTTTGTGTTCTGTGGTGAGTATGTGAGTGTTGCTGGGAACCCGCCATCTTTTAGGGCTGTTTCGTAGTCTTTCTTAGCTTTGTTAAATATGGATTCATTGGAAGAATTGTCGGAAAGCCTGGGGTTAATTGATACCAAAATCGATTAACCGCATCAGCTACAATTGCACCGAGAACATGGCTCGCTCTATGCCTGATATTGACAACTTTAACCCAAATATATGACACAATTTCAAACTATATTTTATCATATATATATATATATATATATATATATATGTGTGTGTGTGTGTGTGTGTGTGCGTGCGTGTGTGTATGTATGTGTGTGTGTATTTCTTACCTCAATAAATGTTGTTTTTAGCAGATATATGCGTTTGAGTAGACATCCCTGTTTATTACTTATAACTTAACATAGTTAAATCAATATCTACCCGAGTGGAGATCGAACACCTTGTTAAAGAAAGGCTGCTAGATATTAATTCCACTGCTTAAAAGAGTGTCTCCTTAAGCGCAAATATGCAAAATGTAACGTTTAAAGCTCAATTAATTACTGAATTTCTCTCTGTCTGTCTGCATCTCTCTCTCTCCAAACACGCACACACACACACACACACACACACACACACACACACACATATATATATATATATATATATATATATATATATATATAGGCCTGTATGTGTGCGTGTAAAAATGCCAGAGTATATCTGTAAAAGTACAATATGAATAAAGACAAAAGGAAAACCTATAAAGCTATCTTAGCCGACACATTTCGTCCTCTGAGGGACTTTATCTAGGTCCTGATTAAGTTCCTCAGAGGACGAAACGCATCAGCTGAGATAGATTTTCCTTTTATATATATATATATATATATATATATATATATATATATTCTTTTGAACCCATATTAATAAGTGATTTTCAATATGTACGAATTCATTTATACTTCTTGATGTTGTAAACTGAATGGGGTTAGAAATTTTATATAAAATAAAAAATAAAAAACAAATTCAGTCAACATAAACATTATCGCAATTCAAATGAAATATTTTACAGCTACATTATTTTTCTAATACACACACACACACATATATATATATAATGCGTATATAACACACACACAAACATATACATACATACATACATATATATATAAATATATATATATATATATATATATATATATATATATTCATGTGTATATTTGTCTTCTGTTTATTGGCCTGCATATCCATTAATTATCACGTATTTGGTGGGAATAAGTAACAATATATCGGTATATTTTAGGCCTGTGCATACACATGTATATATATTTATAATTTGAAAGCGTTAATCGTGCTAACGTATCATATTGCGAAAAACTAAAACCTCATCTTAAGTTGTATAATCAAAAGGCCGCCCAGTGGCTGGGAGTTTATCAGTTACATGAGATCTGGACTTTATACATCTGCAACGTGTATGGATCTGGAAGTGTTCAATGGCCATATGTTCAAATGCTGTTTATTCTCGTTAATGCTTTTTACAGAATATATTGAAAAAAATCTGAATGATGCAATTCACATTATTAAAAGCGTCGCTTAATTGAAGTAGGGTTTAAATTTCTTTATATATATATTCTTTTATGTGCCGTGTCCATTCAGGACATGGACGATCATGGCTCTCCAAACTTCCTATCATTTGTAACAGAAAGCAGTGTTGTTTTTTTTTTTTTTTTTTTTTACTATCCCCCAGTTTCTTTTCTGTAATCTGTTTATGAAAAATAATTAGGTTAATCGTTTTTTTCTACTCCTCTTGCCTTCATTATGTCTTATGAGTGTCAAATTCTTCAAGCCTTCTTTTCTCATTATTTATCAGCTATCATTTTCTGATTCTATGTATAAGCATGCCTTTTGTTTTCATTTACTTTTTTCCTCCTTGACATTTATATACTTAGATATGTTTGCAACGTTCCGAATTCAATGAGAGATGCCTCATCCATCAGAATTTTCATCAAATTAACGGACTACCTGGATTTCTGGAGAATTTGGATGGACCAGTCATCTTTTACTGAATTCGTAACGCCTCAAATTCTAATAACGTTTATTTAAAAGACTCGAATGCACGTGATACATGACTGACCAATGAAAATTAAACAACACACAAGTATACATACCATAATTTCTTCTTTTTTCTCCATATCTCAATCTCTGAAGAAGCTTTAATAAAAGTGAAACATATTATAATGTTAAACGTTTCCTGTTTTTTCTTTATCTTATCCTTAATCCGACTCATATTTGATCCTATCTCTGGCCGTTAACCCCGGGAAGGATCTCCAATCTGTGGTTGACTGGGACAGGAAATGATTTGTAAACTTTGATGCCTCCAAAACGAAACTGCTCTCATTTGACCAACATAGGGAAACCTCCCTACCTCCCATCAGGATGGCTGATGCCCAACTCCACTCGAGTGCCTCTCTTCGACTGCTTGGTCTCACGCTGTCTACTGACCTGAAGTGCAACAACTACATTGAATCAATAGCTTCATCTACTCCAATGAAAGGTGGTTCTCTGTGTCGCGCCAGAAGGCTTTTCTCGCCTGTGTCCATCTTTCAAATCTACAAATCAACCATTCGTCCTTGCATGGAATACTGCTGCCATATATGGTCTGGTACACCCGCTGTGCATCTCGACGTCCTCGACAACATCTAGAGACGGATATGCAACGTGATTGGTCATGATCTATCATCCCGTCTGCAGTCACTTTCTCACAGACGTGTTGTAGCTTCCCTCTGTCTTTTCTAGAACTATTGTCATGACAACTGCTCCAACGAGATTCTTTCGCTAGTTCCCAAACTGCATAAATTTAAGCGTTCTACTAGATTCTCAGTCCCAGCCTCTTACTGTCGAAACAGGTAAATGAAGCCATCTCTTGTACTCTGACAGTTTCTTATATCCCATCTCCCGTCAGTGGAACTCCCTTCCTATCACTTGCTTCCGTGTTAGCTATAATCTTCAAATATTTAAATGTAATGTCAATCAGCATCTTCTAATGCCTTGACCTTCATCCCTCTTCTTCTCTTTATCCTTTTCCCAAACACCCCTCTTTACTCTTACACTCACTCTCTGTAACCCCCTGCGTACTAGTAGCCCTTCCGCCTTACTTTGGGGTGATTTGCTTAAAAAACAAAACAAAAAAAACAAAAAGAACAAAACAAAAACTCTTACATAGGTACATGAACTTTATATGCTGTAACCGACAAGATATAAGCTTAATAAATTAAAATATTTCAGGTAAATCTGTTTTTTAGGTCAATGATAATTTACAATATTTTCTGATTCGTTTGATCCATATCTATGCACAGACAGACACTGAATTTTCAATGATCCAAATACTTTTATGCATGCAGTTAACATGTATGAGTTACGATCTGAGTTCATTTTATCTAATAATTCAATTAAAATAAATCATTATGACCTAGTAACATCCATATTAACTTTTTCCAGGTATTTCACGGTGGCACAATGTTAGTTACATGGTGATGCTCAGCCGATCTATAAAGAAAAGGAGATTTGAGTCAACAGAGATGCGGTTCTATAAAATGATGCTCAGAATACGACAAAAGGAACATATGAGGAACTAGAAAATATATTTCACATTTGAAAATTTGTGTCGTGTGTAAGTTTACTAAAAATCGTAAATCGGCTTAGAAAATATCAAATTTGACAGGAGGAAATTCCTCTCGGATATTTCTTCCTCAGAAATGTTATTTTGTGGAGCAGACTCCCGAGATGGTGCTTCTTCGATAAATTACGATACTAAACTCTTCAAGGTGCAAGTTAGTCGTTATCTAGCCTGCCTATCCTCATAATTTTCCCTTCTTAATTTCTACCTCTATCCCAGGTGTCGGCAACATTTTAGAGAGACCGAGTCAGGCTGCTATGCATTGTCTCAAGGAGAGGGACATGATATCAAATGTACGATATGTACAAATGTACAAATCGTCCAGAAGGATACCTTGGTCTGGAGAAACTTTCTTTACGACAATGGTTTCTTGGCATATTAAGAAAACATTTTTTCCGAAGTGCTCAATGTAAGAAATGGCTATGCATCCAGCTTTCGTTAAAATTTCGGTACTCAAAATCCACTATCCTTTTCTTAATTTACTTGGGCTTTCTTTTGTACAGTCGTCTTTTAGAAAGGCTTTCTTTTCACTTCTGGAAAGAAAGGAAAAATGAATTCGGTAATTGAATTTGGCTGAGTTATGATTAAGATGGCGGGCCGGACTAAAATAATTTGCGGGTCGAGTGTGGCTCGGGGTTTGCAAACCCTTGCTTTTCAACCTTCGATTCACACTGACAAAACTCCAGTTAGGTCTTGCGTCTGGTTAGACCAGAATCACCTTCAAATATCAAGGATTTCTGTTAGTATAAGTAACGAGATTGTAGCCAATGCTACCTGGGATTCCCCATCGCACACACATCTGAGTACTGACCAGGATCAACGTTGCTTAACTTCGGTGATCAGAACGTAATACAGTCATAATCTTTACACACCTACAGGAAACTTATTCTGTAACCGTCTACCTTTAATACCATTTAGATCTTGTATTTAGTGAACAATAGTATAAATTATAGAGATGTTTGCATGAAGCATAGTACTTGATTGGTAAGAAGTTCTTACAGTTGAACTAGCTAGATGCACCCGTAAATTCTATACTTATCCTATATTTTGCGCACTTATCGTCTGTGGAACTTTCTTTTAGATTTCTTGCTTCCCTGCCATCTACAATCTTAAAAAAATCTAAACGCAACGCCAAACTTCCTGAAACCTGTTATTTTATTGTCCTTTCTCCTCACTAAAGTCTTCTTATTCTCTTCAACTCTCGCTATTACCGTACAGTAATGAGGAGAAAGTCAATACACACTTTAGTAGCGTTGGACTCTCAAACGTGACCCCCTTCAATACTTCTAGTGCAATCTAATAATGAAGCACCTCACCGACAAACTAAGTGTAGCTGTTTTTATTAAACCAGTTCACCCAATTCTCTATACATCTTGATTTACTTGGTGACTTTTCAGGAAACAATTATAGTAAATACAGCAGCTTAGATGTTAATTTATTAACGTTTACGTATATTAAATTTGTTCCGGCATTAATTAAAAAAAATGTTTCTTTAACAGAATTCAACAAGTTATTCAAGGATTTCTCTGGCATATGGATACACTGACTCAATAAGTACCATGGCATAGTTGTCTTGTATCGTGTAGGACAGGGAAATTTGCAAGGATTCAAAAAGAGGTGTAAAATCAAGAGAGATGTTCATCATGCCGTTTCCATACCTGTCCACAGAATCCTGATATTTGCAGATGTAGGATCTAGGGACATAGAGAACTTTCTAATTTTGTATAGTCTTCCTTGTTAGAAGGCGGGGGTGTTGGTTGACGGGGTTTGATTTCATAATGTTGTATCTTCTCTCGCTTGTCTTCTCCCGGCCGGGTGTCGAAATGTTTTTGAAGTCCGGAGATGAAAGAGAAAGTTAACAAAAGATATTTTAAACTTATCTATTTTATTGAATATATATTAACTAGCCAGCGAGGTCGTTCTATCCTCTGAGACACAAAATAACCACGTCTGCTGTGTATGACTTGTAAAAACGTAACTCCCTGAAATCGCTTTCTGTCTGTTTACCATTCCAACTCTAGTTTTAACCAATCAAAAACAACTTCCTTTGTTTTCCTCTATCTGACCTCAAAGGTCAAAATGAGGAAGTCAGAGGAAAATGTAATTCCTTAAAAAATAATAGCCCGCTAGACTATTAATTAACATTCCTTATCAAACCATCAAAAAACTATTCATGAATTTTATTTCAACTACATTATATTCAACACCAACACGCCTCATAAATGGCTGATTGTGCTCGTATCGGGTAAAAGTAATGGTTACAAAAGTCTCTAGAATACTACTGGGCGACTTTGGCGCTACGACACGACACATTATCCTGCTAGATTAAATCATATTTCTTGGGTACATAGAATTCATGAATGGGTAAAACCTCACAGTTAATGAAGTTATTAGACGGACTAGCAAACTGAAACTATACTATGTAAACATATATCACGCCATTAGGGAGCCACCATTCGCCTGCACTGTGACTTGTGGACCACAAGGGTTCTATCGTCTGATGGGAGTTGCGTCACACACAAACACTATAATCACTTCGAAACATCTGCATCTATGACTCATTGAACACACTCTTACTATTGTTTCCATGGCTGTCATCCAGTGTTCAATTAGTAACGTTACTATCACAGGTGAAGTGATTTATCTAGTGTCAACAGTGATGCCATGGTGGATCTTCTGCACCCATATCATTTGACATGTAGTGGACGTTGTTGGATATGCATCTACTTTCTTCTGAATTGAATGTGAATGTGATTTGAGCAGATGTCGCTTTTTTGTTATGAAAGTAATTATCTGGTTACGATTTTTCAGTACACTGTGCTATCCATGGTACGCGGTAATGTCTTCGGTCACGTACTCCAGGTAGACATCCGATACTACATACGGAGGATGGGAATTGTCTCTGTAACTTCAGAAAAGGAATAGCCTAAACGTCTGGTACCAATTACTATTCCCTCTTCGAACACTGATAATACACATCACCTCGATAGAAGCAGCCTGCTGGTATTTATACTGACTCGCCGGATATCAGCTCGTCGTTACACTTTGACGTCATAGAATTGCCCAGACCTGTATCAGTTGATATAGGTCCAGCTTTTTCTGTGGTGTCAAATTGTAACGACAACTCTTAGCATTATTTATATAAAATACCTTCCTTTGATATGTCAGTGTATTCAAAGAAATATGCACTATACTACTTTTCATGAGAAAATTATATGAAAAAATTTCAAAAAGCCATAATTAAGCATTTAGTAAATTTAGTCGTGCATAAAGGCAAGGATATTTAATAAGATTTACTTAGGTTGGCAAAAGTACACTTTAGTAGATATTCATTTCTAACCAAATTTATTGCACTGGTAGTTCGGAACATTCTTGCTAACCACTCCTCCACAACAGGTGTCCTATAAGCAGTATGTTCTTTAAATGGTAATAAATATTTATCTTAACATGCAAAATTTAATTTCACATGAGCTTTACAGAAAGTGAGTTCGAAAATTTGGTTAAATGGATTTATTACTTCTTTTATAATTTTCGCTTATTTTTTTAACGCCACATCGCATCAGAAGTAGGCAGTCATGATTCTCCATGGTTTCTCTTTCACTACTATCCGTAATTTCTTCCTGAGAAAGAGTGTGAGATGGTTTTGCGTTTCATTCTCCGTGGTTTCAAATTTACGGTAGTCCTTTTTCCAGAAGGATCTAAGACTCCGGCCTGCATCTAACTTTAATCCATAAATGGATGTGGGATGGGTGAAAATAGACAGATTCATTCATGTCTCTCCCGATTACATTAGTGCGAAAATGAATGCAACAGGCACGGTTGAAATTTGAAGATGCCCTACCGATTTCCGCTTTTCTGAACCAATAGCCGTCATTTTATTGGCGCCTCTATTTTGATGGGTAACCTCCATATGCGTAGAGAGGAGACATTTTTTTTTAACAGGCATGCTCTCCTAATGATCTCAGATATTAGTTATGTTTTTCATAGAACTGTTTACAGAAAGATGAGATTATTTTGTAAGCTTGATTTAATTCCGTAGTTAAGAGAGAGTAAGTGTCCAGTAGGTTCCCGAATGAGAAGAGAAAACAAATTATGTATAATTGATGGGAAACAAACAAACGATAACAGTAACTGGTTTCAAAATTAACTTTTCTTTTAGCATCGATAGCGTTTGAAATTAGTGAGCGTTTTCTGTGCCCTAAAATTCCTCTAAAATTATTTTTCGGGGTCGAGACAAGTATATGACAGTTGTACATTTTAAGAAATATGTATTTTCTGGTTATCTATCTATCTATCTATCTATCTATCTATATATATATATATATATATATATATATATATGTGTGTGTGTGTGTGTGTGTGCGTGTGTGTGTTTGAATTTAATGAATTTAAGCGCAGTACTAGTTTGACTGCAAGGTCCCATCTATTTACACATGAACTGACAATATATAACCGTAAGTTCTATGCTAGCATATTCTTCGATTAGACTTCTCGATTGTGGAACTCTCTTCCAGCTTTTTGCATCCCAGGCAAGTTTGATCTTCAAAAATATAAATGCAATGTCAATCGTTATCTACTGTCTTCTTAATACCAGTTCTTTCATTGTCCTCACTCATTGATTTCTCATATTCTCTAAAACCCATTAACCCGTTGTTGCTAGTGGCTTCTTATCATGCTTGGAGTGAAATGACTAACACACACACACACACACACACACACACACACACACACACACACACACATATATATATATATTCCATACTCGTTTCCCTACCAAAAACCGTATAACATGCTTCCCTGCTTGACTTATTTATTACCTCCTCTCCTCGCTCTTGTTGAGCTTCGCAAAACTGCTCTCTTCGTAATTTTGGCCACTCTGTGGTAGGCTATTGTTTCCATGGCTGATGATGACCGGAGAACCTGTCGAAAGCACTTGCATATTTAAGGAAGCCATAATACAGTTTATAATTAAAAAAAAACAAAAACAAAACAAGGATCATGACATTCATCGAGTGGTTAGTGGGTTAATGCATTTTTTAAATTTAGTTAACGAAGTGAATTCGCCATTTTATCTCATTAACTTTACTAATTTACTTTTTGTATGAATGATTCATTGTAATATATATATATATATATATGTGTGTGTGTGTGTGTGTGCGTGCGTGTGTGTGTGTTCCAGTCCTCTCTTAAACAGGAATTCCCTATCCACATGACATCTTTCCGTTAGCAGCATGCTGAGTGGGTCTCAGTCTCTGATTTTCTCGGTGATATATTTAAACTCCCAGTTGAAAATTTCGTCACTGAGATTTCTTCTTGGGTCATACCAGCATGGTCGCTTTCGTTCATTCTCGGAAATACCAGATGCAACCTCAATCCTCTCCATGTTTCACACCAGCATGCTCGACCGTTGTAACAAACAGGGACCTCTATTTTCGTCTCTGGTCACAACAGGCGCTTATTCGTTGGCATTCATGTCCTCTTCAAAACCTGAAAAGTTACCGTGTCTCCGGACACTTTTTTGAACTGATACTGTTTTTCATATCAAATCGTGAAATGAATGTTATCCTGAATAATCTTTTCGTACTAACGCACGTGTCCCCCAGCGCTCCATCCTTGGTACTACCCTTAATCCAACTCCTCCAAAATTAAACTTCCTTCCATTAATCATCTGAGAGACCCCTTGCTGCCTTCCATTAGTTTGGCTGATGTCATCCTCCAGTGACTCGTTGCGCCTTCTCGGGCTCAAGTTCTTGGCTGACATGAAGTGAAAAGACTATATTAAATCCATTGCTAGGTCAACTACTAAGAAAGTTGGTTCACTGTGTCGTGCTAGACAATTTTTCTCTTCAGAATCTATCTTATATATTTATAGGTCTACCATTCGTTCATGCCTAGAATTTTGCTTCCATATATGGTCCGGTGTCCCTGCTATTTACCTTGAGCTCCTTGATAAGGTTCAAAGAAGAATCAGCAATATTATTGGTCCTGATCTGGCGACTCAGCTCCAGTCACTTTCTTACCGCCGTAAGGTTATCTCTCTATGTCTTTTCTATAAACAATTTCATGGCAATTGTTCGAATGAGCTCTTTGCTGTGTTACCTTTTATTTCTGTCCCTATTTTTCTTTAGTTTAATTCCCCATTCCCTCCCTCATTAGGTTTGTTGGTGATGTCAGTTCTCTGGCGGATGCGGGACACCTTTGGTTTCGCGTGTATTTTTCGTATTTGTTGTTGTGTTTGAATGAGTGTGTGTCTGTGTTGAGTGAGTGGGATGAATGAATATTTGATATTACTATAGTCCCGCATTGATTTCGTCCAGTTAAATGATGTTTCTGCCACATTTAATGATTGCGGAGGGTTTATTACTAAGATTATTTTGTTTAGTTTATTGTAAATAGTTTTGTTTTCATATTGTAAATACTCATTGCGGCTTGTTTTTAAATTGTTTTTTATTCCCCTCCCCCAAAGACAATGAATTTAGTTACGACTTTCATGGAGACAATGAGGTATTATGGAGGCATTAAAATTTAAAAGCCATTTATTACCCCAGTTATCCACTGATTGCAGGTCATTTTCGAAAGCAGTTGACAATTTACAGGAGTAAATAGTAGTGTCACCAGCACACAGTTCCTCGTTGGGAACGGATGACATCAGGAAGGTCGATGAGGAAGATCAGAAAAAGCGTAGGTCCAAGGATAGAGCCCTGGGGGGGGATCCCATGCATGAACATAAAATGAATTAGAAGTGGCTCCATTTAACACGATCTTTCTCTATAATGTCTTCTAATATTCATTGATTCATTTCGTTGCATAGGCTGAATAAACCCAGTGAAAAAATTGTCCTTTGAGGCTATTTTCAACAAGAATTGCCAAAATTATTGGCCTGCGAAATGATGTCAATTTTTTCGAGGGCACCTTGTAAATGAGCAAGATATATTATAACCAAAAATTATCTGGCTCGACACAGTGAACCAAATTTCCTATCAGTAGTCCTAGCAATTGATTCAATATAATCACTCCACTTCATGCCAGGAGAAAACGTGAGCCTAGAAGGGGCAAAATATTGCTCTCTTGGATTTTAGCCACAGCCATCCTGATGGCAGACAGAAAGGTTTTTTTTTATGGAGATTAAATGAAAGCTGTTTTGTTTTGGAAGCGTTAAATTTTACAAGCCATTTCTTGCCCCAGTTAACAACTGATTGCAGGTCATTTTCAAGAGCCGCTGCCATTTTGACTTTGTCGGATCTGTCGGACTTCCTAATAAGACATGAGTAAATAATTGTGTAATCTGCATAACTACATATTTGTGAAATGATATGTTGTATAAAGACACTTAATCGGGAATAAAATAAATTTTTACACAAATGTTTGCGTATAGATTTTCGCCCGCATTGATACTTGTCGTGTTGCTAGGAATTCAAAGCTGAGACAAATCGCAACGATTCAATGCGTTGAAGTAGGAGTGTGAAAGATGTAAGGCCTCGATTGGGCCTGGGATTTACTCGTTGTGTGATGCATGAAATCTCAAGTGATGGAATTGCTTTAGTGCGGATATGGTGCCGAAAAATACGAGACGCCGGAGACGGGGTTTGAAATATTCGAGGTTCGACCCACTTCTCAAAAGTGGACCAAATCAGCAAATATCAAAATATCTTTTGGAAATGAAGATAGCTATCTAGCTAGCTAGATAGATAGATATGGCTAGGTTGAGTGAGTTTCGAATGATAACTGCAATATTATCAGTCTGATGGAGAAGCCCTTGGATAACTTTGCAGTCACCATTTGAATCTATCTCAAACTTTTCATTATCTATCTATCTATCTATCTATCTATCTATCTATCTATCTATGAATCTATCTATCTAGGGCTGTTCATTATCTATCTATCTATCTATCTATCTATCTATCTATCTATCTATAAATAGATGCAATTGTGTCTCTATATATACATCTATAGATAGACACATCTAACAATTGATGTAAAAACTGAGAGAGAGATTACAGTAAAGGAACATTTTTCAAATAAATCATCAAGTATTTTTTGAAGTTATGCTAGAATGCACAACTTCTTTTTTTTGGCTATTTACTTTAATGAAATTAGATCCAAATAAATCGCACACACACACACACACACACACACACACACACACACACATATATATATATATATATATATATATATATATATATATATATATGCATATCAGTTATGTGGTGCAGTTTAATTTATATTAAAATGAATCATTTACACGAAAAGTAAATTAGCAAAGTTAGTGAGATAAAATGCTGAATTCACTTTGCTAACTAAATTTTTAAAATGCATTAACTCACTAATCACTCTATGAATGTTATGATACTTGTTCTTTAAAATTAGGTCTTCCTTAAATATGTAAGTGAATTCGCCATTTTATCTTAAAAATTTATAAACTAATTTACTTTTTGCATGAATGATTCATTGTAATATAAATTAAACTGCACCACATATTTGATTTAGAACAACTGATCCGACGTGCAAATTTTCGGGAAAACAACTGAGACATTTGCTCTACTTATTGAACTCTTTACTTCATGCTACGTTGGCTGATAAACTCCTACAAGAGAATAATTCTTAAATTGCCATATTAGTAAAAAAACGCACTCACTTAAATTTTCAAAAATTCAACCTAATCGTTTTGACTGCATGTTCCAAAAGTTTATATCCGTTATCAATAACACATTTGAAAAAAAAGAAAAAAGAAGCATATTTCGATTTGGATTATATTTTTCGTCTCGGATGCTACCTGGATTTTACCAAAAACAAAATAGTTTCCATGGCTGATGATGACCGGAGAACCTGTCGAAAGTACTTGCATATTTAAGGAAGACATAATACAGTTTATAATTAAAAAAAAAAAAAAAAAAACAAGGATCATGACACACATATATATATATATATATATATATATATATATATATATATATATATATATATATATATATATATATGACACGCACATATAAGCATACATATATACAAAATATACACTCATATACATTTCTATATATACGTGAATATATGCTAAACATTAACGGAAGATGACCATTACTGACAAGCGTTGTGGGTTATAAGATCAACAATGTCTCTGGAAAGTGGCAAACGATTTGCAAGATTTTTGCAGTGTCGAGAGATGTCGGCCATTGAGTTTGTGAGAGTTCGTGTCTACTTATTTCGCTGGTTATGAATTCTAATGTTTCTGTTCCGATTATTATTATTATTATTATTATTATTATTATTATTATTATTATATATTATATCAACGTTTCTCTATAGTTTGATATATTTATTTAATATTTATTTAATATACTTAATCTGGTTTTGTATGAAAAAGTAAATATTTATCAGTATCTGCATTTACCCAAATTTCATTTTTTTTTATTTAGGAATTTATATGAATTTTTAAGGTAAATATTTTCATGTTTCTTTTAAATACAGTCTGCATTAAAAGCTATTTGTATTGCAAGATTTTATGAGTTTCCTTTTGATGTCTGTGGCGATATTTTTTGTAGCTATATATATATATATATATATATATATATATATATATATATATATATATATATATATATCTGTGTGTGTAGATGGTATTTACAAAGTGTTGTGTTATTCGCATATCTTTTTTTACCTGCAATAACATTTTATGACTATAATACATTTCTTTTTAGAGTTTCATTTCTTGCTACAACATAATTTGTTTGCACTAAAATTATTTGTTGCTGTAGCATTATAAATTATACTTTTGATTAAATAAGTCATTTTGTTTGATTTCTCCCATTTCATTATCATTATTATTATTATTATTATTAGTCGTAGTAGTAGTAGTAGTAGTATTTCCTTGAATTTCTGTTGTATATAAATTTCCTTCCGGGTCCCACCCAGAAACCTAAGATCAGAAATGGCTTTATATTTTCCACTGATCAAAATCTAAGACCACACACATTTTACGTAGATAAAGCTTTCGTGATGCGTGAGGTCTACTTGTGAGTACAATATTCTGTATTTCTATAAGCATGTCTGATCAGGAATCCCTTCATAAAGTCTATCGGAACATTTTCCAATCAATCCGGGGGCTACAAGTACAACTACAACTGGGACTATTAATGTCTTCATGTGCTACATGTTTTTTTTAATTTAAACTTCAACATTTAAACTTCATTTTGATAGTTTTTTGAAGATCTTCAAAGATACAATCTGCAGGAACAGCCACATCAATAAGAAAGCACGTTCTGTATTTGTGGTCTTTTGATCAGCGGATGTCTAGGCGATTAACTTTGAGTATTGTGACTGTGTGTATTGTAAAGTCTCATAAAATTGTTAAGGTCCTATCTCTATAACCCAGTTTGGATGATATTGCTACCAGTTTTATGTAGTTTCCTTCCCGTAAAAGTTGCATATTTTCCAGCGCAGATATTGGCCTAATCTATCACGCCGAGTTTTATATTCAGTTGGTGCTAACACTGTGCCTCCTGATGCAAAATGATCAATTGTTTCTGGATATTTATCACGGAATATGAATTTCGGGTTGACACAATTTTTCAGTATGTGTTCTTGGTAATTTCAAGTTAGCCAGAATTGGTCCTGTGCAGCAAGAATAAAACCTTCGGTTTCAGCTTTTAACCCTGCACTAAATAACCACTGATGGGTACGGGGGTTTGTCTACATCATCATGTTTGGTACGGGGAGAGTATTGGCCATCAAGAGGCTTATCTTGCCATCGTTCCTGTATTTAGTACATTGCATTTGTTTTCTTTTTAGGTTCTTTGCCGCGGCAGTAGGCGTATTATGACTTATTTGCACATCATCACCCATTTCAAATTCCCTTTTTGAATTTGTTGGCTTCCTTTATTACTGAATAAAGTTTCTTATTTCATTCATCCTCTTTGATATAGATTATCATCCATTGTTTTGTAATTTTCAGGTATATATGAAGACTGATTGTTGTGGTCTTGCAAGAGAGTTCGAGTTGAACTAATCCTCTACCTCCTTCGGATCTAGAAACATAGAGAGGAACGACACCAGCCTTAACATGATGCATGCGGTGTCAGGTGCGATACATTCTCGTATGGCATCCATTCATTTGGTTCAGTTAAGGCTGATGAAACTATATTATAACACAAGTAGAGCGAAAGTGTTTATGGCTGATATTCTTTTTTTTGTTTTATTCAACACCAGACGTATATGCCTGTAGTGTACTATTATTTATTTCCCTTTCATTTGGGTTTACTGTATCCCATCGCCTTCGCTAACTCTTGTTTATTTATAGACGTCTTCTTATTTCAGTTCCCTAAACTTTGTGACAAAATCCAAATCTATTGAGTGTGTTTCTGTAATTCTCTCTTTCTTGAATATTACTGTAACATATTTATCTAATCCGAAATCCATACCGATGTCATCACTAAAACATATTGCACTATTGAGGATACCTTTCAATTCATTATCGTCCTTGGCAAAGAGTTTGATATCACCCATGTGGAATAGGTGATTAAATACTTTCTTTTTTAATTTGTATCCATAGTTATTACTGTTTAGTTGATGCAAATGAGGTGGGGGTAAGGACAGATAGAACAGAACAGACGACAATCAGTCTCCTTGAAGGATTTCTCATTTCATATTCAAACAATTGGAAGTGGCATTGCCTTTGGTGTGCTTTAGGTATAATGTCGTTTTCCACAGTTCCATAATATGTTTAAGGAAATTTAATATCACCGATGAGACATTGTACATTTCCAAAGCCTTATGGATGCAAGAATGTGGCACACTATCAAAGTCTTTACGTTAATCTATCCAAGCTGAGATGTCTACCTTATTATTTTTATTATTACTATATAATTGTTACTATTACGACTATTATTGAAATTATAATTGTTTAAATTATTTTTGATATGCTTGTTTATTATTGTTTTTCCTTATTTTCCATTAAACTGTAACTTAATTTAATATTATTCCTATTAATAATTTTTTTATAATTTACTATATTTCGAAAAATGTTTATCGATTAACAGGAATTACAGGATGCGATGGATAAATTGTCGTCTAAATTACGCAAATGTGAAAATACTACCGACATCTCATTTTAACAGGTATATTTACCAAAATTAAGCAAAATTATCTTGAAATACTAAAGAGTAAATTTGCTCAATAAAATCGCCATTGGTTTGAAACACTGCCTCCAGACAACTTCAGAATCTCCTGCAACTCTACTGGACGGTTTCCTTGTTTAAGTTGGCGAATGCTGCTATAATCCTTGTCTTCAGTTCATCTTTGGTGTTAAAGGAGGTTTTGTTAGTCTCTCGATCAACTGCGCCCTACTCATAATAAACAATGGTAATGCAGTCCAGGAAATTAGGTGGCAAGACGTAAGGGTCGATGTGGTCACAGAAATTGTCTGACAGTCATGACTGGGATTTCCTGCTTGTGTGGCATGATTTCAGCCATAGGGTATTCCCCCAGCCATCATCTTGCCCCAGGGCACAATTTCCTCATCAAGGTACTTGAAGTAGGCCTCCGTGTTGAGTCAGAGGTTCAGTAGGAAAATGATTGGAGGTATAATGTCAATATCACTAATGATACCTCCAAACACTTTGTAATCACCATTAGACTCATCCAAACCTTTCCGAATCCTCTGCACTGTCCTCATATTGACCCCGCAAAAACTCTGAAATGTTCGCATTGGAGTTTCCGGTTTGAATGTTAAGCAGTACATCATGTCGTTTCCAAATTTCTGGCAGAGCGATTTGCATCATAGTGCTCATTTTCTCACAGACGATGCACAGATGACCCTACTATGCTGTGCAGTCAACAAAAATCAAAAACAAACAACGCGCATGCGGGAAAGTAATAATATAAAATGGCGACAATTTACCCATCGCACCCTCTATATTGTCCTATTTATGTTTTGGTTTAATAGTTGTAAGGTGAGTTAAACCAAATTATATTTAACTTTCTTTTATTATTATTATTATTATTATTATTATTATTATTTTATTTCCTTTGATTTCTGGTGTGTACACATTTCTTTCCGGATCCCGCCTAGTGACCTAAGGTCAGAAATGGCATCATGGCATTTTTCATTGACCAATTAAAAAAAATACACACACACACATATTTTACATAGATAAAGCCCTTCGTAAGGTGTGGGTTGTACCCATGAGAACATTTTTTTTGTATTTCTTTAAGGCATGGGCTTCCAGGATTCCCTTAAATGAGTCTACTGGAATCTTTTCCAACTAATCCAATTACAAGTTTACCAGTTACAACAGAGGTTGTTTATGTTCCCATGTGCCACATTTTTGACATTTCGATTTCAAGGTCCTTCAAAGCTTTTTGAAGATCTTCAAAGATACATTGCCGTTGCAGGGACTGCCATATCAATAAGGAGGCAATTTATTATTATTATTATTATTATTACTACTACTACTACTACTACTACTATTATTATTATTATTATTATTAGTAGTAGTAGTAGTAGTTTCCTTTTCACATTACAATTTATTATTATACCAAAATTTTAAGGTTAATTTCTATTTATTTTTAGTTCCAGTAAATATTTTGGTATTAATGGAATATTTTGGAAAGTCTCTTGCTTAATGATATAGATATTTGTTGGAAAAGAACTGAGGATCATTGGAGTATTTCTTAATATAGATAGGTAGGTTACTGTTACACCGGCCTCTAACACAAGGGAATTACACCGGTTCTCACTATATATATAGTGTCAGTAGTACCTACCCGAAGTAGCAGCGACAGTACTACACTGCCTAACTGAGTAGTACACGTTTCCTACCTTTGTATCTGTGATGTTAAATACACTTGTTCCTTAACCCAACTTCGACTTGATTTTCTTATTTTTACTATTGTGCCACGACACAACAGTTACTTTAGTTTCTGTATGATTTATAAGTGTCATTATTTAATTTATAAGTTATATTTATGAAACCTATTACATTTTGATTTGTTTTCATATCAATTGTAATTCCTAAGGTTTTTATATTTATTATCTGTTTCATGGTTTTATTACTAACATTACTAAGAAAATATTATTATTCTGCCGTAATAGTTTCTTAATATTAATAATCCATCTTCTCAATATAATTTAATTATTTCTATTAATTATTGGAGGTAGTTTGTTGATTATACAAATTCCTGTAGAATCGTATACAACTCACTATCGTAGGCGTCCAATGAACGTCAGATTTCATAAATTTGTCCCATTTTATGTCTAGATTTTTATCATAGAATAATATAAAATTTCTGAATGTTTATTATTTCTTTGTCATTATTATATAACCTTGAAAGCATTATTAACTAATTTATCATATGTATTAGTGGGTTACAGGTAAGTTCACCGCCATCAATTCATCAGGGAAAAGTTCACCGCCATTAATTCAGAGCGAGGAAGATTTACCGTGAGTAAAGTTCACCTCAAAGAAAGCTCACTGCGAAAGGATAAAAATTAAATGATTCTTTAAAAACGTTGAACTTTCTGGAGCATATAATGATGAAGGTGTGCTTGAAAAATCTGATACTCACAGGACAGATTGAAGGCAAGATGGACACCTGAAAAAAATGCATGACATATAATGAGCTTGAGTAAATTGTTGGCGGGACAGAATTTTTGACAAATATCAAAAAGACAAAATTTATTGTTATGGGATCTTACACATAATAATAATAATAATAATAATAATAATAATAATAATAATAATGGACTATTCCATACTAAATAAATACTGCGCCTTAGGAATAGGCAAGGGGTCAGTCAGTAGTTCAAGTCAAGTCAAGAATCGAGTCAGAGGCAGTCCGAAACAGAGTCACGTTTCAGACAATTACTACAAGATATTGGAATAGTGATACTGGTCGAGACTACATTGTTCTCTCTACTAAACCTGATTCTTCATACTAACACTTCTACTTCTCTGTATATATTCCTGTTTGTAATATATCTGTGTTATTCCATACCTGCGTTCGAGTCCTTCTTTATTGGTTCTACCTTGGACTATCACCGTGATACAAGGAACCGGACCATAACATTTATTAAAAGCTACAAAATACCGGAATTTCTGGAAAGCCATTATCGCCTACGTTCTGAAGGAACACGGCACATAAATAATAATAATAATAATGACTGCGTTTGAAGATATCAATGTCACTTAGGGACATTTTCCACCGAGTACCCAATAAATGGCGGAGACATTGTTGTTCAAAGTGATTGGCTCATGACTGACATGCATACAACAATGAAGACAAAACACGTGTACTGCAAACTAAGATCGTAGACGTCATACGGTTTTTCGAAAATATTTCTGGCCTTTTTGATTTGAATGGAGATGTCATCGACAATACTTTTCATATTTACGAGGGTCGACTGAAATGTTCAAAAGCTGAGAAATAATGGAATGTGACCAAATGAGCTTTGTTTTCAACATAATTCTACATAGAGTCTACACAATAATTCCATCGGTGTTGCATTTTTTTGATCAGGTATCAGAAGACGGGACACTCACTGAGCAGAAACCTTCGCCAGTCCAAGTTCATTATCCAGAATATTCTCAATAGGATAGCATTGGCTATTTCATTTATAGTCAATCGCCTGTCATCCATCTGTGAAACCTGTTTAAAATTGTAGGAAAATTCAAGAGATTTCGGTAATATCTCTAAGAATCTCAACTGATTTATTTTTGTGCAAAAAAGCAGGCTCCAATTTAGATTTTTATATTAACACTTATTAATCAATCTGCGACGTTATCTCAAACGCTCTTAAGGCTTTAAAATTTCAGAGGGCCATGTTTGGCGTCTGGTACGAAATTTGAGAGATCATTCCTGAAAATGATCAATAATATTTTCCCTTCTGAAAATAGATATTTAAGAATTTGAGAAAATTATCCAATAAACTTCAGAATTTGATAAATTTAACCGTTAGCTGCTCTGATCCATTTATTTTCTATAAATACAATCACAAATTTAGTTTTGAGTTGTTCCGTTTTTCGGTAAACCTTTGATCAGGCTTTTGCACAAACTGATTACTTACATCTCTCGTGTAATTAATTACTCAACCTTTCACATGTTTTATCGAATAACTTCGTGTAATGACCTGGCGATTTTAAAATAAATTAAGCAATACATAAAAACATAAGAACAGAGTTATGTCAACAGAAATATTAGTCGTGTTAATAACACAGCTTTCGTTTGCTGAGTGCTTGAAAATTACAGGTATTCATGAAACAATGTAAATATGTGACTCTCTCCTTAAGTATGCACTTTATGATTTTCTATCATACTAACACGGTTATTTCTCTTGAGCTGTAATGAACAAAAACAAAATATTTGTGTGGGACTTTGTTTTGTGAGGATCTTTGTAATTCGTTTCTTTCAACTTGAAAGAAAACAAATACTCAATAACAAAATGAATTTAAATTTGTAGCGCGGTGTTAAAATATTGTTTCGTTCTTCGCTTTTCGTACATTTTTCGCTCTACACATCACCATCTGATGAAAACGATCAATGTTTTCTTTGTTGGTGGAACCTGGAAGACGTCTAAAATTTCGGTCATTTTCAAAACTCTCCCTTCTCCTCCAAAATTCGCCTGCTCACTTTAGAATTGCTTATAAAGCTGAAGCATTATCCCCTAATGTGGCAACCATGTCAGAATTAATGTAGTTTTGGGCTAAAAACTTTTTCTGTAAGAACTTGATAACACCACTATGCCAGATTTTGTCCATTTTCAAGAGTCGCTACTAATTACTTTTGAAGATTTCTTTGAACTGTCAGTTTACCTGGAAAGAAAGAATGCAGTTATTAATAAGAAGAGTTGAAATCAATGTATGTGAAATTTTAGGACTCTAGCGTCATTCTTTCATTGTCAACGTATGAACTTTTCAGCCTATCCTCGTACAGTACTACTTAAATATACGAACTTTTCCACAACTTGCAATATTTGGCCATACTCATAAAGGCTTGGTTCAAAGTAGGTTTTATCTTAGTTTTTATTTCATATATAATTCTGCATACTATATTAAAACTGAACACACACACACACACACACACACACACACACACACACACACACACACATATATATATATATATATATATATGTATATTTATATACAGGTAAAATAAGAAAAAATGAAGCATAATTCCACTGTACTTAACATTTAATTTAAAAGAGGGCTCCCACCTCTTTTGATTTTACTTAGGAAATTTGAACGTCAGACTTCGATTCATCTTACAAAATAATGTAGCAATCTGTATCTGCCCATAAGGAAATTGTCTAGGATTTATATGCAGACAACTTCGTGCCATAACCCATATTAAAAAAAACAAAAAACAAATTCCGTTTAATTTGAATTTAGCGTAGGTCATATTCGTCTGGTTAATCACGACAAAGTCCATAAGCCTATTTTTCAAAAGCAAAATGCTCTTGAAATTAAAGTAACCTTTCAATCTTCAGTAGTTTAACATCGACCGAGGAGACATATTTATGGCGTCGAAACATTAATTACCATTATGTAACAATTTTTAACATGTTTTAATACCCTAATATATATCTACTCTAATTTACTCTAATAGAAAGTGAGATGTGACTTTCAGAAACACGGGAATTGATATATATATATATATATATATATATATATATATATATATATATATAGATAGATAGATAGATAGATATATATACACGCGTGTATGTTTATGTATATGTAAGTTTATGTAACTACTTGAGTATACATGTCAATATTAACATTTATGTTTATAGGAATGTATTACTGAATGCATGTATTTAAGCATGTCTGCATAAAGTCTAGATCCACGAATATTACCCCCCTCCATCCGACGCTCCTGCATGCAGAATAAAAACAGTCTCACTGCAAAGAAACGTAGTTTATTAAATTAGGAAAAAAAAAGATTAAATAAATTGAAATTTTCCTTCCTTTTCCTGTTCTTAATATTTTCTTATCAATTCATAAGCCAAGAAAATAAATAAACATTAAATACACGGCTAAATGTAAAGACGAACGACTGATAAACCAGGAGCTGGTGTTTATTTTATTCATGTCTTTATTGATGTAAGTTGATCTTCAATCCGATTATCGATTGGGAAGAGGTTAACGGCCATCCGTACAGAAAATTGAATTAGTGCAGGCGTACCGCCATATCAGGTTGATACACAGCTTTTCGTGCGAGCACTGAGTCCAGTAACCGATTACAGTCATAGCTGCACCACATATACTGCAGCTATAACTGTAGTGGTGCATCTGACGTAGCCATCATTCTTTTGCCTCGTTTTCAATTCAGTGTTTTTTCTTCCTCCTTAATTTATCTATCTACCTACCTATCTATGTGGGTCTTGGTGAAGATCATCCTATTTCGAACGTTGTGGATTGGCGCTACAAAACTTTACCAGATAACTGGGACCCCATAAGTTGAGGATTTTCAACAGCAGCACAGCTGAAATGGGTAGTCGTATACCTTACCTATAAGCACTAATGGGGATGTCCCAATCCTCATAAATACACTGGACGCTATTGAAAGTGGGGGTAATATCTTGTTTAAGTAATCCATGACCAACAGTGGTTTACGTAGTTCAAGCTGCTGGCGAGCATTGTATTTTGCTGATGTTATAAAGATTACCATTTCATTTCCAATCTCTGTTTTGGTTATTCCTCATTCAGTAACCCTTTCTAAGTTACAACAGTATGTCAGCAGGATTTTTTTTTCTTTTTCTATCTATCTATCTATCTATCTATCTATCTATCTATCTATCTATCTATGTGTTATAATCCGTACCCATGAACACTAATGGGTATGTTCCAATCCTCAAAAATACTCTGGATCCTATTGTAAGTGGGAGTAATAATGCTGTCTAAGTAGTCCACTACTAGCGGTGGTTTACCTACTTCACGCCGCTGGCGAGTATTGTATTTTGTTGAGGTTATAACACCATTTCATTTGCAAACTCCCTTTTGGTTATTCATCAATCAGTAACACTTTCTAGATTACAAAACATATATATGTCTCAAAGAGAAAATATCAGTATGTTAACATTCTATGCCATTTCAAATAAAAAGATTAAGTATATCCCGGAAAGAGTGATAACAGCTACTGGACTTGAGGAAAGTATTGTCCTGAAAAATTATTTTAAGAAAAAGATATTTTGAAATTTGAACCAACCGTAGTACTGGCTGCTCGATCAATAAATGCCGAATGTTTCCTTATAAG
The DNA here is from genome assembly GCA_903632075.3 of Acanthosepion pharaonis. Classification (NCBI taxonomy): domain Eukaryota; kingdom Metazoa; phylum Mollusca; class Cephalopoda; order Sepiida; family Sepiidae; genus Acanthosepion; species Acanthosepion pharaonis. The sequence continues at coordinate 1,070,639 of CAHIKZ030002468.1, read as the reverse complement.
GAAACAGCCAATATCATCTCTACCATTATCATTAGTGAATATCCATTAGAACGCCCATCGTTGTATGGCAGTTGAGAAACTTGTCTGGTAGATCGGTATTCACGTTTAAGGGGTTTGATAAAACGATTGTAATCTCGTGGGGAAATGAAATAAGATAAGTACCAGGTGTAACAGCGAAATTGTCCATCCTACAAAATGTTTAGTATGAAAAAAAACACAAAAGTAATTGAGTTTCTATTTTCCAGGTTTACAAATAAGACGCTAAAGCATCTTGACACTATTTATCGTAAGAATCATTAAAAAACCCTTTGAGCTGTTCAGCTAGAAAGGGATCAAGTTAAAATCATTTGTCTTAGCCCCACTATGTCTTCCCAACTGAGCAATGGTGAGAGAAAAAAGATCATTCAGTCCTTCAGTAATGGTTCCTACATTCATACTCTGGCTTCCACCTTGAAAGTCCATCAAGACAACGGTGAATAATTTAAAAAAAAGATTAAACAGTAGCAAAGTAAACTCTATCAGGTGGTCACAACAGGAAGAGAGATAATCATTCTAACTTAGAGCTAAAGAGATCAATTAGAAAAAAAAATCCAACTCAATTCGTAAGGCGTTTGGCACGTGAAAGTCTAAACAGCAATGAAAAAGACTTGAAAATGAAATCGCATGTGAAATCTGTGAGGCACCTTGTTAATCCAGAACAGAACGTTAGAAGTAAGTTCCAGAGAACGGCGAATAAGTTTTTTAAAAAAAAAAGAGGGAAAAAATTAGGCGGGAAATTGGATCAGGATGTCAGAACAGTAAGAGGGATCATGAATGCATCCTTATTGTTCAAAGTAGAGACCAATAGTGTTATAAAAACCTCGGAGAATTCCAGTAAGATATCATTAATCATTTCTAAGATACAACGGTTCAAAGCTTAATCTAACAATTGGACAATTTTGCTGTTACACCCAATATATTTCTACGTGATCGATTAATTAAAAATTAACCACCAGTTTTTAATTAAATTGGCACATGCATAGCATTTCCCCTTAAAAGAAATCCGGAAGTAAAAACGGGTGTTTAGTTCGTTTAATTCTCAGTGTAGATAGATAAATAAAAATGATTTGCTAAATACACGCCTAGACAAACACGTTTAGTTGTGTATATTAGAAACTAATATGTGTATCAAGTCCTTGAGTGGTATTGCCATTTTGTCCCTCATTGCTTTAACTAGTACCCTTCTAAGTTAATCGCAGTAGAATGTCGTCTGCTTTAGGACAATGTTTTTTTTTTTAAGTTAGTATCGCAAGCTATTGTTAGAAGAGTAAGTATATTCTTGTCTCTGTGTCCCACTACTGTAGCCATGTAACAAACTAGGACACGTATAGTAACTTTTTTTTTTACTACAGTTCCCCCAAAACAAGACCTAAGAATAAATCATATTGAAAGGGCGTACAACGAGAGAGCAAGGAGTGAAGATTGGTAGTATAGACGACAGTTGACGCTAAACTTGAAGAGGACAAGATATAGTGATTTGGGAAGCATTTTCTCCGGAGTCCGTTCTACAATGCAGTAGTTCTGTGGAAGTAGTTGTCTGAGTGGAACTCCCTCCTCACTAATGTAATATAAAGAGATGAGGATGAGCTGAAGGTCCAGACTAGGTAGCCTACTTAGAGCGATGACTAGCTAACCATTCCGATTATTTATAGCAAGTTCAATCCCCATTGGCAAAGTGTTGCGTTGACAAACTAATATTTGTATCAATTTCAAGAACCGTACGAGATAGTGAAGCCGATGGCTATTTTTCCACTGATAAAATAAGCAGAGAATTTTTGCTCCCTGGAATAAAATAATCATGGCGGAGAGAAAATTATTTGAACATTAATAAATGGGCTCTACCATAGTGCTCTGCCAGCACCGTGCCGTTTGTTGGGATAGAATTGAAAGAAATACATTAATCGTTGCGGTATTTAGATTTAGTCTACAAATTGTCGGGGAAAACAGAAGGAGTAATTAAAGAAGTAAAATTTAATGAACTAGTCGTTAATGAGATTGATCTTCGGGGGGGTGCCAAAAACACATAGCCTTGTGCCAGACTTTGTTATATGTGTGTATGTGAGAGAGAGGGAGAGAAAGAAGGGAAGGTATTGATGGAGTGAACGATAGAGAGTTGATAGATAAATAGAGGGAAGGCAGAATGGAGTCGAATAAATAACCTACTACTGACAGAAAAGGAAGGAGACGACGAAGAAGCGGGAAACTGAAAATAAACGAAAACGTGACACGTGTCTATTAAAGCAGAACTCCATATAAAGTAGACATGTCGTTGAAACTGACTGAGATAGCTCACAGCCGGCACAGAAGAGATTATTTGACTCAATTGCTTCGAAACCAAAAGAATAAAGAAGGAAAAGAGAAAACTGAACGAACTGAAAAAAAAGAGAAAATAATGAATGATAAACCAACGACCGTTGACACGGCATATACGTCGAGTTGATTAAAAAGGGAACGTTTCTTGTAAAAGAGTAGTTTGTAATTTTGGTTTGGGAAGAAACAGGAATCTATGGCTCACTTTATGGTTGTATGGAAAGACTGCGGTTTTCCAGTCGTATTGGGTATGGGATGAGAGCTTAAAACCAAAGCTAAGATTTGAAGCTTGACAGTTGGAGAGGGACAAGTATAGTTTGAGAAAAAAAAAAGTCTTTTTTTAAAAAAATAAATTCGTTTCGTTTCGGTTGTGGGTAGGAGATGGGGAAAAATTGCAAAAGTTACTTAAGTTTTGATAAATGATTGGTTCATGGCCGAGCCTATGGCTGGGGCATAAATCTTGAGAAGACTTTTTCAAAATTAATTTCAGTCGTGTTCTTTCATGTTGGTGTAAAATCTATAACTTATTAATATACTTAAAATACACAAAAAAATCACAAGATAAATGTTATTATTTCACACTTTCTCTCTCTCTCTCTCCCTCTCTCTCTCTCACACACACACACACACACACACACACACACACACACACACACACACACACATATATATATATATTCAGGATGGCTTGAAGTTTGTGTTGAAACATGAAACAGGCTGTCGCTGGTTGATGTTGACCACAGTGTCTACTTTTATATTTACATAAACTCTATCGATTATATTAAGCTCTTTTACACATTAATATAGCATACCTTAAAACCATATTTTTATCGTTTGTGTGTGTGTGTGTGTGTGCCTAAGATAATTATATATATTTTTATATATCAAGAAAAGTGTTGGGGGGGAATTTTATGACAAAGTGAAGAAGGACTTCATCGGACTAAATTTTTTATGTTGGTAGGACTACGCACGCGCACGACAGAGGGGCGCTGAGAATTTTTTTTTTTGAATTCATTTAAGGTGTTTTGCTTTTACTTTCTATCACTTTTGTAACAATTTATTCCACACTGTGATAGAAGATCTACCAGAAGTGGTGAAATGTTATAAGTGACAGGACTCAAATTTGATGTAGATGACCTTGCGATCAATGCAATCTCTAGAGATTTATGTCGTAGTGATTTATTTCTCCTTTGATAAGAGTAGCATTTTTTTTATGTTAAAATTGTGGCCAGTCTCATTACGGTGCGCAACCAACGTATTTGACGTATTATTTTGTAAAATGTCTCTTTTGTTTTCATATAATATTTCATTTAGATTCCTTGAGGTTGTTTCTATATATTATTGTGACAATTATTACAGACGATGGAGTAAACTCCTCCTTCAGGTTTTAGCTGATTGTTTAGTATTGATTAAGTCTTTTATTGTTTTTCATGTGGTAGTAACAAATTTTATGTTGAGTTTAGATAGATTCTTTTCGCTTGTAGATGTGATAGAATTAGTAGGTAGGGTAATATATTTCTTTGATTCATTGGTTTTCTCAGGAGAGGGCGTTTATTTTTGATTTAGAATATTTTATAGGCTTTTTGTTTCACATTGATTATAAAATAATCACTGAAGAAATTTGAAAGTGTTTTCAATGTATTTCTTCTACTCGTGTAAGTAATCCGAGCTGCATATTAATGCTAGGTTTTATTATGTTGTTATGATGAGAATAGAAAATTATTAGGTCGTTTTTGTTGGTTGATTTCTGGTGGACAGTTTTAAGCTGTTGTTAACGGTGTAGTTCTTCGTATGTAAATTCAATTGTGTGTTAAACTTTGTTTATTTGATCTACAGTAACGGAAACGAACGCCCACCTGCATTCTTGAAAACAAGGCATACACTTGACACCTTCCAGAGACTTAGGAAGGATTTCTTCTTCAAGCAGCAGTTAAATAGTTTTGCTAAGATCAGAGATAACACAGAGTTAATATTCTTAAGAACAACTACTGGGATTTTGCTTGGATCAGAAGCCTACTTAGGGTGAAGACTTTTCCCAGGCTGTGATTAAAATATCACTGAGATTGTGCTCTGTGAGACAGAAGTCAGGAAGGAGATAGAGACAAAGTTTGTAGCAAAGCGCTATGCATTATCAGATGAGAGCCATTTATGATAGTAAGCACTGAGGTTTTGTCGCTATTGAGAAGTTGGCTGGAGATTTTTCAAAACTCCTTGAATACAAATTGTTTGCTTTAACCTCGGCTTAGACGTTATATTTTGCCTTTAAGTCAAAAACTGAAAACTTGAAAAAAAAAATGTGTGAAAATATTAAAAAGGAGAGAAATAAAAGTGAAATAATTTCGCTAAGATTGTAGATGAACTAATATTCTTAAGGACAATCACTGGGATTTCATCCAGACCGGGAGCCTTCTTCATGTCAAGACTTTTGATTTTGAAACTTCCCAGACTGTAATATAAATGTTACCAAGATTGTGCTCAGTGAGACATGGAAATGTGGAAGAGGATAGTCTTCGTTATCTAACGCTGACATAGAGGCAAATATCATGGCGAAGAGATTCGCCTTTATCTGACGAGGTTGAAATCTCGTTTCCATTCGTAACAGTAGGCGCTGACGCTTTGTTTCTATTCAGAATTTGGTTGAAGAGATTCCAGAATTCCTGGGGTAAAACTTGTTTGTTTTCAAACTCGGCCTGGACTGCTTATGCATAGCTACACTTTGCATTTTCTATAACTCACTTTCAATGATTGCAGGCATTTTTGAATGCAGAAGGTTCCTATTATATCGTTCCTTGATATAACCAAATTTGGCTGTTCGGTTTTTGCTGTAATTTTTTTGTGGGGAGGGGGTGCATAAAAATCTCCATTCCAGAAATGATCCATTTCTAGGTGAGGGCTGCAGTTTTGAAAGCAGTATGTTTGAAGAAGGCTGAGAGAGTATCTTCTGCCATCTAAAATCTGAAGCTGTCGTAGTCTGTTTTCGTATAAGGAAAAACCGTTCTATGAAACGGCACATCAGGGGATTACTTTGGTTTGGTATCAATACTGACACCGGCTAGTGAATTATAATATCCTGCAGTGAAACAGAAGTGTCAATACCAGTTTCAGGCAGGAATAGTAGGCCAGTTTTGTCATAGAGAAGATGGAGTTCAATCTCTGGAATGTTGAAAGATATACCCCTCAGATTGGTGTAGGAGAGAGTGACATCGAGGTCTGTCTTTGTTTTCGTGAGGTTGAGTTCGATTTTTGTTCAATTTAGTTGCGGTTATCTTTAGAAATCAGTGCGTTAGGGATAAGACTAGGTAGTGATATAGTCACACCCACAGGCGGTACATGCATCAACAACCTGAATTGAATTGTCCAGAGATACAGCCGTAGCAATACCTTTTATCATGGCATCGAGAGACCCCACTGGAAATTACTGCACGGTTCAGAACCCATTCACAAAATGGCAGTACAATAGCTCTGATATTTTAAACCTTTAGAACGGATGATCAAGGAAGCCAATGAAAGTTTCGCCAAAACCCAGAAAACGCTTATCTCTAACATTATGAATGAAGGAACAAATAATCCAGAAAAGAAGATTCAGGCATTATACCCTGGGTGTACCTAGAAATCAATGCAGCATAAATACTTTAGTCAGGAATAACGTACCAGTGACTGATCTTAAGTACCGAGATAAGGTCGATTATATATGAAGACTAAAAGGACCACTGGGAGAAGCAGGTGACATAAGTTGTTCAGAGGTTCACCAGCATGCCTTACTCCCCCCCATTGGATTTAATATTATATTAGAAAAAAAATAGATAAATGAGAGCTCGCATTGGTAATTATCTGTTTGTAGGAATAGAAAGGAATAGAAAAGACACAAAACTACGGCTACATGGAAATTAGAAATAAATTCAAAGAAAAGTAAAAAAAAAAAAACCCTCCTAAAATAAAAACCCTTGAAGTAATATATTAACGAAAATAAACTTAAGATTTCAGGAAACGTATGTTAGATTTTGCTACCCAGATTAAATAATATAGATATCGCAAACGCATGTAAACAAGTACACACACGCACACACACACACATACATACATATATATATATGTGTGTGTGTGTGTGCGTGTATGTGTGTGTGCGTGTATGTGTGCGTATGTTCAGAGTCATACACACATAGATATGTAAATAGTAGAAGATGTCTTCTGCATGACTGAAGTCTCTCTTTAGGCACTAACCGAAAAAAAAAGAAAATGCAAGGCTATTTTTGTTTAATTTATGAAAAGTATCTAAATAATTAATAAGGTCTAAACAAAATGCGAAAGTTAGTAAAAAAAAAATAAATGCATCATCCACAGCGTTAGATTTGTACGTTGTTGGTATACTAGCAGAGGGTGAACTTTCCTGTCCATAATTGTTACAGACAGCACTCTATCAAAATGGTGTCTGATATCTCAAGGAAAGTGCTTTAGACATCGCAGATACGTTGTGCTTTGGTTGGGGTGTATGCTGACGTTCTAACTTTAGAGCCAGTTATTACCTTGAACCCAAACTGATAGCTCATCCACAAATTTGTTACAACGTAACATTAATGTTGCGTAGTATTGTAACTCGTAAAATCTACACTGGTCAATACTAACATCAGAATACCTTTTTTTACACTATGTATTTATAGTTTTCTATACAATATGTATAGACGAAATAACATTTTTTTTCCTGTATTTTTTAAATTGGGAATCAACAATTTAGAAAAGGAATATTCAGTCTAATATCTTCCTGGAAGTTATTCATTTTCTGTTACAAGGCATCTTTTTTGTAATATTTCAAGTTGGGGAATCTTTAAAATGAATGTTACTGCAACCTCTACGTAACGTTGCAGAATCGGTGTAGCAATATCATTTTGTGAGCTGGGATGAAAGTGCGTACGAAGACGAGTTGTGTCATTGAATCCCTCTATACATGAAATATTGCAGCCATTAGTGTTCATCGAATATTACTGAACGTTTACGAAGCTGAGACCAAACAGTGGATGTGAGCAAGGCTAGGTGACGAATAATATGTATTAGTAGTAACAACAGCGAAATGTGGTAAGCTATATTCCATCGACCTTGTGCAGCTGTCAATCTGCGAAATGAAGAACGTCTCGAATATACATAGCCAGTGGTAGAGACTAGGTTGGAAAATTTGAGGCAGAAAATCTGCTTTATTCAACGGTGTTAATGTTTTTAATGTGTATAGCATTGCTTTTGAAGCGACCCTCGTATTTTGTCTTCTTCTGAAGGCCATGGGCTTTCATTTTTTTGGAAATTATTTAATGCTAATAATTCGCCGTAAATCTTGTTTAAGGAGTGCATGCAAATTTATTTATATGGTCTGAACAGGTAGGTGAATGACTCCGAAAACAATTACTTCTATTTTATTATTTTGGTCCACGACTTTAGATGCAGATGTTGATATTATTGCAGAAAAGACGTTGAGCCGGCTTCTGGCATTGACCCATACTTTTTAATCCTTGTTATAGATATCACTATAGAAAAATAGTATCTGATAAGAAAGTGCATACGAAGAAGGGGTGTTTTTTTTTTCAGTAAGGATGACCCTGTACGAAGCCCGGGAGCCACTCGAGGTAGAAGTTTACGTTAAGAGTTAGTTTATATGGATAAGAAGGGAAGATAACTCTAACCTTGAACAAGTTAAGATAGTAGTGATTGATGAAACATCCTCCTGGGAGTCTGTCTACAGAGCAGTGGTTCACGAGAGGAAGCTCATTGAGTGGAACTTATTTCTCGCTGATGGAATACGGAGAGAATGGGGGTCGTTTGCTACTATGTAAGTGGAGGATCCTAGCCGTGTAGGTTGGACCTGGCAGTACCAAGAAATGTAGTTCGTCCGAGCACTTTCCATAGCAGTAGTCATAGAGAAACTCGACACATCCCACCTGTGAGAGAGAGTTTGGAGGGTGGGAAATAATTATTTGCCAACAAAGAACTCGGAGACGCTTTTGAACTCTAAAACCTGAAAGTGAAGTCTGATCAGCTCCCGCCCAAATATGGCAACGGTATTTCATTTTAGGCTTGATCTAGCTCTTATAAATGAATCAGATAGCATGCGGAGTTAGGTACTTACTGGAGCGGTATAAGGAACCGATCATTTTTTCCTGTATCTTTAGCGATGGATCGTATATAAGAGTTCTACTTGAGATTGGGTATGAGTTTGAGGCCTAATATTCTTTCCCAGGCGTGGTCCTTCCTCTAGGGGACATCCGTTTATCGTGACGGTCGGTAGTTTGGGGTCTGATAGGCGGTAATGAAATGTAACTAGTCTGTCCCTCAATCCTTCACGTGGAAAAGATCACGCTCCACAACATCCTATCCTTTGTAACCCTTAGTATTATTCGTCTATTTACTATTCATTTCACGACCTGTTCTACCTTTCATTGATACGATCTTGTTAGGTAGGCTATTCGATCTTCATCTATGTTTCGATGTATGTCCTGTGAGCTTCAAATTCTCCAGGTTTTATTTCCTTAATTTTGTTATTGAGATGAAGAGAAAAATTGCTGAGTTGCTTTCTGCTATTAAAGTTTAAAACTTTGGATGTCGGCATTTTTCTTTTTAAATTTTATTAAACTTTTAGCGTTAAATAGGAACAACTTATTAAAAAAAACTAAATAAAAACAATACTATTCAACGATTAACAATTGTAAGCTACTTATAAAAACGGTGTTGTATTTTTAATTAAAATAATTTGTTTCAGATTTTTTCTCAATTTTTGGTAGTTTTCAAAGTAATGTGTTTTCATTTCTTTTCTTTTTTGCTTGTAAGCAGCTCTTCTCGACAATGGTATTTCACATAGGCTAACTGGCGACAATTAAGAAAATAAAATTTCAGAAACTCACGCATATCCGGAGGTGAAATTATCAGATGACGTTTTTAGCATTCATAATGTTCGGGCTACAAACAACAAAACAATTTAACCAGTAAAATGTTCCTTTATGTACCGTGTTCCAATTTTCTAGAATCTCCTTCATCATTATGTGTCTTTCTGAACGTATAAATATCTTTTTAGCGCTATATACCTTAAAACGTCGTCGTTTCTTATCTCCATCGCATTGTAAAAAAATCATCGATGGAACCATATCTTTGTCGTTTCACGTCTCTGGTGCATTTGTCTAGCATTCATTACCATATAGAATATTAAATATTACATAGTATGCAGAACAGAACCCTGTTCAGTTGCTCGCTGGTCGGGTTCAATCAAGAAGGAAACAAGGCTTGGGCTGCCCGTCAGCTGGATGAAAATCAAGCTGATACACATGGAACACGGCCCCGATCCACCGCCCGTCAGCATTGGCAGCGATTCTGTCGAGTGCGTCACGTCTTTCGTTTACTAGAGCTCAGAAGTTTCCAACACCGGCGGCGACCTTCTCAAGGATAGCAACAGAAGACGTGGACTGACTGAAACCTTTAAAGACCACTAGCGCAGCGTGGCGAAATCTACCGACGCACCGAGCGAAGAGTTTACAACGCCTCTCAGTTCTAATTTACGGAGCCGAGATGTGGCTGCTCAGCAAGACTCTAGCCTCCCGCATCCATGGTCTCTTGCGTCCAATGTGGAGCTACGTCGGAGGATCGGCCAACCGAGTATCCTCCGCAGCATTAATCAGCGCCGTATTCTCTGGCTCGGTCATGTCCTGCGACGACCTGATAACCACCCTATCGAAGTCATTTATCGACCCACCAACTGCAAACTCAACACGAACACGCGGTGAACTACGCAGCCACTGGAAGGACGTTGTCCGTCAGGAGGTCTAACATTAATCTGTCGTTGGTTGATGTTCAGCACTCTATCAAGTCCCTGAGAGCTGGAGGGACAAGTTGGCCTTCGTAGGATCAACGCTGTCATGATATTAGGCATCGTATTTGTTATGAGCGACCGATAGCAAAAAGGGATTTTTTATATCCTCCGCGTAGAATTCGTTTCTTCAATATCCTCGTCGCCACTGTTATGGGCGACCGATAGCAAAAAGGATTTTTATATCCTCCGCGTAGAATTCGTTTCTTCAATATCCTCGTCGCCACTGTTATGGGCGACCGATAGCAAAAAGGGATTTTTTATATCCTCCGCGTAGAATTCGTTTCTTCAATATCCTCGTCGCCACTGTTATGGGCGACCGATAGCAAAAAGAGATTTTTTATATCCTCCGCGTAGAATTCGTTTCTTCAATATCCTCGTCGCCACTGTTATGGGCGACCAATAGCAAAAAGGGATTTTTTTTTTATATATATCCTCCGCGTAGAATTCGTTTCTTCAATATCCTCGTCGCCACTGTTATGGGCGACCGATAGCAAAAAGGGATTTTTTATATCCTCCGCGTAGAATTTGTTTCTTCAATATCCTCGTCGCCACTGTTATGGGCGACCGATAGCAAAAAGGGATTTTTTATATCCTCCGCGTAGAATTCGTTTCTTCAATATCCTCGTCGCCACTGTTATGGGCGACCGATAGCAAAAAGGGATTTTTTATATCCTCCGCGTAGAATTTGTTTCTTCAATATCCTCGTCGCCACTGTTATGGTTCAAGGTTAGGACCATGGAAGAACAACACGAAAAACATCAGTAAAAATAACAAAGAACATATTACACGAAAAATAATACAAGAAGTGGAAGGTGTTAGTATGACTGTCAGACTGGTTTGGAGTGAACTACTATCAGCTCGATTCGATTCAATACCGTCTCAATATCGTTCGTCTATCTTGAGAGGCGTATTTTATATATCGTTAGGAAGAGTTCATTCTGTCGGTCTAGGTAGGCAACATGACAGTATTATTCTATCTTTTCTTTGTTTCTAACAATATTTTTATATGTGAATACTTTACTTATTTTTGTATATTTCACTATTCCTAAACAACTTTCAAGGTTTATGTCAAAAACGATTAAAACACTTAACGTTCAATTTCAGAAAACTAATTTCGATTGCAATTATCTCCCCTGTTTTGTGAATTCCGAACGAAATTTAACTTCTAAATTTAATTTAAATTCAAATTTAAATTAGTCTCTACCTATAAAAATTCAGTTGGAATACACCTAAATCAGATATAAAGTTTAACTTCGTCAAAATCATTTGTCAGATTAATTAGGCGTAAATTAGATTCTAATTTCCTTTTTCATTGTTTTTTATTTGTTTTCTTTTATGTTTCGCTATCGTTTAATATAGTTAAGTAACATTTTCACTTACTGTCTATTACAGACTATTTCAGATATGAAAATTATTACTACTTGGTTTCATCACAGAATTCTTGATTTAAGCAACAACAAACTTCTTTTACGCGTCATGTCTCTTCAAGATGTCGGTGATCATGGATGTCCATAATTTCCTATCATTTTTAACTGTTAGTAAGTTTTGTCATTTCGCTATCTTTTCCAGTCCCTGTATTACCATCCATTTCCACAAGCTCATTAAATATGTTGATAGCTAATTCTCTCAGTCCGTACCTTCTCTTCAATATGTCAGGTGAGAATCTGATTTTCCAGCCTTCTTTCCTGATTATGTGTTCAAGAAATTCCAGCTGTATCTTTCACAGCAAGCAAGGTACTATTTTATCTTTTTAGGGAAAGCAGACCTCCTTCGATCAAAGCAATTTCTAAAGAACTAACGGATTTATTTTTAAGGCAAAATTTTTATTACTTCAAACGTTATTAAATTGGATACTTTATATTTGAAATAGACACCCCATTTACAATTATGTACACATGCATATATAAACATTTTATATATCGATTTGTATGTAAAGTCCTTCACCTATCTTGGTAGCAAAGTCAAGTACAGTGGGTCTTTAAATGATGAAATCATGCATCGGATTGCTAAGGCTACCAACGCTTTCGACAAATTTCGCCATCGCTTGTGGGATGAGCGGATTATTCGACTGGATACGAATATTCGGGTTGACAGAGCTGTTGTCCTTGCCAACCTTTTGTACGGCTCATAGTCGTGGACTCTATACAGGTACCATATACGCCACCTGGATGTATTCCATAATAGCTGTGTGCGTGCCATCTCTGGAATCGGACTTCAAAACAGGACATCCAATGTAGACCTATTTAACAGTTGTAATATTGGAGGAATCGAGACTTTTCTCATACAGTCTCAGTTACGGTGGACTGGTCATTTCTTGAGAATGTCTGATAACAGAATACCCAAAATCCTAATGTACAGCCAGTTAGATCAGGGCTACAGAAATATAGGACGCCCATGGCTAAAATAAAAAGACAAGCTGAAGAGCAACTTGTCAGCTGTCAATATACCTTATAACACACTTGGAGAGAGTAGAGGGGAGATCAACGTGTTTTAGTGGACTCAACAGTTTTCAATCTGCTTGTCTAAATCGTCTTTAAGGAGCGAGAGCAAGATCTAAAAGGTCAACCAATCTAACAGCAACCTCATCCCACAGTTCTCACTCTTACTCCACCTGGCAAATTTCTCAGATGCTTCATATCTGATCAGTTTCGTATTCGAACCGTAAACAAAACAATTTTTAAAAGAATTAATGGATTTACTTTTAAATAAATCTACTATAGTTAACGTTTGGAGTAATCAAAATTTCAGCTTAAACATAATCCATTAATTTTTATATTTGTTTTAATCTCGTTCACCCCAAGCAAGGCAGCAAAGCACGGGTTTACTGGGTGATAAAGAATTAGAAAGCTGAAATATTACTAAGGAGCGAGAACAAGAGAAAGAGTAATCAGGAAAACAGTAGATAGCGATTAACATTGCATTTTTTTTACTATTAATGGTGACTGGAAAGCATGGAGACACAAGGGAGTCACACAAGCGAGAAGTGTGAGAAAAGGAACTGTTAGCCAACTCATGTGTAAACTAATGAGACATTGTTTAGTACTACGCTTAAATTCAAAAAGTCTAGGTACCATAGCGAAGGGCTCATCTGAATAATTACCATCAAAGTATTTATAGAAAAGGCAACATATAGCAGTGATAAAGAGACTGAAATTGAAACGCCAGGTCAGGGACAATAATATTGTAGATTTATCTTTGGATTTTGTCAATGATCTCTAGACATCAGTGCACACACACACACACACACACACACACACACACATATATATATATATATATATATATATATATATATATATATATATACGGAGGGTCAATCATCTCAGCTCCTAGGAACCAACAGCCAGGCACCAGCACATATGATTTGATTATAGTGGTGAAGGCTTTGTGCAGAACCAACCACACTTTTTGAAAGGTTGAATACAGAGACCTGGTGCACTACTTGCCACAAGGTCCCCAAACAACCCTCTACAGGTTTTGAATTTAGAGTTGTCCTTCTCCTAGACCAGTTGCCATCCAAGGCTATATAAGTGAGTGTGTCCTGCTATTTAACCATAGCTGTAGGGAGAGAAAGAGGATTAACGCCTTTCCCAATGGTATTAACACGTAAGTGAATGTAATGATTTCAACTGGAATTCGAACTCGGCTCTCTGATTTCTCAATCCGAGCCGCTATCCACTACTCCAACGTTTTCAACAAACACACACAAACACACACACATACACACACACGCACACATACATATAAATATATATATATATATTGTGTATATTTAGGCAGCAATTTTTCGTTAATGCATGTTTCATTAAATAATATAGACAAGTTTGTCTATTTATTTTAAGTAAGTTCCTTTCATATTGTGTGATAAGCTTAATAACATGATCATTGAAAGACGAACATTTTTAAATCCAATCTAAGGTTTCGGCTTACATAAGCCATTATCAAAGATGGCAATTACATTTCAATCTATCAAACGACACACGGACAGAACAATAATGATAGTCTGATTTTGTTGCATGGAAAATTTCAAAGCAACGGTAAATGCGTGTATACGAGACGCGGAAGCGAAAATGGCGTCGAAGCTCGGGACGTCACACAAGACCACGCGAGAGTGAAAACGAGAAGTATTTAGTATGGAAAGCCGTTGGTATATATATATATATATATATATATATATATATATATTTGTATGTTTGTGTGTGTGTGTGTGTGTGTATTGATCACTTTTTAATACTACTCCTTCCTGGTCTAATTAATATTTTCATCATTTTTTCATTATATATATATATATATATATATATATATATATATATATATATATATAACCCATTTTAAATCAGTTTCTTATTGAAGCATGGCGTGTATATGCACAATCTCTTTAAACTTAAGCAGACAGTAAATTTATGCATTTGTAAAATCTGAGTCGGCCATATTGTTCAAATATCTATGCCTTCATCTATTTTAAAAGCTTTCACTTTTAGTTGTGACATTATCCGCCACGCCAGTCACCGGTAGAAAATCGAGGCTTTAAATATCAAATTTCAGGGCAAGTTAGATTATCACTTTAATATAGAGCATGACATTGCTTTCGAAGAAAGGATCTCTCTGTTCCATTTATTAATAAGGCCAAATAACTCTCTTCCATATCGCCAAATGTTGGAGGATTTTTTCTTCTTTTCTTTCGCACCACACATCCCGCCGCCGCCCAATGTGTCGTTCTGCTCCCGCTTGTCGTATTTTGGCCGCCCACCAACCCCTCAGAGATTTAATTGGTTGTTGATAGTCGGGTACATTTCACACGATATTAAATAGCAGATCCCACATAATGACCGCGCAGTTTTAGAATGATAATTGCACAATGTTCACTTGAATATGTCACGAGAAAGTATTTCCAAACACACACGCATGCGCACGATGACAAACAGCCCTTCTTTGTGTTTATCTATATTGTTTTGAATAAACATCTTTGTTACTTTGTTATTGTTATTTTTTGCTCCCGCGGGAAGGTTAAGCCTCTTTGACAATTTTATTTCTGTCAATAATATAAGACTTCTCATCAATGTCCTTATTTATATACGTCTAGAACGTAGGTTCACAGTGTCGTGCTAAGATAGATTCTCCAGAATCTATCTTAGCCTACCATTCGGCCATGCTTAGAATATTACTGCCACATATTGTCCAGTGTCCTTCCTTGGAGCTCCTTGATAAAATCCAATGAAGAATCAGCAATATTACAGGTCCTGATCTGGCGGCTCGGCTTCAATCACTTGCCCAATGCTGAAAGGTTTCCTCTCTGTGTCTTTTCTATAAGTACTTTCATGGTAATTGTTCAGATGCGCTCTTCTCTAGTTTCGTTTTTTCCAATTAACTTAGCTAGGGTATGTATGCTCATTGGCCCCCTTTATTCATATCCCCATTTTTTCTTTGGTTTAAATTTCCCATCCCTCTCTCGTAAGGTGGTCAGTGATGTCAGTACTCTAGTGCTTTTCGTTTCGGGTGTGCTTTTCATATTTGTTGTCGTGTCTGAGTGTGTGTTTGTGTGAATGCTTGAGATGAATGTTTTATATTATTATAGTCCTGCATTGATTTCGTCCAGTTAACTGATGTTTCTGCCACATTAAAGTTTGTGTGTGTGTGTGGGGGGGGGGTTATTACTAACATTATTTTATGTGGTTTCTTGTAAATAGTTTTATTTTCATATTGTAAATACTCATTGGGGCTAGTTTTTAAATTGTTTTATTCTCCTTCCTCCACAGACAATGAGTTGTACATGTAGGATCTAGTTAGGATTTTCACAGAGACAATGAGGTATTATGTTGGATGTAGTAAGAAAAGTAGATAAGAATGTGTTGTTTTGGTGTTAGGAATATTGTTTGCATGTTTGGGTCAGTGTTTGTGCCTAGCTAAGTTTAATATTAAGACAGAAGACCGTCCTTTTCTCCAATCTCCGTTTGGGCCTTGTACCACATTTTCTCTTTTAATACGGAAATAAATATCGTTCTTCTCTATGGTACCTAGACCTTTTGAATTTAAGCGCAGTACTAGATTGGCGGGAAGGTCTCATCAATTTACAGTTAAGCTGGCTAGATTTAGCAGTAATTCTATGCTAAAAATTACTTTTCTCACACTTCTCGCCTGTGGTACTCCCTTCCGGCTCTATGCTTTCCACCCAATTCTGCAAAAATTTAAATGCTATGTCAATCACGATCTACTATCCTCCTGATTACTCTTTTTCTCTTCCCGCTCATTATTAATTTTTCTGTTCATAATTCTTCTCCGCCCTGTAACCCCTTGTGTCTTAGTGGCTTTACTGCCTTGCATGGGGTAATACCGATTAAAAAACCGAAACAAATAAAAGCAATAGCGATCTGCCCAGCTGACCCAGAACTTTCTTCTAACAACGTTGCAGATACGTTTTATTTTGGTTGGGTGTCGGGGTGATATGCAACGTTGTGGAGGATTTAATGTAATGTTAGAATCAACTATTTTCCAGTCACGAATCTGATCGTTCACTCCCAAATTTGTCACAAACGATACGGTAAGGGTATTTTTTAGCGCGCTCGCGTCACTACCGAATGTGACAGAATGTGGAGGTTTAAATTGGTCTAACGGCAATACCGTAGAAAAATTGCCCAAACCTCCTCGGGACGCCTCAGGTGTCAGTCATTAAACCCAGCCCTCTTCCGAAGGAGAGGTACTGTCTTTGGGGAGACACCTCCGCCTGGGGCTTGGAATTAATATTTTAAAAAAAAACAAACTTTCCCGCATTGGCTTTCGCCGACAGTAGGTATGGTAATGTTGCGAAGTGCTTGTCAATTATAGTATCAGAATGCTTTTTCTTTATTTAACAATAAGTATAAATATAATTAATATAGATTTAATAAGAATAAATTTAATTAATATAAATTTAACAATAACTATAAATTTCTATAAGTGTTTTTATTTAATTGTGAATCAATTTAGTAGATGAATGCACGTCCTAATCATATCTCTATTTCTGAGATGAGGTATTTTAACTATTTACACGATTTACATGGTTCGGACCTTAGTCCTCTTCTTTATTGCTCTATTGATGACGTTTCGGGCGTTGTATGTTAAATTAATGACAAAATATAAAAGTCCTAAATGACGAAACACATCGCTCAGTTGTTTTCACTTTGTCATCCATCTATCTATCTATCTATCTATCTATCTATCTATCTATCTATCTATCTCTCTATCTATCTATCTATCTCATTTACTTCAGTGCTTTTATGATAACATCGACATTAACCAAACTTTATATATATTTTTTAGGAGGCAGTAATGGATAGCGGCTTGGATTGAGGAATCGGAGAGCCGAGTTCGAATTGCATTCGAATATATTACATTCACTTACGTGCTAATACCCTTGTGAATCCTCTTCTTCTCCCTCCAGCTATGGCTAAATAGCAGTACAGGCTGGGTTCTATAGCCTTGGATGGCAACTGGTCTAGGAGAAGGAAAACTCTGACTTCAAAACCTGCGGAGTGCACCAGGTCTCTGTAATCGGTCCTTCAAAAAGTGTGGATGGTCCTGCACGAAACCGTCACCACTATAATCAAATCTCATGTGCTATACATGCGGGTTGAGGACCGCTTGTGAATTCAAATTCCCATGAAACTCCAATATTGGAGCCTGCTCAACCCACCCCAGGTGAATGCCGTTACAGGTACAGGGGTTATATATATTTCTGTCTTTAGTATATATATATATATATATATATATATATATATATATATATATATATATATATATATATATATATATATATATAGATGTGAATTTCAATTTATAATATATATATATATATATATATATATATATATATATATATATATATATAAAGATATGACTTTCAATTTATAATATGTAATCAATTTATAATATATAAAAAAATCAAAGGCAAAGTTAAACGCGAACAAAATTTTCACTGGATAAGCTAATATTCTTTGCACTTAATATAAAACATACCTCATGTTATGATATTAATGTAGAGTGTTTGATAATCTTCTTGCAACATTGGCTTCACACAAAAAATTGCAAAAAACTGAAAGAATCGGGTTTTTCATACTACATAAAACAAAACTTGAATAACTTCCTCATTTTTATTCGATTTTCTTCAAACATGCCGCAAAAAAATTGCCATTATGCAAGAAATCAGATAGTGTGTTCTTATTTACTGAATTTCTAAAACATTGAAACAATTTAATCCTGAGCAACGGCCACACCAGAAGGTTTGATCAATGAAATTTATTTATTACGAACAATCAAACACTTGTGAAGGACATACAGTAAAAAAGATGAACGGCAATGCTTAATAATTTGGAAATAATTAGAGAAATATTCAGGGCATGATATTGTATGAGAGTTCGTTGGAAGCGTATGGACAACACGAATTCAGTGAAATTCAGAAAGTCGAATTTTTTGATTTTTTCTTGTGTGGGGCGCTGAGTTTCTGGGACCGGATTTCCATATTTGGGCATAACTGTCCTAAAACACAAAAAAAATGCACTAGTTTCGAAGATAAGAACCGCTCCATGGATTTCTAGAAAGGTATGAGCAACCCGGTATCAGTGAAATAAACAGAATTTAATTTTTTCATATATTTTTCATATTTTGGGGGTACTGGATCTGGAGTTTCAGTCTTTGGTCATTACGGTCCTAAAACACGAAAATGGCTCTAATTTCGGTTTTGTTGGCGATAGAAAGGATTTACCGGGCTTTTTAGGCATATATGAGTATGTCAAATTGGATGAAATAAAGAAAATTGAAAAAATTCATATTGAAAAAATTCCAGACCACATAGTTCAGTATGGTATCATTCCTCTGAAACATACACGGAATATTGGTGGCAAGGAAGAGGGTTTAGGACAGAAAAAAGTAACCATTTCGGCACATTCATTAGAGACTTGCGTATTTGATTAGAGATATAGAAAGTAATCTTTACCTCCTGAACTTCATGGTCAAAGGAACTGATCAAGCTCGGAATGATTTCTATGCTAATGGTTTATGAATTAATGTTGGTGATTAAGATTTTAGTGTGTCATGTGTAATCAAAGACTCTATGAAAGACCTTAATTTCAAGAAATTGATTTCTGACTTAGGAGGTGCGGATAGCATACTGTATAATTCCAAGATCAAAGATTAGATGACCCCCCTCCAAAATAAAATCGAGAGGTCAGCTTCAGATACGCAGAACATATTAAATGAAGTCCTCGATGTTGTTCGAAACATCCGTATTAAACCAGGAAATTTTGAAACCTGAGCTGGCATCACTCAACAACCACTTTCTGATTCTGACCAGCATTGCATAACTATCAGTCACTCCTGCATAAATAGAACAACGTGATATTTGTAAATGTTGTATTGTTGTCATGCAGACTACAAGAAGTGGGTTGAGCAGGCTGGTTTATGCGATCATCTTGACAAATCCAAAGATAAGGTGAGGGACTTCATCAAACACAAAACTGGTCTGCGTTTAGATTATGTTAATTCCACAGGAGGTTAATGTGGTACGTCAATTGATGGGAAGCAAGATTATCGATTCTATCCTGATAAGTTGATTACTGTTATCGGCAAACTGTTGAGTAAGAAAATATGTAACAAAAAACACAAAGAAACAATGATAAAACTGCACAAACAGTTGAGCATTATTCTCCGGATAGTTTTTCGTATAACAGAAAGATCGACGTTCTTACATTTAATCAACACTGCAAGGAAACAATATTTAACATCGCCAAGAACTTGCCATGGGCTTTGCTGAACCACACATAGCATGAAACTATACAGCATAATTGATTGAAATGAATGGTGAGGAAAACTTGGGATGACCTGAAGTAGGCTTACAGGTGAAACAATAAGGCTATTCGTAACTAACTGGATCGTCTCAGTAGGAAATTCAACAACAATAATCAAATTGAATATGTTCACCATAGATTGTTAGAGAGATTCGACCCTTATCTTATTCATATCACATCAAAATACATTAGGACAAAAAATTGTGTACGATTTGCAAAGCAACAGATCACAAAGTTCGAACTCATGATGCTAATTATTTTAAGATGGACTTGAGGATTTTTTCCTTGCAAAGCAATTTGATAATATATATTCTGATTCGATAAGTGCAATGTGTCAATATTTTCTTCAAAATATTGCCATTTTTGACCTCCCGGAGGTTCTTTTAGGTTCCATGGGTTAGCAAAGGGCTGAAATATGTTCAAAGAAGGTTTTTTGTGTCTATATGATAGATATAATTAAATAAACTTATTTCATGAAAGTCTTGACTACTTTGAAAAGATCATTGATCCAAATCGGAAAAATATTTAAAATTAAGAAAAATTTGAAATCTGACCCCAAATGTTTCTTTTCCCTTTTGTTTCTGTCAACATTGTTCAAGATTTGGATTTATTGGCACTATTTCAATTATTGACTCATATACGATATAAGTTCAGAAATCAGAAAATGTATATTTTACCCATATCTGGAGGCCATCTTTCTAGTCTAATTTGAGGAAGAAGTGCAATTTTCAGTCGAATTTTCCTTAAAATATTGATATTTTTTAACCTAGAAAGGTCCTTCTAGAGTTTATTATGGATTAGCAAGGAATTGAAAAAGGTTGAAATAAGGTTTTTATGTGTCTATATGATAGGTATGATCAAATAACCTTGATTCGAGAAATTGTCGACTATCTTGAAAAGATCAGTTATTCAAATTTGAAAAATGTTTAAAATTCCAAAATAATGTAAGGAATCAGAAAATATGTACTTTACTTTTGTCTGGAGGCCATCTTTCTGGTGTAATTTGAGGAAGATGTGCAAATGTCAGCTGAATTTTCCCTAAAATGTTGACATCTTTGGCCCCCATATGGTTCTTCTAGGGTTCATTATTGATCAGCGAAGAGGTAAAATATGTTCAAATAAGGATTTTAGGTGCCTATGTGATATATAGGATAGAGAAAATAAGATTTAGGCGCAAGGATTTGAGTAAAGAAAGCATTTTACTGGTCATTTCCCCAAAATACAGATCTTTTTCATTAAATTCTATGGAAAATAGCGTATCCTGTTAATTTTCCGCAAATTCACGACATTGAAATTGGCATAACTCCAGTTCTAGTCAAGATATTGAGCTGACTCCGAAAGTTTATCTAGTTTCCATAAAATATAACTTTGTATATTTTTTGATAGCTATTTTAGTCCAAATTACCACCCCTGGGTCCACTGTGAGGTTGGAGTAGCTTAGTATACCAACGGATGATGCATACAAGCGGGGACGCAGGCAGACATTTCTAGACATGGGTTGCGGGTATATAGGGGTGTGCGGTTATACAATTGCAGCCATGTGCGCCCGGGTACCTCGGCCAATATATATATATATATATATATATATATATATATATATATATATATATATATATATATATGTATGTATGTTTGTATGTATTGGTGTGCAAACTATTGGGCCAACTTTGTAAATTAATACATATTTTTTCAACAAATCGAAAATGCTTCTCACTACACTTTATGGTCTTTGGCTTGGTTTGGTTTTGTTTCTTTTGTTTAAAGTCGACAAGATTTTTATTGCAGGTAATATTCTTTTTGAAAATGTATAACTCGTAAATGTTTTGTTTTTTTTTTCAAAAATGTATTGCTGGTAATAATGTATTGTTGGTAATATTTTTTCTTCAAAACATTTATTGCTGGTAATAATTTTTTACAAAGTGTTTCCGGTATTAAAACCTATTTTTACACTTTCGTAGTGTTTAGGATCCAATTTGGGCGTTAACTATTTGGCCATAGTTGGGACCCTAACAGGTGCTACCACCCGGGTTAGGGTGAATCTGGGAACACCAGCAATTAAGTGGTGGTTCCACGCTCCTCAAAACCTCCTGATCAGCGGTCTTGCTGTTGGACGTAGTTTATCGTCATACACAGGAAAATTATGATCTTTGGGGCCCAGAAAACGTTAATGCATTTTTGGTAATGCTTTGAGGTGGATTATAAAGAATTCTAAGCATAATAACGCTGTGAAATAGCAAAAATACTGGGCCACGAGCGAAAATTTCATTTACAACTGTTAAGCTAAAAAGCGTTTTTTTTTTTTTTTTTTTTCGAAAAGTATGGCGTTAGTAATCAATACTGCAGTCGTTGACTTGAATATTTTTCCCAATTCGATGTGAAACTGAATGTAACAAGGTCCAGATTTTCTCATTAGGATTTTTTACCATTCTTTTTGGCAGTAATCCCAAAGCTCTTGGAGAATTTGCATGGCGTTCGTTGGAGCGCTCGTTTCTTCAGTTCCCACCACAATTGTTCAATTATTTTGAGATCAGAATGTTGTCTATTTGAACATCTTCGTCCAAAATAATTTAGACAATAATAAACTAATATAAAAGTTTCCAACAACTTTTACAAATTTTCTTCTAACATTGTTTTTGATGCAACAAAACATCATTATATGTAATCATATTTTTGGCGTATCTGGCATTGTTTCTTTCCTCCACCAGACCTCTTACATATTCATTTGCATTAGAAAGTAACTCTATTCTGTAATTCAGTAAAAATTTGACTATTTTTCTGCATCCCATGATATATGTTCTTTTGACTGATTCAATCTTTTATTTCGCTGTTTTTGGGTAATGATGTTTTGTCTTTTTTTGTTACATCTATTCAAATTAGTTCGTCATAATACCCTGCGTACTGTATTAACTGAAACTTTACTCTTATGACAAAATTCGCTGGTCACTTTTCTAGCTATTAATTTTTTATTGTTTACCCAGATTCTCACAATCTTTCTATTATCTCTGAATTCTAACTTTCTTGTGATCTTCCTATTTTTTTTCCTTGCAGTTAAAACACTTCCAGTAGCAGTAAACATCTTTTGGGTTGTTTTAAAAGTATTTCTGGAAATTCTCAGCTAAATCTCATTGAATCAGTTCCCCTTCAAAATCACAACCTTCATCTTTGTTTCAGTAAAAAGCTTAGCCATGATTTTAAAGTAAAGAAACAGGCTAATGTACAAATACAATGTTTTTTTTTAATACGATGTAACAATTCCTACTTATAAGTTGCATATCATCATGCAGTCATCAGCTCAGATGCTTGCATGGCCTTTTGTCGGTTTCAAGCTGCTTAAAGCAGTGTGTTTTCTGTTACACGGCTGCTAGGAAAACACGACACCATATTTTCCAATCCTCAAGGTCAACAGACACTACTGATAAAAGTGTATTGCTAGTCGTAACATTTTAATAAAAATAAATATGCCTAAATATTTTATGTTGCTGGGCCCAAACTTTTGCAATCTAGTATATATATATATATATATATATATATATATATATATATATATATATATATATATAACACCGTGTTTCAATTAAGTCCGATTGTAGGTGTGATTAGTAATGGCTCATTTTGGTAGACACACGAGTTGTGGTCCAAGTTGTTGAACAGTATCCATTTTCCGTCGCTCACCCCACAAAATATTTTTGTTTAATTAGTTGTTAGTTGGCCGTACATAGAAATACATCTGGTATATATATATATATATATATATATATATTGTTTGCTTACTTGGAAAAGTTGCTGTGCACGTCGCAGAGAAGTTATTGGCGCAGAAAGTGTAATGGGTGTGTCGAGTTCAAATTCCAACCGAGGCCGCTGCACTCACTTTCTCTCTATACCACCTGGTGATTAATAGCAAGAAGCAAGAATGGGCTTAATACCTTTGGCTGGCAACCAGTTTAGGAGTGGGACAATTTTGAATCCAATACTAATTGAATGCCGGTCTAGCAACATGATCCCGCAAAAACACTGTGTGTTGAGGCTGCAGGCGCCTCTATAGGGTTAGCATGCATTAAAAGACAAGAGGAAAATCTATTCTTAGTCGACGCGTTTCAGCCTCTGAGGGACTTTATCAAGGCAAATATAAAGAATTATTTTGTTGAACTCGTTTATCTACAAATACACAACTATCTTAAAATAGTTTATGCATAAATATGTAGAAGATATGGTATCGTATTGACCATGATAAACAGGTTTCATGGCTTCATTACGATTATGAATATGTTTCTTTGCCGCGTCCGATAACGTGTTGTCTTTGTTTAATTGCTTCGTTTAAAGCAATAAAGTGGTGTTTACACGCTCCTCAAAACCTCCTCATCAAATGCCTTGCTGTTGGACGTAGTTTATCGTCATACCCCAGACAGTTATGATCTTTGAGGCCCAGAAAACAGGTTAATGCATTTTTGGTAATTGTTTCGACTGTTGCGTAGTTGTCTTACGGCCATTGCGATGGACGTTACTCCCCAAAAAAGCGTACGAAAATTGTAACGCTGCACGAATACACGGCATGCCTTACTAGTGAGAATTGAAAGTACTATAGACATGGAAACTCCGGATTTAAATCTATAGACATGGAAACTCCGGATTTAAATCTAATCGAGAATTTGTGGTCAATCTGCAAGGAACGACTTCGTGGAGTGGACATACGAATTACTAACATGTGCATTTGGTCATGTTCCATTAGTAAATACGAAAAAAAACGTAAATAATAATAGAATTATTCGTTTTGTTTCAGTTAATTTGCACCAGGGTAGATGTGGCCAAAAAGTACAATTTTTAAGTTATTTAAAATTAATTATATTTTCATTTAATTAAAATATTAATTGAGATAAAAACATCTACTAACAGTTGTACTAAACTGATTTATTTACTGCTGACTTTGATCCGTCTTAATGAACCTTTATATTTTAAGAAAAGTTTCGATTAGTAACCGTTGAATAAGTAAGATGCCACTATTTTCTGTTACACAAAAGCCATGTGCATACAATGATTTAGTCTAAGCTGTCTAATATGTGTAGATGAAACGAGTTAAGCAAGTACACAAAAATAGAACGTGGGGATAAGATAAAAATGCGTTTTTTCATCTGATTTACTTAATCTATATGCAGCGAGACGATCCCAAGTGTATTAGAAGGCCTAACAGGATTTATAATCGGCGGCCATAATCTTAACAATATTGATACACTGCATAAAATAAGCAACGTATGATATACTTAAGATAACATTGATAATAGACTCAGAAGGAAAGGTGCAAGAACTCCTAGACAAGGTAGCAAAAGAAAGCGAGATGTACAGACTAACCATTTCCTATAAGAAGACAGGATTGAGTTCTATAATAGACATTGCAACCAGAAATAATTATTTAAAAAAAATCTTTCATGCTGAGAATACAATGGCAAGGATGAAGTTTTAGAGAAAATGGAAAGAAAAGGGGACTTATAAAATTTTTTTCCAATGATGAACAAGGCTCAAGAGCCACTCAAAGTAAAGAGTTACAGAGTGAAAGAGACCACCCCAAACAAGGTGGTAATGCTACCAAAATGCAAGTAAAAGTGAGGGAAAATACTTTAGAGGGAACTGGAAACCCAATCCTAAACTGGAAAGAGCGGATAAACCTCTACTCCTGTTCAAAAACCCGGGGGGGATTATGAACCGGACGGTAGGCAAAGCTATCCACTCCTATTGAAGAAAAAATATAAATTAAGAATTTGTAAAAGTTCAGTATTTTAGGCGAGAATATAAGTGTTGTAGAGTTGAAGTAGACATTAGAATGTGCGTTGAAGTGGAATGGATATTGGCTCGGAATGAAATATCGTGGTGGGGGCGAGTTCGAATTCCAGTCGAGTTCATTACATTCAATTAAGCGCATCGAGGAAAGACTTGGGAAAATTATGAACCCATCTCTTCTCCCTCCATCGATGGGTTGAATAGCAGGACAAACTGGGTTCTATAACCTAGGTTTGCAACCAGTCTACCACAGAAAGAATTGGCAATCAACTGCAGAAAAATCTTCAAACCCTCTCTTCGAACATGCCTTGAAACAAAGTTGTAGGCACATAAAATTAACATGAGCAATATCTCATATTGATGCTCCGTCTGCAACAAGCGGAGTAAGCGTTTTTTGCTTCCTAAGACACGAGAACAATCCAGAAACACAGCCTTAAACATGAAACAAGAGATAAAACTCTACTCCTGTTCAAAAGATCAAGAACGAGAAAAGGGAGACGGATTCTGTATAAGGGTGTTTCATTAAGACGGATCAAAGTCAGCAGTAAATAAATCAGTGTTGTTGGTGAACATTTATTTATTTCTCTATTAGATCATGTAATTTAAGTCATGGCAATTATGTGTGAAAAATAATATCGCCCAAATGTCCGCCAAATTTGAAAGAAA
The DNA here is from genome assembly GCA_903632075.3 of Acanthosepion pharaonis. Lineage (NCBI taxonomy): Eukaryota > Metazoa > Mollusca > Cephalopoda > Sepiida > Sepiidae > Acanthosepion > Acanthosepion pharaonis. Next base: position 1,044,197 of record CAHIKZ030002468.1, on the reverse strand, counting down.
AAGAAAAATAATCATTAGACTCTTAAAGTTAATTCACATTTAAAATCGGTCCAAGTTATTGGAACACCCTTTATGAACCTATGTATTCATATTGAAAATTAAAATCGGTCCAAGTTATTGGAACACCCTTTATGAATCTATGGAAACCTGAGGAAAAGAAAAAAAAGGTAAATAAATAGTAAACAAAAGTTCAGAGTTTTAGGCGACATTAGAAGGAACCAGGAACCCAATACTAAACAGGGAAAAGATCGAGGTCTGCTAATGTGCAAAAGACCGAGTAGGAGTTAATATCAGAAAGAAGAGGCAGCTGAAATTTGATTGGGAGCATAATGAATAAAAAGGGCTTAGAAAATATGACAGACACCGGATATATTGAAAATAAGAGGGACAGAGAAAAACAGTGCATAACCTGCCTAATGAACCGTTGCGAATGATTGTCAGAACAGGGTCTAAGGGTGATAACAGAAAGACTAAATTTATTAAGTGATAGAAAGGACAGAAAATTATAGAAAATTATGATCACCAAAATCTCCTCAAGAGAAATATTGCATAGAAGAAGAAAAAATAGATTAAACACTCTAGATAACAAATAGTTAAAAAAAACTCAGTGAGTTATGTGCCAAGCGTGATAGATGCTTTGGCGATCATGTATCGAAAGATACATGACTGACGAGGCAAATTTTTCCCGCAGTAGGTTGGCATTTCTTTCTGCGGTAGACCACTTGCCATCCAAGGCTACATAACCCAGTCTCTCTTACTATTTACCCATAGCTGGGTGGGGAGAAGAAGAGGATTCATACCTTTCCGTAAGTGAATGCAATGGATTCGACTGTTATTCGAACTCGGCTCTTCGATTCCTCAATCCGAGCCGCTATCCATTACACCACCGTGCCTCCCCTACAAAAAAGGCCATTACACCACCGTACCTCGTAAAAAAAAAGAACAAAAACGTAAACGAAAAAATATTAAATTTTATAAAAGATAAGAGGAAGTCTAGTTTGTTATTCATTCTAAAGTGATGCCCTTCGGCAATCTGAAAGAAATATGCACGTACGACATGATGTCTTAAACTGTAAAAAAAAAATCCGAAGTTCTTCATCGATAGGAATATATGAAATCAAAACTGAAATTCCCCTATTAATTAATAAAATCTAATTATGAAACGGAAATCAGTTTCGAATTGGAAATATCAAAATAAAGCAGGTAGAGAATTTTAACTGCTTATGTAATGTAGTAACAGACGACGGAAGTGTGACATAGAGACCCGAAGGCATGTCGAATATAGAGAAATATGCCTTCCCGAAACTAAGCAAAGTATTAAGACATAAGAAACTTTCATTCAAAAAAAAGAAAAACTGTACGGTTGTTAGTGATCTCGTTTCGAGTCTCGTGAAGACGAGACTCGAAACGAGAGAGATATGGTTTTACAGACGAATATTGGGAATACGACGAACAGAAGACGTGATCAATGAGGAAGCTCTAAAGAAAATAAGAACTAGACAGAATCTCATGATTAAAATCATGAAGGGAAAGTTTAAATTTCTGGCACAAATTATGAGGAAAGACGGTTTAGAAAATTTAAGCCACACAGGACGTAGTGAGAGGATTATGGGTAAAGTGAAGCAGAGAGAAACTTACGTAATAAATGTTTGTGAAGCAAGGAAGAATATTAAAACTTCAAACGTTGCTTAGAACTA
>CAHIKZ030002468.1:997500-1040000 GCA_903632075.3 Acanthosepion pharaonis | reverse complement strand
CATGAAATCTGAGTTCGAATCTCACCATGCTCTATTTGTCAGGAAGATGACTTCTTCATGTTATCGGCATGGAAGGAGCGATGTCAGAGTTCAGTACCTTTGAAAAGTACTTGAAAACTATGCCAAAGTTTGGCCCAAGCCTATTTGCGAGCACGAAGTCACAAGTCATCGTGACCGAGGTTTTGAGTGTACTGAACCTGTTCAGAGTGTTGATCCAAGTAATGTGCTCTCCCAGAAACTGTAACTAAGTTCCGCTGATCATACTTACAGGTGGACTCTACGGGTGCTGAAAAACACAAATGTGTCTGAGCAGACGTCTCCAACAGGGATTGGCTAACCACCCTACTGGAGACGTACTCAGATATTCGGTTACGAGCGGCCAGATATTATATTATTATATACCGGGTATAACATCAAATCATGCAACAGCAAAATTGTCCAATTATTAGATTAAGCTTTGAATTGTTGTATTTTAGAAATGATTAAAGATATCTTAATGGAATTCTGTGAGGTTTTTATAACACTATTAGACTCTACTTTGAACAATAAGAATGTATTTCGTTGAAATAATGATCTCTTTTGTAACCTCCTGATCCAGTTTCACTCTCTACTGTTCCCTCTTTTTAAAACTTATTTATCATTCTCTTGATGGTTCTTGAATGGACTTTGAAGATGGAAGCCGGAGTATGAATGCTGGTACCATTACTGAAGATCTGAATGATCTTTTTCCTCTCATCATTGCTCATTTGAGAACACATAGTGGTACTGGCACAAAACGATTTTAACCTGTTCTCTTTCTAGCTGAATAACTCAAAGTGTTTTTCCGTGATTCTTACGACAAATAATGTTAAGAAGGTTGAAAGTCTTGTCTGAAAACCTGAAAAAATTTAGTGTCATTTTTAGATATTAAACATGTTTTTGGGTGGAGAGTTATCCCATGCTGCTAGATGATTTGGACATTTTTGCAGTTACAGCCGGTATATTACAATGCATTCGTATGAATTTGGAGGATTCCAATTTTTTTAATACTAATGTTCACCCAATACAAGCCCCAAGAGTCACACAAGGTAGAGGGTTGCGGTGTGGTGTTGTATAATCGTAGGAAAACTCAAGGAGTGAATTTTATGGAGCTATGCAGGTAACATAAAGGTTAACCCTAGGCTTAAAATGGTCAAGATTGTAGTGATTGAGAAAATATCTTGTCACTTCTATGTTCCATGAAGCAGCAGTTCTTGGGAAGAAGCTGTCCGAATGGAACTTACTTCTTACTCTTTGGGTCCGAAGGGAATAGGGATGATTCACACGAGTTGACATGACATGGTGGGTCCCAGTTGTAAAGGTCAGGAATGGTGGGACTAAAGGATATAGCTTATCAGGACGCATGGACATAGGGATAAAGCAGCGTGAGACTCATAACGTTTTGCCTGATGGAAAAGGGCTTATCGAGTGGAAAATAAATCCCTATAGAAGATTTTGGATTATCAAGGACAGACAAGTTAGTACTGGGAAGCTCCAGCACAGATATGGCGCAATATTCCATTTTTGGTCTAAACTTTCTCTTGTAAAGAGAGAGAATAGCATGGGTTGAGGGTAGTTTGGCCCAGCATAGTTATTGATCGCCACTATTTTTGGTAGGGCCAATTATGGCAGTAACTCAGATATATAACAATAACTGAAATTCATGGCGGGTTGAATACAAATGCAATGAAAAACTACAGCAGACGCTCAGCGTTTATCAATCTGACAGAATCTGAGGTGATGAAGACCGGATTTATAATATTGGTAATCGTCTGTTAATCTAGCTTGCTATCATAGATACATTTAATAGGCATTCATCGATAAATATATAAAATTGTAGCCTCTGTCCGTCTGTTTATTTGCTATCGAACTAGGGTTTTGGAGATAAATTCCATAGACATATATATTCTGAAACTAAATTATACAGGGTACTTGGATAAGTATATTTAATTTTGATCAAATGGAGTCCCCGGGGGCATAAACCTCTTACTGAAATTTTTTCCCCTTGATTTAAATTAAATTTAAATTTCAACAAGGGAATGACCACTGTCCAAAATTGTTAAGGGGTCCACCCCTTTTTCATACAAAGTGGACTCGCCCAGTGTGTACTTGTGCTGCTGCCGGTGAATACCCGAGTGACCAGTCAGAGAGTGATACAATGAGAGAGTGAGAGTGTGAGGTAACCGCTTTGTAGGAGTCACAGTTGCGAGCACGTAGACTCAGAAAGAAGTCATACATTGATACTGAATTTCCTAGACTGTATATATATTATTATTGCTACTAACCGTGTTTCTGGATCTACTAACCGTATTACCAATTGTATTATTACGTCAATACATTTATTTGCTATATTTCATTCCTGCGTTTGTCATTCATTTGAGATCGGATTTCATCCCGGAATCCACAACAAAAATATAGGAGAAAGCCAGAAGATGGAGGTCGCATTAACATGATCAAAATGAGACAATATGGACGTAAAATTGAGCAAGAAACCACCAATCATCGGGTAGTGCCTTACAATACTTATTTGTTGCAACAATTCAAATGTCATATGAATGTTAAAATTTTCTCATCAATTCATTCAATCAAGTGTTGCATGAAATACACATCAAGGGGTCAGATCAAGCTGTTTTTGTACAACCCCACCGACTGAAACTTTTTTTCCTTTTGATTTAAATTAAATTTAAATTTGAATAATGGAATGACTACTATTCAAAATATAGCCAGAAGATGGACGTCACACCGGAAGTAATATTAAAATGCACCATTTTTATCCACAAATTAAATAATGATTTAAAATCAATTATTTTCTTACATAGTCCAATTAGCACTTTAATGCTAGTAATGCTCTTAAATTTGTGAAGCCGAGGTGCTAAAATGGAGAGTTCATTGTAACAATTACCATGAAAATATGTATAGAAAAAAAAACACAGGGAAGGTACGTTACGGTGATAGGAAAATCACCGAAGCCTTGAAAATATAAAAGATAAATGCGCCAAAATAATTCTTTGAAGACCATTATTCTTGCTAAGGTCAGTTATGACAATTACGCACATTACAATATTCAGCTTATCTAAATCTGGTATAAAGTTTCAAACCAGGAGCGCATGGTGAAAGTCGATCTTATAACATTAGTAATTTGCTAGTCTCGCCTGCCAGCATGCATTCGCAGATTTAATAGGTAGATAGAAATAATCAGTGAAAGCGAGAATCTCTGAAAAAAAAAAAAAAACACACGAAAGAAAGGAGAAATGAGTGAGTATGATAAAGGTATAATAATTGGATATATTTTTGCCGTAAGCATCCCGAGCGAAATTCCTAAATTGGCTCGCAAGTCAGGTTTCCATTTGTCCTCACCTTTATTCGGCTAATGCTTGAACCTTACCTCATCAACTTTAAAGTGCATGCATTGCCGATGTGCAATGTTTTGCTTTTTTTTTTTTTTTTGGTTTCATCTTAATGTGCATTACGATATATATGATCTAATATGTGATGGGGTTACTGAGTAAATACATGTTTTTGGAATAAGTTTTGACTAAAACCCAGTATACACTATTACGTAATATGGTTGACCTGGTTGAACTTTGGAAGAACGTTTGTTTCCCAAAACCGCAGCAATAGCCAAAAAAACTGCCCGTCAGTAAAGATTGCAACTTAATGTTAACAAATTACATTATAGAAAGAGAAAAAAGTGTCATTAACATCATATAGTGCGCTTGTTTTAACTTACTTCACGCGTACGATTTTAATTGTACATATTTCTTCGTTAAATAAAATGAGTTGTGAGAATATGGTACTTCAAATAACAAGTAAACGGATAGAAATATATTTGATTGATTTATTAATGTGTGACAGACGGCCATTTGTTTGAAAAATTATATCATACTAGTTAACTTGAGATACGATAAAGCCCAGTACAAAAAATATTCATAAGTATCTGAAAGGCTAAAAACATTAGTACAGATTTACCCACAAACGTGTATATTTTAAGGGTTCAGGGAGATTTTATCTAGAGTGATATATTAAAAAATCGTACACAAAAGAAAACATAATTTGTATATTAAATCCATCCGATTTCTTTAAAAAAAATACTATCCTGCAATGTTTACCATCTCTTAAACGAGGTTGTTCTGGGCATGATGATAAACAACACTCAGCAACAAGGCCTCTGATCGGGATATTGGAGGTTTTGAGTTTCGTGGAACAACCTCTTGATTTCTGTCGTTCCCACGTTCATCCAGACCCGTGTTGGTAGCACTTGTTAGGGTCCGAGATAGGGGTAAATAGTGAAAGCCCAAGCAAAAACAAAACACTATGACAGTATCAAATATAGTAAAATTACCAGCAATAGAAGTTTAAGACCAGCAATAGAGTTTTACAAAATTACCAACAATACTTATTTAAAGCAAAAGGACTAACAATACATTTTATCTTGAGTTGAAGGCATAGAATTACGTTTAAAGTATCCATTAACCACCATAGAGATCCTTCCCTGCCCCCCATTAAAATGTCTGATAGTCAACTTCCTGAGACCAACTCCCTGCGTCTGCTCGGTCTCACGCTGACTGCTGACCTGAGATGGAACAAATACATTGAGTCAATTGCTTCTTCCACCGCGAGGAAAGTTGGCTCTCTGTGCCGCGCCAGGAAATTTTTCTCCCCCGAATCGATACTTCAAATATACAAAACAACCATTCGCCCTTGCATGGAGTATTGCTGCCATATATGGGCTGGAGCACCTTCTGCTTACCTCGGAGTTCTTGACAAGATCCAGAGAAGGATATGTAATCTAATTGGCCCTGATCTAGCGTCTTGTTTGCAGTCACTCTCTCACAGACGCGCCGTCGCCTCTCTCTGTCTTTTCTACAAATACTTCCATGGTAACTGCTCTGATGAGCTGCTCTCTCTGGTTCCCAGACTCCATGAATTCAAGCGCCCTACGAGGCTGGCATCCCGCTCTCACCCTTACACCGTAGAAACCTTCAAATGTAGCCGTCTCTTCTACTCCAATAGCTTCATACCTCGCACCTCTCGCCAGTGGAACACCCTCCCCAATTACTGTTTCTCTGAAAGCTATAATCTCCAACTATTTAAATGTAATGTCAATCGACATCTCCAATTACCTTGATCTACCCACTATCCTTCTCCTCTTCCTTTCTCCTATCACTCTTATCTGCTCTCGCTCCAAATCTTCCGCAACCCCCTGCATCCTAGTGGCTTCAAGCCTTGCTTGGGGCACAATGCTTAAAAAAAAAATATATATTTAGTTGAAGACATAAAATTGTGTTCAAAATATTAAGATTTCGACATTAAATAACACCTCGAGACTTATATGCCGCGAAACAAAATCAATTAAACAGACAACATAATAGAACTCTTTCCTGACATTAATTCATAAAATATCCTACAATTTCTTTAGGAATTCCAAACTATAACAAAACTACAATATAAAACACACATATCAACGCCTCTAGTGATCATTTCCCCACAAACATGTATATGAACAAAATCTGAATATCATCTACCATGTATTTGATTAGGAAAACGGAATAACCTATTTCATTTCTTTTATTACTTCAAAGCTCACCCCCCAAATTAATTTCGGCATTAAATGACCCATAAGGAGTTGATGTACCATTAAACAAACAAATAAAATGAAATCTTAAATCAGGGTCACCCTTAGCAGACACGTCTGTCTAGGTAGTAAATGGCCGCGTTCAGTTAGAAAAAAAAAAAAAAAGATTTCGTGAAAACCTAGCATCGACTGTTACGAGATTCTGCCCCCCCTCTTGGTAGATTCAATATCTGTGTTGGCGAGTATTCTACGACACATTAGAATGAAGCTATAAGTCGCTGTATCTCCCATGGTTTGGCTGATCATCATCTGTGACTTAACAGAAATTTGGGGCACTATCATAATATTATCCGTGAGACTGAAATGGCGACATTCACTGGCCACAATGAAAATTAAGACAATCCAACACACACACACACACACATATATATATATATATATATATGTGTGTGTGTGTATGTGAGTGAGTGTGTGTGTGAACATCTTGATTTGATACGTTTCGGGAAAACATGTCAAAGTCGAAAGTGAATTATATATTTACCTTTCCGTCTGATTGTCTTTCAACATATATATATATATATATATATGTGTGTGTGTGTGTGTGTGTGTGTGTGTGCGTGTGTGTGTGTGTGGAAATAGAGAGAGAGACATGAACATGATTGTGATTTGTACAAAAAGAAATCGAGAGACTGTATTCCTTGAGGAAAACGCTTTTTACACTTCTTCTATGATTTTCAAAAATTTAAGTGCAACGTCAATCGCCATTTTTTTTGTCTTCCTGAAACCTTTTCTTTTATTGCCCTTTCTCTTCACTAAAGTTTTCTTATTCTATTTAACTCTTGTCTTGCGTCTCAATATTATCGCATTGTTTGGGATGAAATGATAAAAAAAAATCCGTGGACTTACTCCCGTGTAGATGTTTTCTTGAACATTTCAGTCCCCCTCTTCAAATCAAGGGTGATTCCTTATTCACCCTCATTAGCCTCATAATATTTACTTCCAAACACCTCCTGGATATACCTGGTGCTGTAAGCTTGGATGTGCAGGTGGTGCAATGGGCTTGTAAATTGGGGATTTGAGTTCGAATTCCAGTTTTGTTCAATATATTTTCTTACGTACAAATACCATTGGGAAAGGTATAAATTCACTTCTCGCCTCCAGCTATGGGTTAACCATGTAGATTTTTATCACTAAATCATTATTATCTGAAAAAAAATCTTACGATCTAAAAAAATATTTTCTGACCCTAAATAGCCTGTAATGAGTTGATAACCCGTAAAAACGAATCACTCAATACGATTTCATCTTTTTATTCATATCAAGCACCTCATATATCATAACAAGTTTATTAGTAGGTTTATACCTTGAGTGGCTCTCGAGCTTTTCATTGTGTGAACTTTAGTATTAAAATTATATAAGTTCCTCTCGGTAAGAAAGGCATTGTAAATTTCTAGGTATTTTTCAAGCAAAATCAAGCAAAGAAAATTACGTAACGCATTTTATAAAGACGAAAAAAAAAGATATAAATAAGTACATAAATGGTGAGAATGTCTGAAAGCTAATATGAATTCAAAGAAAATGTCCAATTCAATTATCTAATTTGTCGTCAAACTGGTATTTTCAAACTACGCTGTATCTATGTAGAATCAATAGACATAAGAAAAAAAAATATGGCAGAAAGTGAAAGAGAATAGTTGGAGAAAAAAGGGAAGAACAAAAGAAAGCCTCATCGTATTTCTTTGTCCTAAGCTCGCAAAGCACATCGTCTTTTGTGTATTTAAGTGCGTCGGAAACCCTTCCGTTGTTTGTGAAATCGACATTTGTATTTATTCTGCAGATTACGAACAGAAATTTCTGTTCGGTTGAAATAATTTCATGAATTGGGAATTTCAAATACAATTGCCACCAGATGTTATTGTAGCATAAGAAGTGTGTACTTCGAGTTTTTTTTTTTTGTTTGTTTGTCTTAAAGTGATTCAAAACTTAATGAAATTACATATGCACGCACACAAAAAAATACGTTGACCTCAAACAACATACACATGCCTAGACACAGATATGCGTACATATGTACCCACATACATTCAAGAAAAATCTCCGAGGCAAACATACACACACACTCACAAGTACGTGTATATATATATATATATATATATATATATATATATATATATATATATATATATATATATATATACTTATTTTATAATTGGAATTAAGATACATTTAGTAAATGATCATTATCACCTACGAATTTTAATTCTAAAATTCGCAGGATTTTTCAAACTGTTTATCGTATCAGTTTGTAGTGTACTGTTTATTTGGAGAAAGAAAGAAAGAGGGAGAGAGAGAGTATTTTATGGGGGATTTATTAGAAGGTATGGGCAGAAGAAGAAGGCACCGTTACTGGAATAATATTATGGAGGTAGGAGATCCTGGGTAGGGGGAGGAGGTGGTGTCTGAGGAGCTGAGCGCTCTTTTGTGAGTAATATATATATATATATATATATATATATATATATATATATATATATATATATACGTCTGTGAGTGTGTGTGTGCAAACAGATAGAAAAATAGGAAAGAACAAGTCAGATAAATAATCCGAAGTTCTTTAGTATTTTAAAAAAAATAACAGTGCTCAATACAAAAGTAGAGCCTAAATTATAATTATAATTATTTATTTACTTTTTTTTGTAAAATAATATTAAAATTTTCAGATACTTAGCGGCGTACAACGGTGCGTATAGGAATGTCATCATTCACTTTGAAATGGACACCCCGGCCCTGCCTTGGGTTAGCCTCTTTCCGAGGGTGACTGATATGTTGATACAAATTTTTAACCCTTACGCCCCCTATTGAACTGGTCGTTTCAGCCGTTTTCATAGCAATTAATTCTACAAATGAATATCCTTATAAAGATGCGTAAATTTCAGGATTAGTTATTCCGAAAAATTTCGCTTGAGGAAGCGAAGGAATCATATTTTTAAAAATAATTAAAATTATATATATATATATATATATATATATATATATAGTGTAACAGCAAAATTTTCCAAATCGTGTAGCGTGTGTTATAATATATATGTACTAATTTCAAAGTATATCTGTAAAAGGACAATATGAATAAAGACAATATATATATATATATATATATATATATATATATCGAATAGATGATGACAAATAAAATGACAAAAACAACAATTTCATTTCATTTTACTATTTCTTCGATACATACGAAAAATATTATGTTCTGATGAGGATGACATATGAAAATGAAATATAAATATGATAAAGGTAATATGAAACTGAAATATTAAATATGCAATATGATATATGAAATATGAAGTATGATATATGAAATATGAAAATGAAATACTATGTAAATTAAAATATCATATATGAAATATGATATATGAAAAATGAAATATAATACATAAAAAAATATGAAATATGATATACGGAATATGAAAATGAAAAACGAAATATAGAATATGATATATGAAAAAAATGTGAAATATGGAAAATGAAATATGAAATCTGAAATGTGAAAATGAAATATAAGTTATGAAATTCTGATGATGATGTAAACAATTAAAATATTTACAAAAATATAAAAGAATATCAACTTTTTGTTTACGTTCATATATACACATTCTCATGCATATATATGCACGCACACAACCACACATAGATATATGAATACACACATACATATATATATATATATATATATATATATATATATATATATATATATATATATATATATATATATATATGGTTCATTAAAGACAACAGTCAAGGTACTTCAATTAAGCTTCTTATTCAATTTTTCTTGTGTTCGAACAAGTGCTTTTTTTCTGGATACAATCTGTGTAGAAACTGTTAAAATGTTCTATGATTCCGAGCGCTTTTGGCTATACTTTTAGCCATTATCAAGGATGATTTTGTTTTTACTTTTTAACTGGATGTATGGGTTGTGTGTAATAATAATAATAAAAAAGCTAACACTCAATAATATTAACTATGTCCACGGCCACAATGGGCTGTGTTCGGAAAAGAAAACGTCCTTATGACTATAGAAACATATACACAACCCATTGATTTGTTTTTGTAGGTTAAAATGTTTCGTCTCAACTAAGTATTAGTAGAATGTATGAATCCATTATCATATTTCAAACTTAAATTTTAGGTGTGTGTATGTGCGCGCATGCGCACTGCTTGTGTGAACATTAAATGTCAAAAGGACATGTAAGTCACTCATGCACAACATAGATACAGATATGCATTACGCACGGACATGTAAAGTCACACACAAAAATAGTTGTGTGATTCATAGAGAATCAGCTGTTCTTTTATAGTATTGGTTATGATTGTTGTTGTTGTTTTCGTTTTTTTTTTTTTTTACTTTGTAGTTAGTATTTCTGTCAGCCTTTTCTTTCTAATTCCATTTTTACAATGTAATATCCTTAATGAAATACATTTTTCCGAAAAGAATAATGGTACATATACTAATAGGATGATCCCATTTCCAGCAATGCATACAGTATATGCGATTCTATTTTCAGCAATGACATACGAAATCAACAATATCACACGTGATTACATCGCAAATTTTACTCCTAATAAAAACAAATGCGCCATGACTTTGAGAACGCTAAATAAAGGCTACATATATGATGATATCCACTAGGAATGAACATGGATTTTATTTTGCATCTATTATCCTGCTAAAATGATGTGCAACAATTTATCCAGCTCTGTTTAGAAAAAGGTTACCAGTCAAGATATCCAAAAACTTAAAAGATGCTTTTAAAATTTTACATTAAATTTTAAATTTAAATTAAGGTTAAATTTTAAAAAAGAAACTTTAAAAATGAAATTCTAAACTCCTTCGAGACTTTCCCGTCATCTTGTATTTTGATCTAATTTCTAAAAAATCTTATTTTGTTATGCGCGCCATCATGTAATAATTATAATTCAGTTTTGTGAAAGAAATATTACTTTTTTTTATTTTAGAAACGCACTTATTTTTCAGGACCATATCACTTTAAATATTAAAAATGAATCGTAAAATAGACCCATTCTACAACCTCTAAAATATCCATATCTCCAAAGCTTTACTTTTGAAGAACTAAAATCAGTAATGAGACCCTCTTCGATTTAAACAAAAGAAACAAAATATTTGTGTAAAAGAATGTAAGTTTTACACGAAATTCAATCAATTTTCCTTGCCTTTCACTACAAATATGATTTCCAAATAACAAGTCTTAAAAAGCCAAGTAATGCCACAGACATCAATAAAAATTAATAGTTTTAGAAATCAGTTGCCAGCTATTCTTACTGGATATATTAAAGACATTGATTTCATCCTGAGTTCTATAAATTCTGAAAGAAAACCAACATTGTCTGCTCTTGGACTATTTGTCTCGGCAGGTCCTTTATACATCTAGCTTCGTTTTAAAATCTTCACTGAAAAATAATTGTTTTTTTATAAACAATAGATAATCATATCAAAAATGATTGTATTAGTAATTTAGAATAAAAAGAGAGAAAATTTTCAAGACTACTTTTATTTACAGAATTCATATTTTTGTTTACCACCTAAACAAATGTTGAGCAACCATAATTTTCAAAATTTGTATTTAATCCCAAAACGAGAATGACGATTCAAAATGATAGAACCTATTTATTATACTCCCCTGCACTTTAAACGTCGACCTTGTGTCACATTCCATAATGACGTGGGCGCGCTGAAAAATACCCTCTGCAATCCGAGAAACTCTTCAAAGATAGAAAGCCAGAAAATAATAACATTTCATTTCTTATAATAATGCTCAGTTACTGCACACTCTTCTCTCATGAGAAATAGTCTCGTGTATTAAATAGCCTCGTGTATTAAATAGCCTCGTTTATTAAAGCATTGGTCCTTGAAGTTGGTAACATATTAATTGTGAGTTAATCTCTGGGTCTGATAATACACTCTTGCACGCAATGGAAACAGGACTATTAATAATTAAGTAGTACTAAAATATTAAGAAGTTGAGTTATCCCTAAACACGGACAGCGGAATAACCCCCACCCTCCGCTGATTAAATAAATCAACGATTGACGCTTGAAGGGGGTCGGCGGACACAACTGCCACAAGTTTTTGTTAAGAAAAACAAAGACGAGGACACTAGTCTAAATGTAAATAATAGTAACTAATCCCCCGAAATTAACCTGCCTAGTTTTGTTTTTTGTCTTTTTCCCACACCGTTAGGCCCACAGTTTCGCCTGTCTTCATTTGTTTCAATATTGATATTGAATACTGATCAGAGACTGAAATACAAACGAATCATGAAAGTGTGAAAATACATATCAACAAAAACATAATTCCGACGCTGATTGCAAATAACAGACATACTTAGGAATATTAAGGAAGGATTTTATAAAAGAGATAGACAGGTTTGAAACGAATCCAATATCGTCTTTTGCGTCTCGGCATTGGGTAAGTGTTAACGATATTGTCTGTTTAACTATTTTATTTAAATGATGTAATGGAATAACCAGTCACCACCATGAATGATTACACTATAAGTAGTAAGTACCTATAAAGTCAACTGTCTACGAGAGACTCGAGGAAGAGTGAGAGAGAGAAGACGCAAGCATGTCCGACCTTCCAATTAGTGGCACTCACTACTAGATTGACCTGTGTGTATAACTGTACCGTATTTCATATTGTATTTGTTGTGTACAATAAACCTTTCTTCTATTATCCAGCTGGTGTTAAGTATTTATTCCCTTAGCAGTCAATATAACATTAAATAGTGATGGTAATTTGAGCCGATCCTCATAAGGAACATCGACATTCGTTGACCGATCAGACGTTTGCTATCGGTTGAAATTGATAAAATCTTTCTCCTAAAACAATTTTCAGGAAAATATGTTTCTGAAGTCCACTAGTTTTTATCGCTCTTTTCCATATTGATGTGTGTGTGGGGGGGGTTACTTTATATGTTAGCAGTACGAAACATCAACTTCTTCATTGTACTTATTTTCGCTTTAAGTTAGATGTGCTATCGATTAATACTTTTATCGAATCATTAATCAATACTTTGAAGCTTGGTTTATGGAGTTGCAGTTAGGAATTATTGTTTAAGAAACATTTCATGTATTTATTTCCTATCTGCATTTATATGTTAGCAGCCGGAAAAAAAGGTTTTCCTGAGGAATATAAATTATCTATCTGTCTAGTTCGCTAGCTAACATAAACTTCACTTTATATGGTGTAAGGTCAACAACTTGAGCTATTAAGTAGCTGTTGTTCTACACTGAGCTACAACAGCTAGCGAGTTAGCACTTTCGTGTGGGTCATATTTTAGTGAGCTAAGCTAGTTGATCATTATTACTTATTAGTTAGTTCGAGTCTCATCGGATGCCTCCTATTTCTGGCCTCCTACGAATCAAGTCTAAATCTAGTAAATGAAAACTCTTAGACGGTCATCCGTAGAGAAATAGTCAGTTTTACGTGAATCTGCAAATGAGTTCGCTTATTGTTTGAACTTCTGCCAACGAAAATTTTTAACATTTTTTCTCTTTATCCGCTACAGTAGAAACCAGAGCATCGGACCATATGTGGCAGTAATATTTTAAGCATGGACGAATGATAAACTTATTTATCTATAAGATAGATCCTGGAGAGAAAAATGGTCTCGCAAGACACAGTGAACCAACTTTCTTAGTAGCTGGCCTATCAATGGAGTCAATATAGTTTTTTCCATTTCATGTCAGCCAAGTTAGACCGAGAAGGCGTAACGAGTCATTCTCCTGGAAGTTAGTATCCGCCATGATGATGGGAGTCAGAAAGGGTTTCTAAGATTTTTAATAGAGATATGTTTCGTTTTGGAGTCGTTAAAATTAACAAGCCATTCATTGCCCCAGTTAACAGTAGATTGTAGGTGATTATTTTTCTTGATGCTCAGGAACGTCTTCGTTTGTTTTTTCCTAGAAAGTTTTACTTGTTTTCACTAATCGTATTAACGCAATGTTAATTTTGATCGGGTTTGTAGCATTTAACTTTGATTTTTTTCATTTCTTGACTACTAGCTGAGGATAGTCTTAAGTATTTTGAAGGAGTGAATATTCGGACTTACAAAGTTAAATTTTAACTAGTTTATATAATATTTCTTTTTTTTTACCCATTTCGCACACAGGTATACATGCACGTTTGTGTTGTGGCTGTTACAATTTTTGGATACATTAGACTAGTGAGCCAACCCAAATGACTTCTCACTTTATAGTCCACTAATAGAAGGTTAACCAATCAGAAGTCGTAAAATATTCAATCCGTCGTGTATAAAGGCGGCCATTTTGTTTACTCTCTCCGAATGTCCAGTACCAACTTGTCAGGCGAAAGAACAGAAGGAAGAACAACTGAACTACGCTCTGCTACTTTACCGGGATATCCACTGCTAACCTGAACTACGCTTCCCTACTGTTCTCTGCTAACCTCTGGATTCTATACTCAAAGACGACCGTCATCATGAACAACAGTGGCATCTTCGTGTCTCAGCTCGGCCCAAGAGATGAGTTTTCTGAAATAAACTAAGTTTGTTTTGTAATAATTTAAACCCTGATTTTTTTTAATAAGAGTAAATAGGTTCTACTATCGCCTGGTCCATACTCCTCCCCCTTCTCTTGAACAGGGTCAGAGGCTCACCTTTTGTTTCCTGTTTAGGATGGGGTTTCCAATTCCTTTCCTTTTCGCAGGCCTTCATAGTGGTCCTGTCATGATTTTCTTGTGATGTTCGCGGCAACGTATCTTCATACTGAGAGTACCGGGTTGGCAGTTTTCTGGTTGCTGTTTTCGACTGGTAGTTAAGAACCATGAACTTTTGCGTATCGACTTGTAAGGCTGCTCTGATCAACAGCTGTATAGTATCAAGGTTCTTGCAGTCTCATGTCGCGCATGAACGATGTGTCTTTGTATGCATCTCCAGTGGGCAACTCCGAGGCCACACTATGTTACAGTCTGCGCTAATTCGCTCCTGCATATGTTACATTTGATGACTGACTGCTACTACTACCCTAGGCCTTTTCCTTACCAATATAACACATCATGTCTATAAACAAGCAAAGATATAAACCTATACCAACTCAACAAATATCAGCTAAACTCCTTAACCATTCATTCTCCAATATTCGTGGTATTTTTACCAACTTTTGCAGTGTGGAATCGTTTCTCTTCGAAAAGACTCCGAACATCCTAGCTCTCTGCGACTCATCCAGAGTACCCATACCTGATTTCTCCCTAGAATTGATGCTATGATGAGTAATATGTGGATAAAAACGGTACTGGTTCCGTAAATCATCTCTAAATTCGAGTCCCATAAGGCAAGTGGAGGTGACGGGATATCAGCCGTCGCCTTAAAGAAATGTGCTCTCAAGCTGGCTTCACTTCTCTCCAAATTATACAATTGTCTCGCTGGTTCCTGCTTTCCTACTTGTTGGAAGTCCTCCTCTGTAGTTCCTGTTTTTAAGAACACTAGAGAACCTTCTGACCCCTGTAACTATCATCCTAGCGTTCTGACGCTTCTCGGCAAACTCTTTGAGGCTTTAATCAATCCCGAAGTGGTTAAGCATCTTTCCTCTTACCATCTACTCTCTGACAAAGAATATGGATTCCGTTTTGTCCGGTTTACCGCTTATGTACTTACGGCCATGACTGAATATGTATATCAAGCTCGTGATAATAACGGTGAAGCTCGAGCTATGGCTCTAGATATCTCGAAGGCGGCTGACAGGGTTTGGCATGCTGGTCTACATAAACTTCAAGGCTACGGTATTGATTTAATCCAATTATCCCTATCAAATCGTGAAATGCAGATCGTTCTGAACGGGATCTCTTCCAGATGCTTTCATACAAACGCGGATGTTCCCCAAGACTCTATCGTGGGTTCTACATTGTTTCTGATTATTAATGATCTTCCTGATGTCATCCGTTCCCAGATGACACTACCATTTACTCATGTCTCAAATTTTAAATCCGGCAGCGCTGACAAAGTTAACCTGGCCGCTGCTCTCGAAAAGGACCTCCAGTCAGTGGTTAACTGGCGCAGGAAATGGTTTGTAAATTTTAATGCATCCAAAATTAAACTCCTCTCATTTAACGACCACAGAGAAACTTCTTTGCCTACCATCAGCATGGTTGATGCTTGACTCCGGGAGAGCGTCTCACTTCGCCTCAAATACGAACCAAGATTCGAGAAGGCCGAAAAGCAACGTCAGTTGAAAGAGGGGTTCAAAGCCAAACGTCAAAATCCGCAAGAAAGACTGGCTCTTCTCCCTCGGCACCGTATTCCCCAACAGCCAAACACCACTCTATGGTTCCACTTCCAATTGTTAAATCTTTAACTACCACTCCTTCTAAAATGACCCCCCTCAAGATGTCTTCCATTCCCAAATCCCCAGCAAAGAAAATATGTATCCATGCCAATATCCCCAAACCATTCCCTTTCAAAAATCTCATCAGCACACCGCAAAAATGTGATAATCAAAAAAGACAAATAAATCCATCTACTGACTGGAATTAATCTGCTATTAAGAAAAAAGTCAAAATCTATCTACACTACTGGGGAAAACGTGTACTGGGTAAGGAAGGAGCAAGACGTAAAGGCTGAAATGCAGTTGAGACAGATAATAGATCTCAAATATTCAATCAAATTTAATACTTTGAACGCATTGTATGTGGAAAATCTCAATAACTTTCCAAATGAGAAAAGAGTTTTGAACTTAGTAAGATCTGGTGTCGGTGGTCAACAAATCTGGGTAATGACAGATGAGGCAAACCATGATTAGGAATGTTTTGATCTTGTCGGCAAGTACCGTTATGAACACCCTCGGGAGCTAGTCTGAACTTGGACTAATATGAGTGGCTCGTTTACGGCGGTGCGTTCTATCTACCTCGACCAAGTCTTAGTTAAGAGAGTCAATGTAGGGCCCTTAAGGTGTCCAAGTTTTCATTCTATAGTTTACTTAGATCATAGGCTCGTCCGGGTTCGTCAAAGCTTAGCCTAAGTTTAAGATAGCTAGCTACTGGAAATGGAACATACCATTATTTGGTAAGCGAGATTTCCAGGAACAGCTGCTACTAATACTACAGCTGGAATTGACGGGGCTGTGGATGGGAATATCTGGAGAGATTAGTTAAAATCCAAAATTAGGTATTTTGCTGCTTCTTATAGTTGTCGGCTCAATTTAGTCAGATTAGAAGAGTTAACGGCGTGTGAGGAAAAAGTTGATCGGGTGATTAAATCTCATGATAGTGGGGACCTAGCCATAGCCAGAGCAAAGTTGGCCTTTTTGCTTATCAAGAAGGCTCAACTTCTGGTAGTAAGGGCTTGATTAAAAAGAATCTCTTCCGAGGCAACAAATATGGCCGATGAATTGTGTACAGAGGAAGTTAGAAATGCATCTCATTGGCATGTCGCTTGCGTCACATTGCCGTATAATTGGACCTTGATTACACACGCGGCCATATGTGAGTCTTTCCGTGACTACTCTGAAGAGCTGATGCGAGTTGGACGGGAAAAAAACTCCAGGATTAGATGGTCTAACCCACGTATTGTACTTGACGCAATCACCCGTCCTTGTCCCTTTGCTTGCACTGTTTTGCAACAACGGGGTGAAGCAAGGGTCTATACCTCAAAGCCACACCAGTGGTGTGATCAAGTAGCTATGCAAGGACAAGAACAGTGGGAATGGGATAGGTAATTTTCAGCCTTTTTTTAGCCAAGATCTTAGCCAGCCGTTTGCAGGCTGTCCTCTCTAGTCCGATTGGCTCCGAACAGTGCTGTGAAGGGCAGAACTATTCCGGACAACCTTCATATGGTACGCTTGATCGATCAAGTCGACAGTGATGCCACGCTGATCAGTTTAGATCATTCCTATCCTTTCTATAGGTCGGCCATCGTTTTCTGGAGGCTGTCCTTTCGGCGGCTGTAACCGACATCTGTATGCGTCTCCCGGGACGCAAGTGGAAGTGAATGGGGTTCAACCGGTGCTTTTCGTATTGTCTCGCTCCATTCGTCAAGTTTTTCCGTTTTTGCCTTTGCTGTACGTTCTTGCGTGGAAACAATTCGTTCGTAAATTTAAGGCGAATTCGGTCCCACTTGGAATGACCCTACCTGGTGCTACCACTTCGGGCAGGTACTCCACCCATGCTGATGGCGTTTCGGTTCTTGTGTCGAAAAGAGCCGAGATTGACGAAGTCGGCAAAGAAATCAGAAGGTATGAGACGATTACAGGGGCCAAGATGAACTGCAATGTCTGTTGGCTTGCGGTTAGGTGCATGGAAGGGAGTTTCTCTTCCCGGGCCTTTCTTCTGAACGGACGAGCCGGTTAGGATACTCAGCGTCTCGTTCAGTCCCGATCTCTTGCTGGAAATGAATTGGTCAATAGTGCAGGAGAAACCCTAGTTCGTAGTTCGCCTGTGGTCACGGAGGAATCTTTCCTTAAAGGTTAAGGCGGAAGTATATTCCTCGCACATCTAACCGATTCTACTTTACCGATTCACCGTACTTCTATTTCCGTCTTCCACGCTAATTTCATTAGTAAGGTTCTTGTTCTTCTCCGTGTGCACCTCAGGGTACCTCGGGAGATCTGTTACCTCTACCCTTCTCAAGGCGTTCTGGGTATGCCTAGCGTTGAGACTCGTCAACATACGTTTCGCATTGCGTTACTAGATCGAATGTGCCAGCAGTCGGATGAGGAGAGCGAATTCTGGAAAGAAGACGCCCGTAAGAACTCATCCCCGAAAACTGTGCCCTCGTGTGAGGAGGAGGCTTTTCGTTTAACCCGTTTTTGTTAAAATGAATGTCGGATTGCTTTCAAACACCACGCAACGGATCGATATTATAATATGTGTTACTTAGTGTGACCGCTCAAGATGATCTGATTAACGAGCTCGGTCTTACGAAGCAGGAGAATCGCTTAATATGGCCTTGGATGCTCGGGTTGAAATACTTCAATGATGAGGCATCACTCACCTGGCTGGTGATTCGAAGGGCCCTCTGGGTCAGCAAAAGACTTTGTTCAGCGATTTTGGAAAATTTCCAAACAGCGTTCGCTGTGATGAAGAGGTGGAGATCCTGGATCACACCTTTCATTGAAGGATCGTAGTCCCGTTAGGAAAGTCTATTGAAGATATCATGGTTCGCATGCTGTGCGGAACTTTTTTCGTCCTGAAGGCCAGTCATGTCTGTAGCAATGTGGTACCGCGGTTGACGAACGCTGAACACTATGTGTTATTTTGCTTGCCAGCCGTAATAAGAGTCGTGATTTCACGTCAGAAAGAATTCTATGGTGGCGAGTTAGCTTCTTCCCAACTGAATCATCAGCTTAAAATCAAGATCAAGACGGAAAGGCGGCGGTTCCGTCCATCTGAATTTGGGAAAAGGTGAGTGAGTCTTGCGCATTTGTGTCGAGTAAGAGATACCGATTTGGAGCGGCACTTTGATGCCGGTTAGGTTGAAGAATTTTGTTCTAACTGTATTGAACTTTGGCAACCCAGTCCAAAATTAGATTAGTTTAGGTTTGTTTTTTGTCTTTAGTTTCTTCCATCAAAGTTAACTTAGCTAAGGGATGCATGCTTATTGATCTATTTATTCTTCTCCCACTTGCTTTCATTTAATAATCCTTACTCCCCCCCGTAAGTTGACAAGAGATGTCAGTTCTCTGGTGGATGCGGGACGCCTTTCGCATTTCGAGTGTATCTTTTTTTTGTATTTATTGATGTGTTTAAACTTGTGTGTGTCCTAATGAGTGTTTTATATTATTAAAGTCCTGTATTGATTTCGTAGAGTGAACTGATGTTTCTGCCACAATTAAGGACTGTGGGGAATTTATTACTAACACAATTTTATTTCGTTTCTTGTAAAAATATCATCTCATATTGTATATAGATATTGGTTTTAGATTTTTTAAATATTTTTACATTCCTCTTCCCCACCAGACAAGAATTGTACATATGTGAACTAGTTAGGACTTCATCGAAATTCTGTTGTATTATGGTAGTTATAGTAAGAATGGTAAGTAAGAATGCGCTTTTTTGGTGTAAGGAATATTGTGGTATGTTTGGGTCAGTTATTAAGGCTACCTAAGTTCAATTATTAGACAGAACTCCATCCTTTTACCATTCCCACTTTTGGCCCTGTGCCAAATTTTTTTATTTATACAAAATAAAAATTTTTCTTCGCTATGATATCTAGACTTTTTGAATTTAAGGGCAATACTAGACTGCCGGCGAGATCTCATCCATTTACAGTTAAGCTGGCTAGATGTAGCCGTAAGTTATATGCTAACAGTTTTTTTCACGCACTTCTCGCTTGTGGAACTTTCTTCTGGTTCAATGCTTTCCAGCTAACATTAATTTGAAAAAAAAGAAAAGAATTCAATGTCAATCGCTATCTACTGTCCTCCTGATTACTTTTTTTATCTTCCCGCTCATTAGTATTGTTTCTGTTCGTAATTCTTCACCACCCTGTAATCCTCTTGTGTCTTAGTGGCTTTACTGCCTTGCTTGCAATGAAACCGATTAAAAAAATACATATATCATGAACTTTTATATAAAAATCACAAAATATAAACTTGCATTTTATTTTTTTTTAATTAAAGAAATACTTTTAAGTTCAGAATAGAAGGATAGGTTGCAATAAAAGAGTAGTTTTCCTTTTTAATAAATTTTCATTAGATATAATGCCCAATTTATAGGTGGTAGAGAGTTACTAAATGATGCTGTAGAGAGAGAAGGTAATGTTTAGTGCAGCTTATAAGAATATGTAGGATAGATAAAGTTGGGAGTAGGTAATATTGTTTTTGAGTTGGAATAGAATGGGAGGTTGGAATATTCATGCACAATTAATTTGTTTTCGAAACAGGAAGAGGAGGTTGAAATAAACGGACATGTTGTAATAAATGGACAGGTTGAGAAAATTTGAAAAGAAATAAATGGGGGTCTGAAATGATGGTGGTTATGTTAGAAAAAAATCAAAATTTAAATAATAAGTCCATCTTGTATTTTCCCTTTTCCGGATGCAAGTACGCGAATTACAGCATCATTTTTTATACACCTTCTATATTTTTTCTAAAGTAATGTATTTATTTATCCATCCGACAGATTTTATCATTTTAAACATTATAGTGCATATTCATATTTGAGGAGACGCTCCAGAGAGTGTATATTTAACATTAATAAGATTTCTAGAATATTTAGGCTGGTAGACGAAATTAAATAAATATTCTGTTGAATAAATAAATAGAGCGTCTAAGCAAATATGGGTATCCACTAAAAGTAACGTTTAAAGTGATAAAATATGTATATACTGAAAAACAGAAAATAACAAAGTTATTCAATGAAGTAATGCCCACATTGATGATATCAAAGGAAACATCGAACGATGAAGAGATTTAATGAGAACTAGTAGCAACTGAGAAGGCTTTAAGAACTTCTCTCATCAAGTGGGATGTAAATTAAAGGCAGATATAGCCAAAAAACAACCAACTTTAACCAGTGCTCAGATCTTTGAAAATCTGAATCCGATAGAAAATCTATGGTCAGTTGTGAAGACGAAATTATATAAAGGTACTACAATATGACAGCAAAGTAAACATATGAGAAGCAATTAAAACCGCCATATCGGAAAATGAATTTGTAACAGTAAAAAAAATGACAAAATCAGTGGAATATAAATTGCTTGTTGTTATTGAGAAGGTAAAAACCATATAATGATTCAGAGACATCATATATGTTTTTCTTTCTTCTCTTATAGGTGTTGATCAGTTGTTGATGAATTCATCACGTTGTTATTGAAGTAAAAAGTGTTTTTTTTTTGTTTTGCATCTTAACTTCAGACTGCAGTTTTCATAATAATTATTATAAGTTTAATAAAACTTGCGGAAAATGCCTAAAATGTAAAATAGCTTTGTTTTGACGTCTAAAAATTTATAAAAAGTTTTTCAAAATTAATTCGAGTTAATCTGATGTTCATAATAACTTCATATATATATATATATATATATATATATATATATATATATATATATATATGTGTGTGTGTGTGTGTGTGTGTGTGTGTGTGTGTGTGTGTGTGTGTGTGACATCATATATATATATACTAGCAGTATAACACGTCTTTGACCGGGTTTTCGTTACTGGGAATTTTTGCCATTCAGTTGGAGCAGTTTAAGTTTAAAGTCGGCCCACCCGAAAATCAATATTAGTAACAACATTTGGGTGCAACTGAGGCACATCCCCAAATGGGATACTAACAATTTGAATGGGGGTGGCTCTAAAAAGGGAACTTGAGTGAAAGTGAGTAGACGGAACCGTTGGGGGCCGTCAATAGGTGTGCTAGCACGAAGTCACAAGTCAACATGACCGAGGTTTTCAGTTTGCTGACCTTGTTGATCACGCTAGATAACACGCTCTCTCCCAGAAATTGTAACTAAATTCTGCTCAGCGTAGTTGCAGTAGAAACACAAATTTGTCTGTGCGCGCGTCTGCACTAGGGATTAGCTAACCTCACTAATAGACGGCTATCCTCGAATACAAATGGCCAGCTATTATATATATATATATATATATGTGTGTGTGTGTGTGTGTGTGTGTTTGTGTATGTGTGTGTGTGTATGTGTGATAAAATATAATTTTAAGAAATGCTATAATTATGGGTTAAGGTGCTCAATATCTGGGATAGAGCGAATGCAAATGTAAAAGATGACATTGATCAACACCCAAAGGCGATTGTCTGTTTCATACTAAACGATGTCGTCAGGGACTGAAGCATGAAACAGACTGTCGTCTCTGAGTGTTGACTTTACATATATTTATTTATTATAATTTTATCATATAGACAAAAACAGTTTTTTTTTTATTCTCACCAGTCGAGGTGCAACCAAATGCACCGAAACGAAGTTGCATCTTTGTAGTGAGTAAACTGTTTTCGTCTATATGATAAAATTATAACAAATAATTATCGGTCTAATATCGCTCTAATATCGGTATCGAGCTCTCTTTTGAATTAATGCTGTGAACTTTAGAATTTCTATATTACTTTCGTTCTCATTGCATCGGAGATATATATATATATATATATATATATATATATATATATATATATATATATATATATATTAGGAAATGGATTAAATCTGGCAGATTTATTAATTTATTTGTTTGAACGTGATTTTTGAAATGGACACTCATGTTTGAGTCGATACTATGTTTTATTTGTTTATTATTCATTATTTTTTTATATTTATATTTATTTATTTACACCTACCGTCCTGAATATTCGATAAGTTTTGTAAGGAAAAAATATATATATGTATGTGTGTGTGTGTGTATGTGTGTGTGATGCATTAATGCTTTCAATTCGTTCAGAAATGCTGAGAAGATAATCTATATACAAAAGCCTTCTCAGAACAATATTTAAAAATGACGCCCATGGAACGAATTCTTTTGGTTTTAAAGAAGACAATGTTTACGCAAACCCTAGAGCCTGGCGCTGCAATACTGCATACAAACAGCTTTACAAAAAAAATAACTTCACTTGAACGATATATATATATATATATATATATATATATATATAATGTCATTAAATTTTGAAAAAAATTCAACCTTAGCGTTGCGACTGCACGCTCCAAAATCTTGTATCCATTACAAATAACATATTTAAAATAAAACATTTCGATTCGCATTATATTTTTCGTCTCGGATGCTACCTGAATTTTGCCAAAAACAAAATCAATTTCCATGCCTGAAGATGACTGAATGTAGAGTCTAAAGTACTTGCGTGTTCAAGGAAGACTTTACACAGCTTATAATTTTGAAAAACAAGGATCCTAACATTCATCGAGTGATTGTTAGGTTAGTGCACCTTTAAAATACCTGTGGAAATAACTCTCTCTCTCTCTCTCTCTCTCTTTATATATCTCTATATATATATATGTAAACGAGTGTGTCGAAATAACACTATGTAGACGTCTAGCTTGTTTACCGATGTCTTCTAACTATAATATACGTTATTCGCGTGTCAATCAACAGGTTATCGCCATTGGCAGACGTCGTTGGCATGTGCCCCTGTCTTCGACCCTGATGTTTTGACTTGTATTTCCGAATTTTTCAACAGGGTTTTTCGCTTCAAATCTGTCAAATGACAGGTTTTTTTTTCTTACGTTGCCATTTAAATGTGTGCCACTTGCGTAATGTTTAATAATAACTGCGACAAGGCGTGTCAGTCGGGCGCAAGAAGCCTGTCATCGCTGATGGACACATTTGACGAGCACAATGTGGAGTTCGGCGACACTGTTTGGATTTGAACTGTTAATTAGTGTCTCTTAGATTTTGTATTCACCTTCAGCCTGTGTGTTTATTCATGTGCATACACATATACGCATATACACATTCTCTCTCTCTCTATATATGTCTATCAATCAATTAATCGATATATATATATATATATATATATATATATATATATATATATATATATATATATATATATATATAAGATAACGATATATATTTTTATATGTCAAGAATAGTATTGGCAAAAATGCAAGACAAATTGTAAAAAAGTTTACTTATGATGCGTTTCGTCTTTCAGGACTTCATCAGACTGAATTTGTTATATTTGTGCGATACACATGTGCACGAACGAGGGATGCTTGGAATTTTAAGATTTTTTGTAACCGAATTCATTTAGTATTTTACTTTTGTTAGTAGTTTTCCCACACCTAAACAAAATTGATGAAAAAGAAAAAGACTATAAATTAATTTAGCCATATATATATATATATATATATATATATTAGAGATTATATATATATATATACATATTATAGATTATATATATATATATAAATATATATATATATTATAGATTATATATATATATATATATATATATATATATATATATATATATATATATATATATATATATATATATATATATATATATATATATATATAATCCTAAAATTCCTAGCGCCTCGTTCGTGCGCATGTGTAAGTCGTACGAACATGACAAATTCAGTCCGACGAAATCTTGAACCACGAAACGCTCCACAAGTAAACTTTTTCTACATTGTCTAACATATAAATATATCTCCCTTTTCTTGCATATATAAGTGGGTTCTATTTTGAGTATATTTTAATTAACCTTTTAATAAATGGTATAAACGGAAATGAAAATTTAAAAAAATAAGTGTTTTAAATCTATCTTTCTATAGAAAGAGGGGTTAAATAAATGAATACAAAGTTCAATATTCAACATATACACACACGTACACCGACAATCACTCACGCTCACACACACACACACACACACACACACACATATATATATATATATATATATATATATATGATTGAAAATAAGATATATATCGCTTTATGTATCAGAATAATGTTGGCTAAAAGAGAAAATGGAAAAATATATGTAACGTGTCTCGGCCCCTAAAATGGCTTTATCAAAATAAAGACCAAAATTGTGTTACCATTTCGCGCGCGCACACATAAAGACACACACACGTATATATATATATATATATATATATATATATATATATATATATATATATATATATATTGTAATAATATTGTAATATTTATGTTTCGGATCTTTGAAAGAGGACCTGATCGAGTCAGTGGGCTTTAAAAGGCAAAATCGAACCTTACTTTACTGTGATGCTATTGTTAGCAGAGAATTAAAAGTAAGACGGATCAGACGTTATTTCGTCCTGCAATTGTGAGGGGCAAGTTTGAATCCTACGATTCAAATGTGCCCCCCCCCACTAATTGCAGGACACATATTCTTTATCATAAAACAAAGGGCACATATTCAAACAAACGAAGGGCACATATTCTTTATCATAAAACAAACACTTTCTGGTTTCTGGTCGTCATGTCTGATATGGTAATTTAATTTATTACCTCTCTCATTCTATCTATCTATCTATCTATCTATCTATCTATCTATCTATCTATCTATCTATCTATCTATCTATCTATCTCTGTGTACATCCTTGTGTATTTTGTATCATCCGGTATAAATATATGATAAAAAATATATGGTAAGAGGTAGTGAAATAAATTGAGAAGAAAAATGGGTGGTTCTCAGCAAAAAGGAGCAATCCAACATGCAAATTGGATATACCTAAATCAAATAGCTACAACAATTTAAATATCTAGCATTGTTTTAACAGACGACGGAATGAACGATACGAAGGTGCATTGGGATAGCAAAAGTTGCCTTCCAAAAGCTAAGGAAAGTATTAAGAAACAGATAAAATTCGTTAGATACAAAGAAAAGCATACTGAATTGTTACGTAATATCAGTCCTCTTCATTGCAGTTAATGCTGGACAATCTCCTCACAGATAAAGAATAGACTTGAAACCACAGAAATATAGTTCTACAGAAGAATGCTGAGAATTCCATGGATTGAACATGTGAGCAACGAGGAAGTTTTCAAGACAATAGAAACAAAAGGAAAAAAAAAAGTTGAAACTTGTAGGACACATAATAAGGAAAAACTGCTTGGAAAATTTGATTCTCGAAAGGCAGAGGAAAATAACACATAACCAACCTAGCAAGCTTATGTAAACGGATGGCAGAACAGGCTTTAGAAAAAGCTACAAAGAAGAGAAGCTTTTTGGAGAGCTATAAACAACAACGTCCTGATAGGAAACAGCACATAGAAGAAGAAGAAGAAGAAGAAGAAGAAGAAGAAGAAGAAGAAGAAGAAGAAGAAGGAGAAGAAATGGAATATTCGTCCGGTCTTTCTCAGTAAACATAAACATACTTCATAAGTAATAAACCCTTCGAGATGATTAAATCTATCTTAAAATAGTAGCTCCTAACTCATATATAATGGATACATGTAAATATAAATACTTCTGTATATATGCTTAGGGAAATATAAACAAAGATAGACAGATCTATCTATCTATCTATCTATCTATCTATCTATCTATCTATCTATCTATCTATCTATCTATGTGTAAATACGTTCGTGTTTTCTATCGCCTAGTATGCATATATGATAAATATATATGGTAAGTGGCATTAAAATATTTACTGCGAAAATAATAACATTACTGGTTTCATCCAGACTTAATGAAATCAAAAATGTTTATTTATAGAAGTATGTATTGGAGAGTGTGACACTAATATATTTTAATGCAGGAAGTCTGTTTTTTTATACGCGCGTTTCATAAGCAGAGGGTGGGGAGAGAAAGAAATAGCGTACGAGCTTGAATGAAAGAGAGAGAAAGAAAGAGAGAGAGAGAGAAAGGAGTGGGTGCAGTGAAAGAGAAAAAGAAGGAAGAGTGGAATAGAGAAACTGACAGTGAGAGAGAAAAAGAGAGAAATAAAATGGGAGAGAAGCAAAAGCGAGAAGGAGAAAGAGAGAGACAAGAACGGGAAAGGAACGGAAAGAAGAAGAAGAGAGAGAGGAAGAGAGAGAGAGAGAGAGTTATATAACGACAGAGAAAAAAGGAAAGTGAAAGAGAGTGTTAAGAAAACAGAAATAAATAAAGGGAGAGTGACAGGAAGAAACAAAGTGAGAGACAGAAAACAAAAAGAGGAGGAGAGAGAAACAGGTAGCCAGAAAGAGAGATAATTACAATATGAGAGAAGAGAGAGTGATAGAATGAGCGAGAGAGAGAGAGAAAAAAAAAGATAGAGAAAAAACATGACATGGCGCAGACTCCTGTTTCAAGACATAATGTCTTTCAGCAACCACTTTCTTGGCTCAAGGCAACACTACCTCCGCAAGACACTTGATGTAGGCCTCCGTGTTGAGTCTGAAGCCCTGTGGTAAGATGAATGAAGGGATAACGTCACCATTACTAGTGATCACTCCAGACACATTCATAATCTCCATTAGACTCCTCAAACTCTTTCCGAATCCTCTGCACTTTCTTCAGATTGACACCCAAACACTTTGAAATGTTTGTATTGGAGCTTTTGGCGCGAATGCCAAGCAGTACATCATGCAGTTTTAAAATTTTTAGATGAATGAATTGCATCATGGTACTCTTTTTCTCATAGACGGTGCCCAACTGACCCTACTATAATGTGCAGTTGACAAAACCAAAAATAAAACAAGACGCATACACGAAATTAAAAGTATAAAATAGCGACAATTTACCCGTCGCATCCAGTCCACCAATTCCATGTCGTATCTGATTGTCCTGATCAGCAGCATTCAAGAACATAAACAAGAAAACCGCCCAGAAGAGATGCAAGAGATTCCGAAGGCGTCTGGAAGCTGCGGTTGAAGCTAATGGAGATTTTATTCGATAAATTTACTCTTTAGTATTTCATAATATTTTTGTTTAATTTTGATAAATATATCTGTTAAAATGAGTTGCCAGTGTTATTTTAATTTTTGCGCCATTTCAACGACAATTTATCCATCGCACCCAGTTGATCATGATTGGTGCCTTTATTGGAACCGGGCAGAATCATCTATTGTTCCTCTTTCTTCATCTGTTCACTTTCAAGAATATGTTTTTCTCCGAGGCGTTTAGTGTTCTCAGTCGCTAAGACGATATACCTTTCCACCATCTGTTCCACATTCTAAGCAGCCATATTAAGCCTCTTATATATGTCTGAAAGAGAAATACCACATTTTGTCGAATTTAGCTTAACATTATACAAGGTTGTCTTCTTTGACCCGCTGAAGACCTCTCTATATAAGTAAATAACGCCTTCTTGAGCCGACGTTTTTCACTGACATGAAGTGGGATGATTTGATCTGACGGGCTGTTAACCATTCAGCTACAGAGAAACGTCGGGTTAGCAAAGTCCGAATTACTGTTTATAAACATGCAAATCAAATGACAGTTACCATAGGGGTTACATGTTCGATTCCTGTCGGAGAGCGCATATTTTCTACGGAATTTATCATAATTCAGGCTGGTAAATATAATTAATACTGTTTAGTTAAAAAAAAAAAAAAAAAAAAACAGAACATTTACTTAAATAAATCATATCTATAAAAATAACGTATGGACAGAATATATATATATATATATATATATATATATATTAGGTTGAATGCAAAAAATAATGTCGTTTTTGACGTTCAACTTAACGTCAAAAAGCGACATTATTTTTGCACCAACCTAATAAATTTAGAATACAGTATAAAATATAAAATAATATATTGTAAAAAGAGTCTGTAGACAGCAGCATTTAAGAAGGTGCAATCCCAAAAAAAGCGCTGAATACAAAATGTAATTAGGGACACAAAAATTCAAGCTAACACGCTACCAAGGTTTCGACCGTTAGGAAGGTAGGATGAAAGAATTTCGTTTACTGCACTACATTTATATACGAACACCGGAAGTTAGATGAGGGGAATGGAAGTAGAAAAAAAATATAATTTCTATGATACTCGAGCCTAAAAGAGATATTATGATTGTAATATCATACTATCTCTTTTAGGCTTACGAGTCATAGAAATGATAGAAAATTGGCAAATTGTGTCTGGAAGTTAAAAGAAGTTAATGGTAGAGTCCCACACATAAAGTGGAAAATCATCCCCCCAAAATAAAGCCGGGCAGAGTCCGGGAAACTACTGTAAGCTATGCCAAGAGGAAAAATTGACGATTGCTACATACCCAAGTTCAAGGACGAACTGCTAAACGAAAGATCGGAGGAGTTATCTAAGTACAGACACTTTAGCAAATATTTGTTGTGCATGTACGAACCTGGATGAATATTTTTTCCTCTTCCGTTCCCCCCCACCTAACTTCCGGTGTTCGTATATAAAGGTGGTGGAGTAAGCTAAAATCTTTCATCATACTTGCCTGAGGATACCTAACGGTCGAAACCTGACTATATATCCAGGTAAAATGAGAACAAATGGTGTATAATGCTACTGTACGTAACATTTCATTTAAAAGAGGGCTCAGTAAAGAATAGAGCTAAATATTATTTATTTTAGGATATTAAAACATGTTAAAAATCGCAGCATAAAGGCAGTTATGTTTCTACACTTCGTGTCATGGCGTATATTAAGTTTTCTTACGGTGAATTTGAATTTAACACAGGTCAAATTTGATTGGTTAATCACGGCAAAGCTCACAATCCTATTTTTCAAAAGCTGAATGCTTTCATTCGGCAATAGTTTAACATCGCTTTTGATATTAGTCCTTTTTGTTATCACTAGATTCGTTATCAAAAATTGTGGGTTTAGTCTCTTCATGAAAATGCCTTTGGTTAATTCCGGTACCCCTAGTTTATTGGGACCGATTTCAACAAACGTAATGGTGATTAATTACCAACAGTCAAACTAACAAATGTTAATGATACCAAAATATTATATCGGAAAGAAAGGCTTTAAATTTCGGGAAGCCATTATAAAACAACGGAAACAGCCATCATTGAATAGGCTAATCTTTTTCCATCTTCTTCTTCTTTTCTTTGTGTGCCGTGTCCCTTCAGGACGTAGGCGATCACTTCCCCCTACCTTGTAGCTCTCAATTTTTCGTCCCTATGCCACCTCCTCCAGACCGCGTTCTGTCATCCACTTGTTATGTCATGCGTTGCTTCTCTTGTCTCTCTTTCCCTCTATTCGACCTGTGAGTATCAGATTCTCCAGACCTTTCTTTCTCATTACCTGTGCCAGGAATTTTATCTGCCTCTTCCTGATGTTAAGTATAAGGTTACTCCTTGTTTGCATTCTCTCCAAAACCTCATCGTTGCTCACACACTCGGTTCATGATATCCTCAGCATCCTTCTGTAGAACATCATCTGCGTTGCTTCGAGTCTCTTCTTCATCTTTGAGGAGACCGTCCAACATTCGCTGTTGTAAAGAAGGACAGATGTCACGTGTCAGCTCAGTATTCTTTTCTTTGTAACCAAAGAAATCCCCCTGTCTTGCAATACTTTGCCCAGTTTTTGGAATGCGTCCTTGGCCATCCCAATACGTCTTCGGATTTCAGTGTCGCACTTATCGCCTTCCGTCAAATCACTTCCCAGATATTTAAACTTCCGCATCTGCTTGATTTTAGTGTCCCGACTTTCAAATCGCATTTCGGGCTCATTTTTGACTGATGATCATGCATTCTGCCTCCATACGAGATCGTATATTGAAGAGTCTATTAAAAAAAAAAATCAGGTAAAAATTCAGCAAACAAGAGAAGCCTGCTTTTAGCTAAAAATATTTCCATGAACGAAATACGCAATTGTTGATAACGATTGAAGAAACAGTCGAAGGTACTCGGTTTAAAAAATAAATCTGGAAAGTTTATTCATTTTAATTCTTAATTAAAATAACTTAGTCAGAAGTTATATATATATATATATATATATATATATATACGTATATAGGGTTGAAACCAAGGTAGCGGATTCAACTATATATATATATATATATATATATATATATATATATATATATATATATATATATATATATATATATATATATATAATTGAATCCACTACCTTGGATTTCATATATATATATATATCATTGAATCCGCTACCTTGATTTCAACCATCCGGCATCCTCAGGTGTTTCCTATTAAAATGACCGCTTAACGCTTTATTTAAAAAAAAAAACAAAAAAACATAAACTAATGAACGCAGTATTATTATTTTCAAAAATAAATAAACAAACGCACGACATTGCGTGCAATAGAAAGGAGAAGAAGAAGAAGAAAAAAAGAAGAAGAAGAAGAAGAAGAAGAAGAAGAAAAAGAAGAAGAAAAAGAAGAAGAAACAACAGCCTCTTACCATTAACCTATGTATTGTGTATATATAAGTTTCATACTATTATCAGATATTAGAGCTTTCCTACCGCGCCATCTCATGACTTTTGAGCAAATATGGTTTCGAATTAAGCACCGTCTGCTTCGCGGATGATTGTTTGGTGGTTACAGATTCCCATGTGTCTAGGTTGATGACTAGGGTCCTTGGCAATCTTTTACAGACATATCAATTTGTAAACAATTAAAAAAATTAAATGGACTATCTGTCTGTCTCTCTGGCTGGCTGTCCATCTATCTATCTATCTAGCTAGCTAGCTAGCTCATGCACTTCATAACTATCTATCTATCTATCTGAAGTTGATAGTGAACAAATGTCCATATTCAAGGTAACCAGATGGGAATGTCTAACCATGATATGATAATTGGTGTTATATATATTTTCATATCTCTACTGATACAATTTGTGTATCTACTGTGGCTGTTCGGGTAGAGTAATCAGTACCGGGGTAGAAATTGGAATCGATAAGCAGAATTAATCTGTTGCGTTCACTTTGGCTGCTAATCTAAGAGAAGAAAAACCCTGAACGCGAAACAATGGAGAAATCAACAGGAAAAACCACGACACTGGCTTTCCCAATGCTTCTCGCCAGTTCGGAACAAATGAAGCCCTTGGGAAAGGTAAGAATCGCAGAAAAAAAAAGAAAAGAAATGGAATCTGTGGAGAGTAATGATCATCTGCGTTCTGAAGTGACACGGAATGAAAAAAAAAATGGCTACCAATCCGTTGATTAGTTTTTTTTCCGTCTCTCATATAGAACGTTAACACGTGTTTAACTGCTGTCTTTCCGAGTGTTTTGCTCACTGTGCAAATTCATTTCATTCTCTTCTAACAACGATAAACACTTTTGAAAAAAAAAAAAAAACATTTCCTCGTCTTTCAAAGCCTGGAGACATTTCTTGTATCATTTTTGGGGGGAGAAAATTATTTTTTCTAGCCGTCCATTCTACAGAAATGACATCATTTGTTTGTCTAATTGCATTTGTTTGCAAGACGTGGATGTAAGTTTGGAAGTTCATTTGCATTGCGGTTTATGAGTGTGCGTGTGATTGTGTGCGAGAAAGCAGAGTGTGGGGGGTGAGAGAGAAAGAAGACAAAAGGGACAGAGGCAGAGGCAGAAACATAGAATGATATTAAAAAAAAATGCCAGATATACTGAGAGTTTATCTTTAATTATTTTTCCTTCCCCACATCCTATCAACGTCTTTACTCTTTATCTCGCTTTCATTCATTTGACGTTTCTCTCTATATATAGATATCTCACTCGATACACACACATACTCATGTATATATATATATATATAGAGAGAGAGAGAGATAGATAGATAGATAGATAGATAGATAGAGAGAGAAAAGAGAGAATGAAGAGACAAGGTAAAATATTTAAACTAATCTTTCCGAGAGCAGTTATAACCCCGCATACACACACACACACACACACACACACACACACATATATATATATATATATATATATATATATATATATATATATATATATATATATATATATATATAATGAGAAGCCACGTATACTTTCTTAATATATATATAGAAAAAAGTTGCAAATTAGAAAATAATAATGTTTTTTTATGAAAGTATTTATTTATTTATATTTGATATTTCAGATCGACCACGATCTTTCTTCAGAAATAACTGTTTTTAGTGGTTTGTTTATAAGTAGCGTCCGTCGCGAGATGCGGACGTCACGTGATATGGAAGGCCAATGTGTTCGAATATTCTTAACGTAAATCTAACTATAATAATATTTTAGATGTTGTTTAAAAAAATAAAAAAAAAAATTTTTTTAACTATATATAAAAAAAAGTGTTTAACTATTGAAATATTTATAAAGATTTAAAATACCCAAGTTTTTATTTAACCCTAGTTTATATGTATTTAATTTTAAAATCCAGTATTTTTCTTTTTTTCTGCGTGTGTATGTGGAACTGAAATCAGAAAGATTATGAAGTTGGTGACGTAATATAGTGTGTTTGACGCGTGTTTGTAGATGGTAAAATATTTATAAGAATTTCCTTGAATTATTTCCTTTGTAAAAAATTATATCCTTTTTTTAATTAAGATGGCAGTTATGAAATGAAAGTTATGGCCAGTTTTCTTCTTTGGTATTACGAGTGAATATAAAGAGCTGGCCTAACGTAGATCTCTCTTCGTAGGTACGGGCCTTTATATTTCTTGATGTCTTGCCAATATAACTATTTCTTATATCTAAAAAAATATTTTTAATTGATTTTTCAACTTGTTTGTAATTAGGCTGCATCTGGTAACATAAGTTAATGATATATTTATTTTTGTTTGCGTCTGGGAGAGGTCTTGCTTTATTTTTTCTAAATTTCTCTACGACTAATTTTATTTGTATACTGTCGACATCTTATTGTTGAAAAGAATTTATTTAATGTTACTTCATTCCTTATAGCATAATTGTTGTAACCTAGGGAAAGTTCCTGAATAGAATAATCAAATAAAGTTTGGTAATGAGCGATAATATTAAGGACAAGAACAACACATATAAGATTCGCCAGCGGCGCGTAGATGTAGTCAACTGCTAGAAAGAGTCAAGTGAATTCCACAATGAATCTCGAACTGTAGGATAACTATCACCCCGGCCCCGCGGTCAGATGGGGCACAAGGCTGAATATAATGTTGGCTATCCGAGCCCGTAGGCTGGGCCCAAAATCCGCCGTATAAAACGGGATCGGGTAGCTGTTTCCCGAGACGAGACTCTGCCCTTCGACACAGTCTCGTCTGGGGATCCTCTCTGCCCACAGGCAGAGATTTTGACCAACACAGCTGGAAACGGATCTCCAACCGCAGGATATCTACCAACCGCAGGATATCTACCAACCGCCTTGATAAGTTAACCACTCGATATAGCACAAGACCGAATTTAATGTTTGGTATTCATTCATTCAGTAGGCTCGGCAAAAATTCCCAAAACTTTTTTAAGAATAAAACGGGATCGGGTATCTGTTTCCCGTAACAAGTCTCTTTTGTTTTCGACACAGAATCGTCTTTATCCTCTCTGCCCGGAGGCAGAGATTTTGACCAACACAGCTGGAAACGGATCTCCAACCGCAGGATATCTACCAACCGCCTCACGCTGTTAGATATGGCACGAGTCCGAATTTAATGTGGGGTATTCGAGCCAGTAGGCTCGGCCAAAAATTTCCCTAGTATAAAACGGGGTCCGGTAGCTGTTTTTTAATAGACGAGACTCAGCCCTTCCACCAGAACAGCTGGAGACGGATCTCCAACCGCAGACCAACATACAATGTTTATTATTGTATTTATATGAATGGGGACATACCCAATATCATCCGTAGGTATGCTACAACAATAATAAAATTGCAAATAATGCTTTTTATAACAGCTATGTTGTATCTGTGAGAACATTCAGTTTTGTTTTTGCGTAAACATGAGTTTCTGCTAGTAGGTAAAGAGGGAAATAAATTTATGGCCGTTGGCATCTACTAATGCGTCAAGGAAACGAATTTTATTATACAACTATCATAATATAACAAATATTGGATAATATCCATATATTCTACAGCCCTCAATGCAAAGGAAGATTAAAAACTTTAGAACCTATTATTATACAAAATAAAACGCCCACACTAAATAAAATATCATTATTCACAGGTGACATACCTTGAAGTGCACATAGTATATTTAATGGGCACATCAATATATAAATAATAAAAGACAATGGCCTAGTGGTGATATAGTGGTAGTGAGTTCAATCTTTGTGTAGAGCAATGTGTACTTGCATGCGTACAAGTGAAATATCTGTACAGATTATTTTATTTTGTGCTGCCTTGCTCCCAATAATAGCTATACATGACGTCACTGTAGATTATTTCAAACTTCCGGTTTTCCCCCAAAAAATACCAGGATGCAGATAAAACAATTTTAACTACCACACAGACACCATATTGGTTCTTGAAAATGAGTGCCGTGGTCGAAAGTACTTGGATAAAACAAAAACAAAATATAAACTTCTGACAGTTTATTCACAACCTCGAGTCCAATACTCGACAACTTATTCGAATTTTGGAAAAATACAATAAAAAATTAAACAGACTCTACATTTTTTTTTCATTGCTATATATATATATATATATATATATATATATATATATATATATATATATATATATATATATACTTTAAAAAATCAGGAAGTCAGTAGAATCCGCTATCTTTGTTTCAATAACAAAATCCTCAGACGATTTTTATTAACGCTTTACTTTTTGTAAAAAAAACCAAAAAAACTAATGAACATTATATTATTTTTTTTTTTTTTTTTTTTTTTGCGTTCTTCTATTTATTTTTTTAACAAATAATCTAGCGTTAATTAGTTTAAAAAAAAATGGTTAAGAGGTCATTTGATAAAAATCGCCCGAGGATACCGTATTTTTAAAGTTAAAAGCTGTATATGTTATTTTTACTTTTATTTTATTTTTTTCACACGCGTATTGAGCACTTTTTAATACCACTGTTTCCTGGTCTAATTCAACTCTAACCATTAACCATTATATATATATATATATATATATATATATATATATATACAGGGATCTATGGATAAATTTTCGTCTAAATTACACAAAAATGAAAATAACCCTGACATTTTAACAGATATATTTACCAAAATTACACAAGCATATCTTGAAATACCGAAGAGTAAATTTATTTAATAAAATCGCCTTTGGCTTCAACAACTGCCTCCAAACAACTTCGCTTTCGTAAAATATAACAGGTGTTTTGTGTTAGCGCATGTAAAAATTTTACGTATCCATCAGTTACCGAGAATTTTGACACATAGTAACCAAACATTCGTTAACCTGTATGTAAACAATAAAAAATAACGAAGCAGTTTTAGAAGAATTCATGCCCACCTTTGAATCTTACTACTTTCGAATTGTCAAGGGGACGACTACGTGATAATGTTGACCTTGGAATAACAATATTCCCATCATGCAGCACTTTTGGGAATTGCCTGAAAAAAAAAACCATATCACGAGTTGACACAATGCTTATGAGCGTAAATAGGTAGACGAAACTATTAGGAAACTGAAGTTGCAAGTCAACGTGAGATTATAGGCTCTATAGAATATAAGTAGGACATTCTCAGCATAGTTGCAGTGTAAACCAAAGTTTGGGCATACTGATATCGAAGAAACTTAAAGCTTCCTGAACGGGTGTCTACAACAGGGATTAGCTAGTATCCCTGGCAGATGGGTGTATTCGGACACAAGCAGCCATTATTGTCGGTCTGCCTTTTTTGATAATGATCCGATATGTAAATTCAAGAAAAATACCTCCCTCAAATTAACAGAACGGACAAACATATTTATATCTATCTAAATACTATCTTTCCGTATTTGGCCAAAGTACCAGGTGTAACAGCAAAATTGTCCAAATCGTGTAACAGCGAAATTGTGAACTTGCACCTGATACTTTTGACTGTATTTATATGGACTCTTCTTGGCTTCTATAACGTACCTGTTGCACTTCATTTTAATTTAACAGCGGATATATGGGAACTATACAGTAAGCTCAATATATATATATATATATATTTAGTGGCGGCATAAAGAGGAGTAGATCTTTATACATTTAATTTAATATATTTTATTATTTTACTTATTTATAATTTATTTTTGTTTATTGTATACTTTCACGTTTTTACATTTCCTTATTTAAATTAAACTGTATTAATTTTAGGTAGGTTAGGTACCACCACTGAATTTTTAATACCTAAGTTTTAAAATTAAATTTTAAAAAGGAAAAAGAATTCTCGAAGATTTCATTCTAGTTTTAATTGAAATCTAAATGTTTAAATTTATTATTTCCAATAAGTAAAATATTCTAGTATATTTTAGATAGAAATTATATAGATTAGAATGTTAAATAATTTTTTTAAAAGCGGCCATTTTCTTAATTTTAAGAAATTTGTAAATAAACAAATTTATCGGGTTTAAATTTCTTTCAAAGTTAAATTATAGATTTGTGACGTGTTATTTGAAATAAATTAGAAAGTGTAATGTTAAATTAATCTGATTTGACATTATTATATATTATGGCATAAAAAAACAATATACAAGCATTTCTAAACGATAGATCCCCTTTCTTTGATCTTTATTGATTTATCGTGAAGTTCTTAAGATAATGACAAGAAGTGACATATTTACGAAAACAAAGTGAACGCATTTTTTTAGTTTTTAACTACCTAGTAATTTTTACAAATTAACATAGTTTTAGCAATTATTTAATATTTTATTGACTTTTAGGTGTTTAAGAAGTTTTATGAAATTTGCATTTTGTCTATGGGTTATTAAGTTTACTACATTAAACAAAAAATTAATTAATTGAAGTGTAACTCAAACTAAAATAAATACATAAAATAAAAATATTTCGTGAAATAGCAATTAAGAAAATTAAACTATTTTTTGATATTTTGAAAGGATGGTTTGCAAAGACGTTAATGATGAAACAGAACTGAATTAAAAGAAATAATTGGAGTGTGTCAGACGACACTTAAATCACGTGACCTTTTAAGGATTATGTTATGTATAGATTTCCATAGGTAGAAATTAGGAACGTTGTTTTCTTTAAAGATTACATTTAAAATTATTTTTAAATATTTAGATACAAACGACTGTTATGAGCTTTTCAAATTTTGATTCCTAAATTTACTTTTCACTTAACGATATCACCAAATTGCATTCTTAAAAGCAATGAAGAATTTTAAACGATTTTTGAACTATTATATTACTATTCTTGTAAAAATTAATTATTCATTAAAAAATTTTTATTACTTCAGACAATAGTATCCTTAATATAACTTATTTACAAAAGCAATTAAAAGCTTTTCTAATTAAATAATGTTATAATTTTATTGCATTTTTTTTATTTTACAATACAGTGCTGATTTTCGATGAAACGGGAAACTGTTTTACAAAAAAAAAAAAAAAATTGATGATTTACTTTTTCCAAAGAATCCTGTTTTTAACTAATAAAAATCCACCTTAAAAATTTAATTTCTCGAAATTTCATGAAATTATATGTGGGTGGTAACATATATAACAAAAATATTTTTTTACCAAGGTTTTCTAAAAAGAAAAATTTAAAAATAATTTCATTCATTTCTGAATAGGTTCTGAAAGTTTCATTAAAATCCGACAATTATTTGAATTTTGCAAGAATTTCCAAATCAATGTGTTTTTCACCAGAAAAAAAAAGCCCCCCAAAAAGCCAAAAACAAAAAAAAAAAAGACAACGTTGATCTAAAAAAACAAAATTTTTAACCAAAATTTACAACATGCTACAAAGGAGTAAAAAATTAAAAAAAAGAAAATAATAAAAATACTTTGTTCTTTCCTCTTAATAATAACATAAACATTTTGATGGCAAAACTTGTTTTTTATTGAGTTTCGGACCTTTTTTCATCATGCTATGCTGTTTTTACGCGATCAAGTGGAGGTACCGAATTAATGTTATTAATTGTATTATTAATTGTCTACTCTTTCTAGCCGTGGTGGGGTTGTTAGTAAAAAAAAGGAGACAAAAATAAACAAATAAAATTAAATTATAAATAAATAAAATACAACTAAATATAAAAATAAAACGTAAAATATGATAAAATAAATAACTTGAAAAATAAAATAAGTGTCAGAATTATAAGTATTGTGAAAACATTAACATTAAAGAATAAAACTATCAAAATCCGTTTTCCTTTTCCTCACTTCTCATAAGACTCCAGTGTCCTATATAAAAAGAATCCACATAAAGAAGAGTAACGATAGCATGGTGGCTTAAGACGTGTAACTGCGAGTCAACATGCAGTGTTGATTTCTATGTATGATTGCATTTTGCTGTCTATATAAACACACACACATGCACGCGCACACACACACACACACACATATGTATATATAATTTTGGGAGACCCTGTATATATATATATATATATATATATATATATATATATATATATATATATATATATATATATATATATATATATAGGGTGTCCCAAACATTTACTCACTCTTTAAATGACAATAAATGCAGTATTTATTGACTTACAAAAAATGTAATGGTTAAAATTAAGGAATATTAATGATTATTGACAAAGAAGATTAACGTTGATTTTTTTTCACTCTATGGAACGCAGTAGAGACTCTAATACACAAGGGGTTACTGAGTATGAAAAAAGAAAAAGAAAAAAAGAGAAACTTTATTAAGGAGCGAGCACCTTAAAAGAAGAGTAATCAAGAAGACAGGAGATAATGATTGACATTGCATTTACATTTTTGAAAATCAAAGTTGAATTCAAAGCATGGAGTCAGAAGAAAAATTCAGAAAATAAACTGTTCGCATAGAACTTTCGTTTAAATCTAGCCATTTCAACTGTAAAATGATGAGACCAATCCGCCAAACTAGTACTGCGCTTAAATTCATAAATTCTAGGTACCATAGCGAAGAGTTAACCCGAAAGAATTTTTAGAAAAGGCACAGGGAAGCTACGTTACTGCGGTGAGAAAGTGACTGAAGCCGAGATGACAGATCAAGACGAATAATATTGCTGATTCTTTAGATTTTATCAAGAATCTCTAGATATACGACAGGGCCTATCGATATGTAGGATAGATTCTGAAGAGGGAAATTGTCAAGCACGAAAGAGTGAACCAACTTTCCTAGCAGCAAACCTAGGAGTTTATCCAATATAATCATTCCATTTCATGTCAGCTGAGAATGTTAACCGGAGAACCTGCAACGCGTCACTCACGTGGAGGTTAGCATCAGCCATGCTGAAAGGAATCAAGAAGGATGTCTATCCAGTGATTCATACAGAGAAATAAAATTAAATGCATGTGTATATATATCCAAACTTATGACGAAATCAAAAAGTGAGTTTGGACAGCCTTTACGCCAGTTCAGTCGGGTTTCGATCTTAGCTAGAGGCAACCGGATGTCTAGCCACACTGATGAGCTGTGATACACCGAAACAGTCTGTCTGTGGATGACAATATATATGCTCCTGAAAAATTTATTTCGGTTGAGCTCTCTGGGGAGGATGTGTGGGTTTGTAAACAGTGACTATTATAGCTAATAATGCAAGACTCTTCGAGTTCTCTCAGTCATAGTGTGTTTATCTAAAAATAAATACGGTTAAATTCACCTTCACCCATAGATTCTGGAGAGGAAAATTGTCAAGCACGAAAGAGTGAACCAACTTTCCTAGCAGACTCCCCGACTGACACCAATACAGTCGGGTTTCGATCTTAGCTAGAGGCAACCGGACAACTAGCCACGCTGATGAACTGTGATACAACGAAACGGTCTGTCTGTGGATGACTCTCTCTCTCTCTCTCTTTATATATATATATATATATATATATATATATATATCCAAGTGTAAGGTAGCTTAATTCAAATGTTATATTTTTTAAAAATGCTGAATACTTAGACTTTAATACATACAATTTAAACCATAAAATTATCGTTTATTCTCCAGTTAATCACAACCGCCTGAAAAAGTATCTGTAGAGTTGAAACATGATTGCATTTATGTAGCGGTTTATAACATGTTTTGTTTTAACTGTTTATGTTTTCATATATATATATATATATATATATATATATATATATATATATATTGTAGGCTTCAGTTTTCTAGGTATTTATTTTCTACACCCACAAACTGTGGAAAAATGTATTCTTTTTTCACGTGGGTTTCCTAAAAAAAAAAAAAAAACACTGCTGGAGTTCTTATTTATTGCGACGGTACCGGAAAATCCTTTCACTTGTTTTAAAGTGAAAGAATCTGCAAAGACTTATGATGGCCTACGTCTTGAACGGACACGGTATTTTAAAAACAAAAACTGCAGAGATAGGTGGGTCAATATTTTTGCAGTCATCCTCTTTATTACAGAAAACGGATGTTACTATGTGGGAGAGAAGGTTCCAAGATTAAAATTATGGCCCACACTCATTATTATATCACTCATCTCGTATATAAGTATGGCATGTGTATGTGTGTGCGTGTGAAAGGAAGACAGTCATAATTTTAATTCTGTAGCGGAGGAACGTCTCCCCCTGAGAATAACCATTTTTCAGTAAGAAAGACGATTACTGCAAGAATATTGACCGACCTATCTATGCCATGTCTCTTCAGGACGTAGATGATCATGGTTCTCAAAAGATTCTTATACTTTAAATTTAGGGAAGTGGTTTTCCGGTTCTGTCATAAAAAAAACAAAAACAAAAAAACAAAGAAAAAACAAAAAAAAATAAACAAAGATACAAAATAAAACCTATGTAAAAAAAAAACAGTTTTTGTCCTACATTTTTGTAGAGTATGTGGATTTTATATGCACACAAGCTGTAAAAAATACGACAAAAACTTTGAAAATATTACTAGAAATACCGGTGGAAATTTGATGGTTTTATTATTGAAATTTTCTGATGAATCTTTATTATTAAGTTAATGATTGGATAAAGTTATGGCGAGTTCTACGGAAATAAAATATTCGTAGAAACTTCCCCTATCGATCGTTAAATGTTTGAGCTTAAAAAACTTTAACATAATATTGCAATAACAATCATAAATATGAATGCTGGTTGTTATTT
Source organism: Acanthosepion pharaonis (assembly GCA_903632075.3). Classification (NCBI taxonomy): domain Eukaryota; kingdom Metazoa; phylum Mollusca; class Cephalopoda; order Sepiida; family Sepiidae; genus Acanthosepion; species Acanthosepion pharaonis. The sequence continues at coordinate 997,908 of CAHIKZ030002468.1, read as the reverse complement.
GAAGAAGTAAGAAATGCAAAAAAAAAAAACTGAAGTTGACAAATTTTTCATTTCATTGAAACCAAATGTTAAAGACATCTTCCCTTCTTTCTTTAGTTCCTTTTTTTTCATTTTCTCAGTGTCTCTTGCGTCTTTCCACACTATCAAAACGGAATAGTCCATTATTTAATATGTATTGGAACGCCGTAACGGTCGTGTTAACTAAGGATATATATGTATATATAATTATTTATTTAAAAATATGATTCCAACACGCTACATAAGAGTTCTCATGTTTCAAAACAAGAGCCGAAAATTTCAATATAATTATTTGAATTAAATTGAATTAAAGTAAGCACGTAAATTTCAGAAATAAGTTATACCAAAAAAAGAATTTCGCTTGAAGATGGAACAGAGCTTACTTTAATT